>JARHVA010002336.1:1495000-1890000 GCA_037957365.1 Torreya grandis
TGATACTTTTGTCCCAGGCCTTTTACCCTCTAAAACTTACCATTTAGGATAATTGTCATGGTTATTTTACACTATAAACTTGATTTTTAGGACTTTTGTCATGGGACCTTGTCCTTTAGCCAATTCCTTTGGACATTTTGTTTAAGAAGCCTTACCCTTCAACCTTTTGAAAATATCCTTTAGGACTTTTATCCTAGGACTTTCATCATGGATGAAATGCCCTACGAAGTAGACCTTTTAAAAAATTTACCTAAAAAAATTACCCATAAGACTTTGTGTCTTAAATATTTTATCTAATGAAACTAGTGTCCCCAAAATATAAATCCCTCAACATTTCCCCGACAACAATTACCTTGACCAAAATGACTGACACTATAGACCACAATCCCTATGGAATTGCCAAGTGTCACCCCTACAGTTAAGCACTTTATTATATATATGCTAAGTCTTTTTTTCATTTATACTTGAAGGAGTAGAGATAACTAAGAAATGATAAGTGTCCAACTCACATGGAGTTAAACCAATGTGATAGTCATTTGGATGTATTTTGATAGTCACATGAGTGTCAAAATAAAGCTCAAAAACAAAAGGATAGGGGTTCAAATTATGACGATCATGTGGACATCATCGACAGTCATGAGGATGTCTTTGATGGTCACATGGACATAAAATTTAAGATCAATATGAAAATAATAGGGGATTAAATTGTGATGATCACATGGACATCATCGACAGTCACAAAAATGTCTTTTATGGTCATGAAAATGTCAAATTTAAGCTCATAAATTAACCATTTTGAAATCAAAGGTTATTAGGCCCAAATAGACTAATGGCTAGCATTGATTTATACAATTGATTTGATGATACAAGATCAACATGGAATTTTTAGTGGTATCAAAGCAAGTGAATATCTATCAAGTGGCATGAAAACATTTGAGTTAGGACTATAAATAGCATTGAGGCCCCCACAGAGCTGTCATGTGGCATGCTCACATTCTATTATGTAGTAAATAATCAATGTAAGTCAATAGTGGACTTTTCAAATATCTAAACCCAATGAGGCGGGGGCACATGTCCTAAAATAAATAGTTATATTTCAAAAGGTAGCAAATGGAACAATATGGATAGGGTATGTAGATATTTTTGACACTTGAGATATATTTAATGATAGCCATTGGGTCTCACAGTTAAACTAGATCAAGAATATGAACATGCATGTGAATATAGAAATAAATATTGGGTGACATAAAATGGACAATAATATTAAGAATAGTCACAATTAAACATCATCAGTAATTCTAAAGGATTGATACAATGATACTTATCTTTGACATAAGTCTAATTTTCGTTTTGAAGGTGGCTAATTTGAAAGATCAATAGTTTGTTCTCATAACCTATAAAAGTAGCTATTGTAATATAGTTTGAGCTATAATTGTAATTATTGCTTTTGTCTTCATACACATGCACATGTTGCATAAATTTTTTGTAGAGGATATTTTAGATTGATAACTACAAGTAGACTTTTATATGGTTTTTGATTATAGTTAGAACACATGTTTTGATTATCACATGTAATGACCTTGTATGAACTTGGAGGATGAGTTAAACCCTTACCCAAGTTTATATAAATTATTATAATCCAACTTGGATTTTTGTTAGAGATTTTTTTGAATACAGGAGTAGAATCAATTTTGATCATTAACAAATGTGTTTGCATATTTTATTTCTAATTTATATGTAATTAGTCATTACTTTCTTTGGTTATATGTTTTAATAATCTTTAGTGTGTAAAATGTATAAATGGATTCTTGATTATTTTGATCAATGTAATGATTTGTAGATGTGTAATAGTTACTAAAATATTGGTAAATATATTGTTTAAAGATGGTCAGGTTCAAATTGATCATAAGTCTGATTGTGCATGAGTGTTTTCTTAGGATGTAGTTTTTTGTGTGTGTGCAATAGCTACCTCAAATACTTCACTATCTTGAACCATAATCTCTTAATTAAGGGTGTGAAAAAACTACTCTAAAAAGAGTAACCTTTGTCTAAGGCTTGTGAATTTCCTACATCTTTATCTCCTTAGACTTCTTAGCCATGCCTGATTCTGTGTGTGTAATTGCTTCTAGAAATGGGCATAGGTTCTTAGAGAACTTGTCCTTATTATAAACTAGTTAGGGAAGTGATTTTGTAAAACTAGAGAGATTTATTTTCTACCTTACATTTCCCTCCTTTTTAAGTTTTTTTAATACTTACCCACTTTTTATTAGAAGAAAATCACCCATCCAACTCAGGTAGAGATTTACTACCCTTTAGAAATCACACCTCCATCAAAAAAACTTGTCAACAACCTACATGCCGTACCATATATTCCATCAATAGGTTAAAATAGATAACATACCTATAATTCATGCCCTAGAGTGGAGTTTACCTCCATTGAGATCCTAAAATGTTAGAGGCTACCTAATTACATTGCGGTGTGCATAAAATTTATGCCAACAGTCTCAATAGCACTAAGAGGGATAACACCTTTGATAATAGTAGGTATCCCTTACATAGAGTTGCACTAGAGTCACCTAGGAGAGTGATGAGATCTAATTCCCAAGATGTTTTTATAGTCTCACCCTTGTCAAATCATAGGAAACCTAGAACTATGCCAACAATCCCAATTTAGAACAATCCCCCTCTAGTAGGAAAACCCTTACTCATAAGGAACCCTTTACTTTTTAATCAGCTAATGGCTCAAAAATAACATTGGTTAGTTAGATCTACTATCACCATATTAGGATATATGCATGATTTTCCTCAAAATCCTAAAAAGTACTTGTTGTCCTTTTCTCCTTTAGGAGCAAGGACAATAAAACATATCAAATTAGTTAAAGTTGCTTTAAGACTAATGAAAGTAATAGATGAGGATGTTGTATATATATTATTCCCTTTTACTTTGATGGATGATGCTTATGATTAGTATTTAAATCTAATGGAAAATACCATCACTTCTTAGGATGAATGTTAGGTATATTTTCTTGCACAGTTTGGATAGGTCACCAATCCTAGTTTGGTATACCAGCACTTTACCAACATAAAGAGGGAGCCTAATGATCCCATCTATGGTTTCAATGTAATATGGCAAAGCATGTACAACTATTTAACCTAAGAATAAATAAGAGGTAATCTTAGCATTAGAAATGTATAAGAATGCCTTAGACCCTATCACTATCATGTTATTGAGAACAACAATTGTGGCTAACACTTTAGCATTAGAATTTGAAGAGGATATCAACATATATAGGCATCTCAATCCTTAGATGTTTGGAGTGCCTAATGTCAACAATGGTTTTTTAGAACTAAATCTAGTATCACATGTGAAGTAGAATGTTCCTGCATTTAATCAAAACCAATTGTACACACTACCTCTACTGATGCAAACAACACAGTGAAATTTTGGCTACTTAAACAATCATGTGATGGGTAATAGTTATTAGTAGAACCAACAAGCAGTTTCACTTCCCATTACTATTTTATAAGGTATATAGTCCATAAAGGTAGAACTAGATTCTAGTCATAAGATGTTTTAAAAGTTGAGCAATGATTTCCTGAATATCAAAGGAAGATGGGCAATGCAAATGCCCCAATTGGAAATTAGAACACTAGATCTATTCTAGAGATAAAATAGATCATTCAATAGACCTAAACAACTTAATAAGCTTTTAGAGATTAACATAGCAAAAATGGCTTTTTCTAATTGGTGCAAAATTCATAATACTTCTGAGCATGTTGAGCTCAACTATGTTGAATTTTGTGTAACATTCAAAATGTTTCAAAGAGAGGTAGTTAGACAAGATCAGATGCATAATATACTTGAGAATCATATAGATATTGGCTCTTCAAGCACTTCTATGTTATTTAAAACTCATGAGCTTCCCTTCCTTGGTGAAGAGGATAATGAACCAAAAAATAATATGGATGAATTTCATGCTTTCCAATAGTTTCATAGGGGTGCATACAATCTAAGGAATAAGTAGCCACTCATAACATTGAATCCTCCAAATACCATGGTGATTCCTCCTATCCTAAAGTAGATAATAATTTAGCCCCTCCAAAGGGTAATGATTAACAATAGAACAAAGAAGAACCAAGTAAAGGAGGATACAATATTATTGAGGAATGAATAAGATCAAGGCAAATATAACTCTTCATGAGTTAGCACAGATCACTGAAGAGAAGGAGATAATATGGAAGTCCATTAAAAGAAAGGCCCCTATATAAAGAGCTAAAACATCTATAAATAAATTGAAATTTACTGATGCTAATGTCATCTACAAAATCAAGACAAAAGTTTTACCCTTTATTCTAACTATTAGGGCATTGAGTAAGAATATTCACAACTGTTTAGTTTATTATAGATCATCTAAAATTGTCATAACTACATCCATATGTTAGAATTTAGGTCTCCCTCCAAGCCCCTCAAAGAGAATAATTTAACAACAAGATAAGATAGTGGTCCCAGTAGTTAGAGAATTAAACAATGTGTGCATGCAAGTATCATCTCATCCAAGAGTCCAAATGCCCATTGATATTCTAGTGGTAGACATACCTAAAGGATATATACTATCATTGATCAGGGATTGGTCCAAAACACTCAATGTATATCTCTCTACAGACTTCTCTTATAATGGTTATCATGGAAAGGAGTTATAAATCAAATCAGAATTAATAAAGAGCTAAGAATGAGGTATCTTATTATAGAGTACAATGTCAAGAATGAAGAGGTAAAGTATGCATCACCCATCCTTGGTATTTATTATTTTACTACTCAAAATCAAGTACAAAAGCTAGAACCTAAAGTTTCTAATCAGCTATGGACTCTGCACTTTAATGTCACTAGATCCAAGCAGGGATTAGGCATGGGAATAGAGTTGATTGATCCAAAAGGTAAAAGGTTTTTGGCATCATATAGGTTGTAATTTCCATGAACTAATAAGAGATCTAAGTATGAGGCCTAAGTTCTAGGACTTTAGTTTGCACTCAAGAAAAATGTGAAGTAAATGTCAGTATTTGGTGACTTAGATTTGGTGGTTAACCAAGTTATGAATAAATTCCAATGCAAGCTATCTTATTTGAAGAGATAAAAACATAGAGTATGGGACTTGATTGAAAGATTTGAAGCTTTCAACATAGTAGTACTTCTTAGAGATTAGAATAAAACCATTGATTCATTATCTACTACTGCTACTAATCTGGATATGCTACATGAATTTAAGGTAAGGAGGTTCTTAATTGAATTGGTACCGTACCCCTCTATTCTAGATAATGTAGAAAATTTCTAGGTCTTTGATGATGACCAATAGATTATCTAATTTCTAACTAATTTAGGAGAATTCAAATCTCAAATCATTGATGACAAGGACATTAATCACCTCTATCAAGAGGAATTATATAAAGAGGGCATTCTTTAACTCAAGGAGAATCAAATTCTATTTGGGTTGGTCTCTTTAGAAAGACCATTTGACACAGACCCTTAAACTTAAAAATTGAGGTAAGCTAAGGTTAATGAATCAAATTTCAAAATAGAAAATCTAGGAGATGAGCACAACGCACACTATGTTAATATTTCTCTCAGCTTCACCCTAGAAGAAACGCATCGAGTGAAGGATTTAATCACTCAATATAGGGATGTCATTTCTTGTACATATGCATATTTGAAAGTATATTATGCATAAGTCATTACTCATATGATTCTTTTGAAGCTAGATCATAAACCATTTAGATAGAGGTAAAGACTAGTCAATCTTATTCTAGAGCCTCTTATTTAGAGAGAAGTGGAGAAGATTTTAAGTATAAAAATCATCTTCCCAATCTGACATTCTACCTAGGTGGCTAATTTGGTCCCATTAAGAAAGAATAATGGTGAGATCAAATTATGTGTGGACTTCAGAAACCTGAATAAGGCTTCTAAAAAAGACAATTATCCTCTACCTTCTTTATATGAGGAGATACAAATAGTAAGTATTTCTGAAATGATGTCCTTCTTGGATGGATTTTTAGGCTATAATCAAGTACTAGTGTATTCCAAGGACAAAATGAAGATGGAATTTACCATGAAGTGGGGAACTTATGCATATAAGAGGATATTTTTTGGCCTAAAAAATGCAAGAATAACCTTTTAATGCACTATGTATCATGCTTTCAAAGGATTAATAGGAAAATGAATAATCATCTATATGGATGATTTTACAATATTTATAAAGAATCAAAAAGACCACATAAGTCATCTATATTCAATATTCAAAAGATGTAGAAGGTTTGGAGTTTCATTAAACCCAAAGAAGAGTATATTTGGAGTGACTAAAGGTAATATTTTAGGGCACATCATCACCAAGAATGGGATCACCATTGATTTAGATAGAATTCAAGGAATTTTAAAAATTTAGCCACCAAATAGAAAGAATGAGCTTAAATCATTCTTCAGAAAGATTAACTTCATAAGGAAGTTAATCTTAGGATTTGCAGATATCATTAAACCTTTGAATGCCATGCTCAAGCAAGATGCCAAAATAGAGTGGATAATTGAAGCCCAATAGTCCTTCCAAGACATTAAAGATGCAATATCATAGGCTCTAGTGCTGACCAGTCTAGATTTTAATAAATATTTTTATTTATACTCATTTTCTTCAGAGCATATGATTATTGTTGTCATCACATAGAATAAAGAAGAGACTAAACATCCAATTGTGTTTATGAGAAAAAAATTGAAAGATGTAGAGATTAGATATTATATGATTGACAAATAAATTTTTTCCCTTGTATAGGTAGTAAATAAGTTTTAGTATTATATCTTAAGGAATAAACTCATTGCCATCATGCCTGATCCTACTGTCAAGCTCACTCTTTCAAAGAAAAAGGTAGGAGATTGTTGAGGCAAATGGATGGCCAAGCTACATGAATTTGACATAGAAATCAATCCTATAAATATTGTTCAAGGCCAAGCCATTATTCAAATCATGACTGAAATAGATCCATGCATCACCATTGAAGAGGTATGTGAATCTCAATTATCTAAAGGAGAGTGGTAAACTAATATAATACAATATTTTCTCACAAGAACTTAATCCCTAAGGTTAAATAGATAAAGAATAATAACTTTGAGGCTCAAATCCACTCATTACATGATCAATAAGAGAGTCCTCTATAGAATAAATTATGAAGGTATTTATCTTAGGTGTGTATTTACAGAAGAAGATAAAGAAATCTTAGAGAACTTACATCAGAAGATAGGTATTGGTCATCCTTATGGAAATAACACATCCCATAAGATATTAATAATGGGATACTATTGGCCAAAAAAATTCAAAGATGCTCATACTCAAGTGAGAACATGTTATGAATGTCAAGATCTAGCCAAGAGAAAAGTACCTGCAATAATGCCTTTACAACCAGTTATTGAAGGAAGGCCATTTTCCCAATGGGGTTTATAATTTATTGTCATCATCAACTCAAATTCCTTATCAGACCATAAATTCTTTCTTACTACCACAAACTATTGCACTAGATGGACCAAAGACATAGCCATAAGAGAATTATAGAGCACAAGATGTGATCCACTTCTTAGAGGAACACATAATAAATAGATTTGGCATACCCATTTCTTTGGTTTGTGATAATGTACCAGCTTTCATATTGGAATAATTTACTGAGTGGGCACACAAAAACCAGATCATTATTAGGTTAGTTTATAACTATTTCCCTCAGGGAAATAGGATCACGAAATCAACAAACAAAAATTTGATTGATGCAATTAATAAATTAGCAGGGGACAAGCCCAAGGACTGACACAATTTATTGAAATATGTTCTTTGGTCATATCAAACTAGACACAAGTAATCCCTTAAAGTTTCACCCTATCTATAGAGCACAAGATGTGATCCACTTCTTAGAGGAACACATAATAAATAGATTTGGCATACCCATTTCTTTGGTTTGTGATAATGTACCAGCTTTCATTGGAATAATTTACTGAGTGGGCACACAAAAACTAGATCATTATTAGGTTAGTTTATAACTATTTCCCTCAGGGAAATAGGCTCACGAAATGAACAAACAAAAATTTGATCGATGCAATTAGTAAATTAGCAGGGGACAAGCCCAATGACTGACACAATTTATTGAAGTATGTTCTTTGGTCATATCAAACTAGACACAAGTAATCCCTTAAAGTTTCACCCTATCTATAGAGCACAAGATGTGATCCACTTCTTAGAGGAACACATAATAAATAGATTTGACATACCCATTTCTTTGGTTTGTGATAATGTACCAGCTTTCATATTGGAATAATTTACTGAGTGGGCACACAAAAACTAGATCATTATTAGGTTAGTTTATAACTATTTCCCTCAGGGAAATAGGGTCACAAAATCAACAAACAAAAATTTGATCGATGCAATTAATAAATTAGCAGGGGACAAGCCCAAGGACTGACACAATTTATTGAAGTATGTTCTTTGGTCATATCCAACTAGACACAAGTAATCCCTTAAAGTTTCACCCTATCTATTGGTATATGGATGCATGCTTGTATTCTCAATTATGCTAAACTTATCCACTTATCAATTTATGTAGGACTACATGGAACCAAGTGATAAAGTAGAATCAAATTTTTTAGACATAATATGAATGGAAGATTTAAGTATAGAGGCCTTATAGACATTCATCAAATATTAGGATGTGGTCAAGAGGTGGTTTTATAAGAGAGCAAAAGCCAAAGCATTCAAAATTTTAGATTTAGTGCTACTTTGAGATGAAGCCCATGAGAAGAAAGGACAACATGATAAGTTTTCCCCACTATGTATTGGACCATACCATTTTTATAGATCATGGTCAATAACAAATCTTATCTAAATGACCTCTAAGGCAATGATCTTACATACTCAGTCAATGGACAGTTCTTGAAGCACTACTTTAGGGTTGTGCCATCTATGGATATTACTGATTGATAAAATATGAATGAATGTAGTTATACGATTAGATTAGATTTCCTAATTTATTAAATTAGTTCCTTACTTTCATATATTATATTTCTTACTTTCTTAGATTAGATTCCTACTTTCTTAGTTTAGATTTTATGCTTTCTAGAGTAGTTTTGTTCTTTGCTTTCTCTGGTGATCAGAAATGTGTTTGATCTAACTATAACTAAGCTAAAAAAAATCCAAATCAACTAAGCTTATGACTTGTGGAAAAGAGGAAAATTAAAATCTTAATAATTTTGGACTAGTTTATAGATTAGGTATATTTATTTGTTCTTGGGTCTTTAGGATGAAATTAGGTAATCATGGATAATTTTGAATGGTGTCACAATTGAATACTTTTACCAGGCATTTAGAAGTTACTATCAGAGCACTTCATACAAATTTAGATTTTTTTTCTTGTTTTATTGGATCAAATGCACTTATCAAATGAAATACCTATTAGAAAAGACAATTCTAGGTATAGATGTGGTTGGCAGGGATGTTTTAGTAATGACTTATTTTATAATTACAACAACTCACTAGGGTTCCAACGCTTCTCTTTTCCATTCAAGGATAAACTAATAGTGAAATAAAAACAAAATAAGAAAGAACTAATGGATTCAAAAGAGAAAAAGAAAATCAAAAGGATTGCATAATGAAATAAGATCAATGTACCATGCATCATGATTAAAAGAAAATACTGGAAAGAGAAGGAGAAGGAGCCCAAGGTATCTCTATTGGGGCTATGGACACCTAGTTGGAAATAAAGAAATACCTGATCTTCTCTTATTTTTGAGCTTTAATATATATTGTAATGAAACCTATGGCTTCATCAAGCCTTTGAAAAACTCATCATAGTAGGGGTTAAATAAACTACATGTTTTAAGACACACAGATCCAAGAAATTAGAAGGCAAGTATGTTGTGTGAATTAACTTAGTAGTCTCTTTCATTATTTTGATTTAAATATTCTTTTATGGCACACTTATGATTTATTTGAGATTGTAACTTGCCCTTTGAGACTTTTGTCCTAGACCTTTTGTCCTTCAAACATTCCTTTGGACATTTTTTCTGAGACATCATGCCCTTTGGCCCTTTTGAACCTACCTTTAGGGACTTTTATCCTGGGCCTTTTTGCCCTTGGCACCTACCCTTCAATACTTTTATTCAAACATTTTTTCCATGAATTGGACCCTTTAGGAATTTTCACCAAGACATAAACTCTTTACAACCTTTGAATTTACCCTTCAGGATTTTATCCCAGCCCCTTTTACTATACTGTACCTACCCTTCAAGACTTTTATCCTAGACCCTTTGCCCTCTAGAACTTACCTTTTAAGATAATTTACCCAAAATATCACTCAATCATATTTATAACATTCAAATATTTAAATTTCAATCTTGGTAAGAAAACATAGAAGAGTGAACTACAAACTTATTCAAAGTACTTCACTTATACTAAAAAACTTTAAGTAAAATTTCAAGACCTCTCACTTCACTTATGACCATGAATTGTCATATAAACACTCTCACTCTTGTTAACACTTATATTCTAGTGAACCTCCTACATCTGCCTCTAATAGTGCCACCAGATTGAAATGTGTATATGACTTGCCAATTGTAAAAATAATAAGGAATATAAGTTTATTATGACTATCTTCAAATAATATAATAATTTGGTGGTCACTACTATGTGGGTGAACAATTATACCCTCATTAGACTAATGGCCTCAATGGTTTTATATAATCTGGAAGATACATTTTAGATGTCCATTTTCATTTTTGTTGGAACATGAATAGTTTGTTGTTGTTCTCTCAATTTCTCCACTTATTGTTATAAATCTTCACATGCCATTTTATGTACCCTCATGTATTTATAATAGGATATATTTATGTGTTTCCATATAGGATTTGAAATATTCTATATAGGGGGATTAACCTAGTTTTTTTAATCTTTTCTCCTTATCAAAGTGAACATTTCTTATCTTTATTCTAGATTGACTACTCTACTAGTGTTATCGTATAATTTAATTTTCCTCACCCTCTACACACTGATTATGAATTTCTCAAAAACTATACTCACAATGGTCAATTTGGTAATCAAAATATTTGGCCTTTTATAGGCCCATGACTGCATGTTTATTGCCTATTCTAGGAGGACTAGATGGGTTGGGTCCATGGGTTGAGTATTTGAGGCTATAATCTCACAAATTATCTCACATGATGTTTTATTCAAAGTTTCCTCTAAGAGGGTGTGCACACTATAAAACTATATCAACATTTGTAGATGTTGTAAGCATACCTTTTCGACCCCCTTGACCCCCTTTGGGTTAGAACATTTATTAACCCCCTTAAAACACCCATTTACCCCTCACACACATTTATAAAAATTAATTAGTTAAGCTAATGAATCCTATTTACACCTCACTCTAACCAAGCCCATTGCTAACTTAGTGACACTTAGCCTAAAAACCATTTCCTACCTTACCATTTAAAGTCCTAACCTCCTAGACTATTTCTTCCCACATGACCATGCTTTCTTAAACAAGATCAGACCATTTATAATGGTCTTAACTACAAAAATTAAGTACAAAAAACTATTTTTGGTAAGTTAGACCATTTTCACCTTCATCAATGTCAGTCATCCCTCAACTAACATGGATTAACTAGGACTAATGTTAGTTAATTAAGGATGCTCTATGACCCATGCTCAAGAGGTTGGAATCATTTGAGAAAGAACTACACTCTTGTGTAAATTAGAGCTTTCTAGTGAACTAGAGAACTATTCCAAAGATTAATAAGTGTTTCATCACCTTAAGATTGAGGATTCAAGTGTTGTTACTCTACCCATTTTATTGTAGGATTCTAATAAGCTCACACTAAACTTTAAGTCATATTATGGAGAGAAAATCCATAATAGATAAGTATTATGTGCTTTTCATAAGTTTAACATTTAGTTTTTATAGTTTATTAATTTCACCCCTTTGAATATTCCCTCCACACTCTCTTTTGTGTTGGAGTTTTGCAATTCCAATACCCCTTTTTACACCAAATCCCCACTATCCATTCTTAAACTTTAGAGTGTTGAACCCATGTGTTTGATATGCTTGTGTCTCAATTATACCTTTACAACCATTAAACAACCTCTAAATATCCCATCAACCCCTCTGCAACTAGCCCAAAGTCTATTTTTCCCAAAATTAGAACTGTGATAAACACACAGTGACTGGCATTGGTTACCCTTGATAGACATTAGTTACCCTTGACTAACATTGGTTACCTAGTGAATGACATCAATCTTTTTGTAATTATTCATTCCAAAAATAGCAAGTTAAAATCACCTATCATCCCCAAACTAAAATATGTTTTTTTGATCCTTGTCATAACTAGAGTCAAAAGCAATTATTTGAATCACATTTTAGTACTTTATCATTTATTATGAACAAGTTAATGTCATTTTTTAAAAATCAATCATTTCTCTTGAAAAGAATTTTATAAAATTGTGATTAAGTACTTTGCATTACTTTATGCAAGTAGTTCTTATTAGAAATTTTCATAACTTGATTTTCTAAACAAATAGATTGATAGCCTTCTAGTGAAGTATTGTGCTTCTTAGATCTAGCACTTGATAGGCAATCCACCTTCCAATATTACCAATCGATATCATTTGTATTCTTATTATTATTGTAGGTCATTCCTCCTAAACCAAAGATGATTTATTCACATCATTTGGATCATGAAGTGCACAACTACATCTACATTCATATAAACCTTCTCCTTTTCTTCTAGTTTAGCTTGTTTTCAAAAGAGAAAAGAAAATAATATAAAAACATAGTGAAACATTCTAGCATGCCTGATGGGACCCTAGAGTTTTCTTGGGTTTATAATTATTTTAAGATATTTTAGTTGCATTATTGAAATAATCATTCATTAAACTTATCTATTTATGAAACTAAAACATTGTTTTTCTTCATTTCTAAACTGAAAATCAGAAAAAGAGATCTAAAGGTGGACTAGTGAAAGGAAAGTATAATGAGATGCATTATTTACTAACTGATCACATGGTAATAAGAGATAATGACCAAAGGGAATAGGGTTTATATAACCAAGTTATAATGATAATTATCTATGAAAAATAGAGATAAGAAAGTAAACAATCATGAAGACACAAGAAGAGAGTTTTGAGAAAATTTCATGAAAGAAAGAGAAAGCAATGTTAAAGAAACACAAACATATGAAAATATAAATGATAGTATAAGCAATATATAGTACAAAAGGTAAATAATCAACATATATAAAAAATATGAATTTAACATAGTGTCAAATGATATAATAGATAGAAAAATAAATAAAATTCAAAGACATTCAATCAAAATGTAAATGTAAGGGCACCATGCTTGTGCTCATAAATACTGATAAATTTTCCCACACACATTATCTAAGACATCAAATAAATCTCCATGAAGTTGGATATGAAATATTACTAATGTCTCATCAATCTTCAATGAAAACTGGGAAAAGACTTATCTTCTAATCTCTTCAAATAAAAAATTAGGAATATTCAATGAATCATACTAAGGAAAATTAGGCAAGGAATTCTTGATAGAATGTGTGGGAGTGGGCTCTATGAGAGATGCAAGAATCACTAGTGGAGAGGGATCCATGGGTAAGAGACTCACAGGTGGAGAAGGATCCCTAATGAGGGAAGGTCCACAAGTGAAGGAATCATAGATACAAGTATAGAAGGTGATGCAAGGACCATAGGAGGGGATGGAACCACTGAAAATGGAGCCATGGGAGAAGAAAGAGGATTCTTCTTACGAGAATGACCTATGGGAGGAATGAAATAAGGTTTTGGATTAACTATAATGTGATCCTTAAGATGTTGAAGCATGCATCAATGATTAATGTGATGGGTGCTACATTGGTGCCATAGAAAATATACCTCACCATACTTAGGTATATATTTAGGTAGAAACTTTAGGGGAGGTATGGATTTGCTTGAGGAAAGAGACGAAGGATGAAAAGTATCAATATAGTATCACAATTTGTAATAATTCATAGAAGAATGATTATCTATCCCATGGAAGCAACATATATGCTTTTGAGTGGTCTTAGGAGAAGCACTCATATAAGGAGGTGTAACAAAAGTGGAAGAAATTAGAGGTTACTCATCAGCTAATTTGGTTGGAAATAGAGCCATCTTAGGCAAGGGAAGCAAACCATCACCAAGAGAAGGTGGTGATGGAGGAGAAATGGAACTAGGCTCAATGAAAGGGGTAATGGGATGATAATTAGGGGTAGGATCAACAATGGTAGGAGAAAAAATATGATCAAATATAGTGGGAATGAGAATGGGCTCTAATAAAGGTTCTACTAAGGGAGGATTGGGTTATACAGATTGTCTAAAAAGGGTTGCACTAATCTTAGGAGTAAACCAACTATGGTGATCAAGGAACCTATAAAAATGGTAAGGCTTGGTCATAGCATGATCCATGAGCATACTCCTATGAGGATCCTTTTAAAATGAATATGTTGGTGCCATATCTACCCTATGATAAAGAGGAAAAATGCTAACATTAGGAATTGTAAATGAAGGAAGATGGGAAGATATGCAAAAATATTCAAGTAAAAAAGAATGATAATAGACAGTCTTGACATCACATGCCTGTACAAAGACCACTTAAGAGTGGATCATCTAAGGAATGACCATCATCATAATCTAAGGTGTGAATATCAATAACACAAGTAGGTATTACCTTGTCATTTAAGGAAGTGTGGTAAATATAATGTCAAGTCTTGGTCAAGACTAGAGGAATATCATTGTAATAAGGCTTGTAAGAAAAAGGTTGCAAGGAAGCAAGAAGTTATGTGATGAGATAAGGTGAGAGATCAAACATTTTGATATTTAGGTTAATCTCATCGAGATCATCATCATCATCATAATATAAGAGGTTAGGGGGAATGTTCCCAATGAGTTTGGAATGCCCATTATAACCTCAAGTTGAATTAATGAGAAAATTAAGATGTTGAGACTCATAGAATAGAATGCTAGGCAAAGGTTCAAGAGTAGGAATATTGAAGACACCACAATATTGGAATTATTCAAAATTCCAAGGTTTAGTGTCATTCTGAATCCTAAAAATGGATCCATTATGAGGGAATTTAATGCATTGGTAGGTAGAAGAAGCAATGGATCTCATACAGTGAGTCCATGATGTACCAAGAAAGATGTTATAAAAAAAGGGGATAGCTAAATATCATTACCTTCACATGAAAGGTAACAAGTGGGACAATAATGGGAAGTAACACACAACCTAGAAGAGGTATTTTCCTTCTATCATATCCTTAAAAGGTGTTATGTGTATAATTGAGATTGTATTATGAATATCCAAGGGTCTTAATGAAGTCAAGAGAGGAAACACAGGTGTTAGAACCCTCATCAATCAATACATGCTTAACTTGGATATCACCTATTTTAACACTAATGAATAAGGGAGGATCATTTTCATGAAGTAAAATCTCATCGAGAATCATAGAAGTTATGGAAAATTTTAAAGAAAGAGAAATGTATATAGTTTCATCAATGTTGATAGACATATTTTCACATTGTTATAATATACTATCCTCAAATCCAAATAAGGATGCTTCCCATCCTGCTAGAGGAGGATAAGGGACATTTATTTCAAATAATAGTTTATATGACATGGATAAGTCCTCATAAACTCAAGGAATGGAATATGGGATGGGAGATTAGTGAGTTCGATTATGGTATCCCACTCATCATAACCCATAATAAGGTTATTAGATATAGGTGCATAATGATTAAGGAGGTTCTAGGAAGGAGGAGCTGAAGTACATTACAATTTATGATGGTAAGAAGAAGGTTTAGGAAAAGGTTTAAAATTATGTTGTGATGATGAATTAGCTGGTTCAAGTTAATTTTAAAAATGGTAGAAGAAGTGTTAGTATAAATTTTATTATCATTAGTGTTAGAAGATGACAAAAGAGTGGTATACATAGAAAAATAAGTGTTATCCAAGGGCGAATTAGAAATAGAATCATAAAAAGTAATAAGTTAATCTTTCCCTAATTTATTTAAATGAGTTGGAGAAGAATCTTGGAGAACATGATAAGTTCGAGATGAAGGAGGAGTGTAGATAGGTCGGGAATTGATAAAAACAATCACCCTTTGCATATTAGTCATGTTAACCACATTCTCTTCAAAAGTGGGTTCAATAAGACCTTCTACATTATTGGTTGAAGGGTGGCTTTATCTTGATTGTCTTGAATATGTTGATGATTAGGAAGAGGGTCTTTATAGATAGCCAAATGAGCATTGGATTGATTTAAATCTTGAGATTTATCATGTGATTTATAGTCCTTGAAAGCAATTTCTTAAGATTATTGATGCTTTTGAATGATAGAATCATGATCAAAATTAGAACCTGGAAGAAATTCTATAGCTAAATTACAAAGTTATCTACAGGTCTCATGAGAATGACCCCAATTATTTTGAAAGTAATAAAACTTTTAAGATCATACCAAGATTTCATAAGATGGGTAGGGTAAAGCTCTCATGGAAGGGGCCTAGGTAGATGGTAAAAATTTAGCTATTATTTGGTGAAGATAATTGAGGATTGGTATATTTTTGAGAAGGGGGAGCTGGTTGCAATGAAAAGGTAGGAATGATAACTTGTTCATTGTGAATGGTGTCATAAGAACCTATAACACCATCATTAGTAACATTTTAATTTTTGTTCTTAATTAAGAGATGAGGACCCATAGAAGGTTTGGGTGGCTTGAATTGATGCATAAGGAAATCTTGACATTTACCTTGGTCAATAGCCTCCTCCAATATACATGTAGAGAGAGTGTGGACCTAATATTTAAGTTTAGGAAAAAGGGCATTGGTAAAGATATGGAAAAGATTATCACTAGCCATGTTATGTTCACATTTGTTTGACAAAGTTTTCCACCTTTTAAAAAAGGCTGGATCAATTTCATTTTCAAGATTTTTGAAATTTTTGAAGTGGGCCAAAGTGTTTTTAGGAAGATCACTAGTTTGCAATTTTTGAACTAAAGCATTCACTAAATCTTCCAAGCTAGTAATGGAATGAGTTCTAAGTTGATTGTATCAATCTAAGGCATCACCTGTGAGAGTTTTGGCTAAGAGTTTGGTAATAGCAAAGGTGTTCATATTGATCCAAACCTTATTAAGATTTCCAAATGTTTTAAGATGAAGGGTGGGATCAGTTGATCCATTATAATAAATTGTAGGTGTGATACCTCCTATATCAATGTTAGCAATTTGAGTAGTGAGAGGTTCATTTTGGAGATGCTTAATGGTTTTGTTAACCAAAGGAGGTTGAGGAATGATATTGACTTGAGAATATCAAAGAAGATGATGGGGAACATTATGGTTATGTGTGACCCAGGCCATTAGTTGAGGATGAGATTGAAGATTGAGAAGGTGGTTTTGCATTCTCATCATTTGATTTTTGTTATGAGCTTCAAAGGTATTCATTTTATTGAGTGTTTGTAATAATAGTTTATATTTTTGATTAACATTATTAGAAGTATTAGAGTTGGTATTTGTGTCTTGGGTACCACTATTGGTGTTGATAGGAGCTTGAGAGGAATTATGAGAATGTGAGGCTCTAGTGGAAAAAGTTTCTTATGTAGAAAAAGATGGACTAGTAAATGGTTGAGAAGAAGCACTAGAGACATGATTACCTTGGGTAGCAAATGATGCACTAGTATAAGGATTAAGGATAGTGTATCTTATAAGAGGCCCACTAAATGTAGAACCTACCATGTTAGTGGATATACTAGGCATGGAGGTTGAAGAAGTTAGGGAAGAAGATGTCATGGTATAATAAGGGGTCATAATCAAAGGAAGAGGTTGAGAATCAAAGAAATTGGTACCCCCAAATCAAATTGAGAAAGTAAGAGTAGGTGAATGAGACTCTTTAGATTGACCACTAATCATAATATTGTAAATGTTAGAATGATCTTTTATTTGATGTTGATGAAATTTAAAGATAAAGAAGACTATTTTGGGGGTATACTCTAATTTATGTTGTTCTTATAATGATAAGAGAGGATTACGCTTTTAAGAGGTATTAGATGGGCTCCCATAGTTCATTGTGTGAGTGAAAATATGAACATTACTAGCATCCAAGAGAGGAACCATACTTTGTCTATGGGAGACCTTATGAGGGTTGGTAAGATTCATCATGCCTACTGACTACAAATCAATATTATCATCAATAAAAAATTCCATGATGAAGGGAAATAAATATAGATGAGAAATCAAGGAAACAAGAAATGACTAAAATAATATAGCATTAACTGGGTTGACCTAGTATAAAAATGGGGTTTGTAAATAGTATAAGGTCAATTGGGTCAATCCAATATAGTGAATAGAGACTAGAAAAGAGGAAATTGGGTCTGCAAATTGTACAAGGTTGATTGGGTCAATCCATTATAGTAAACATTGGCTTGAAAAAGGTATAAGGTTAATTGGGTTGACCTAGTATAATAGAAAGGGAAAAATAAGAATCCTATAACATATTTTTGGAATAAAACAAGATAAATTTTACAATAAATTTGAAAATGAATAACTAAAAGTAAATAAATAGTCAATTTGATTAACATTGACTAATCTAATTGAATCGCATAACACAAAACCTTGCACCAATGTTAGCTAATGCAAGTTTTTTTAAATACAATTGAGTGAAGAGTAATAAAGTTAATTTGAAAGTAAAGAGCTAACTAATTGGTCAACTTGAATGTTTATTAGATTATTAAGATATGATTTTAAATGTGATGGGAAGTTATTTGTAAGCAAGGAACTAGAATGACAATTTAAGGATGGTTTAGGTATTTCAAGATGAAAGGGGATATAGTGGTAATGATATAGGCTTGGTATGAGGGCCCACCCCATCACTTCACATGCTGTAACATTAAGGGAATTAGGTGTTTAACTAGAATATACCATTAACCACACTTTATACTTGATGAGAGTATCAAGTCAGCTTCCCCCTTGGTGATGAAATCCAAGTAGGTTGGCCTTAGGTAGACAAATGTTAAAATTCTTGTTTACATTTTGTGATTTGGTCATGTGTGCATAAAATAGCCAATATTGAAACTAAAAATTTAATTGAAAACCCCCTAATTAGACTATGTGATCTATTCTAAGCATGCAATAAATAAGAAAATAAAGTGTGATCTATTTATTAGCATATAAGGTTAATTTTAACTTTGAAACGAGGTACAATGTTGATATATTCAACAATGTATGCACAAAATATATTAAAAATTTGATAGGGTTGAACCTATAATACAAAATTAAGGTCTAAAAATGAACAGGGTCAACATAGTCAGCCTCGTTATCTATACAACACACATAACACAAAATGGGGTTGGTAGGGTTGATCTAGTTGACTTTAAAGACTAAAAAATATGAAAGGAAAGACTATAAATAAAGAGATAGAGAGATATAAAGGAATCTTGGTGGATAAAATATGTAGATAATTAAGATTACTATTCAATAACCTTGATATATGCTTGAAAATTTTGCTAATTAGGTTGACTGGGTCGATCAAGCTTTGCAAAAATCTATTGCTAAGTGCTTAGAATGTTTAGGGTCAATTAGGTTGACTTAGTATGCTAAAAAAGATGCCTAAAAATGTATAGGGTCAATTGGATTGACCTAGTAATTTGGATTAGAAGTCTAAAATTTTGAAAAATTATATTGGGTTGATAAGGTTGATTCAGTAGCCTATACCTAAAAACCTGCACATAGAAATTAGAGTTGGGTCGATAGAGTCAATCTAGTATGGAAAATATATGATAAAAATAATGATGAAAGAATGAAATAAGGTAAATAAATATTGTAATATTTAGTTCACATTGGGTTCACTAGAATGTATACAATAAAAAATTCATCATGTTTATAAATCAATCCTAGATTGGAGCAGATAAAGCATACCTACACTTTTGATTGGGAATAGATTTGTTAAATAGGGGCATGCCCAATATGAAGATCTTATAGACATGATTAGTGGATTTATTATCATAATACATCATACTAGGAAGGGTTATAAATCCTACAGTCTAACACAATCATGCATAAACCCTAAAAGAGTCCTAGGTTTAATGTTCACTCTCTATTTAATAAACAAGAAAATAAGTCTAATATAGTTCTCACCAAATCTTATTGCAAAAAGTAGGGGTTATAAATAAAAACAAACTAAACTAAAATAAACATGTATATAAGACATATACTCATGTCAATCTATATGGAATCTTAATGCATGGAAGATAAGAATAACTACATTATCTATCTACTCTTACAAAGGAGAAATAAAGTTAGGAATACTTACCTTTTAATAAGAAGCTATCAAGCCACAATCTCTCCCTTGGCCAAGGTGATTCACAATAGATTATTATAGTATGCAATGATAATAAAGATAAATCAGCTCTAATCTACACAACCTATATATGCATCTGGAAGACTTCTCCATAAGATAAGATCCATATCTCCAAAGAAAGTATGGAACCCTAAGATTTATTTCTCAAGTAGAATGGTCAATAAGTATATGTTCATTCACAATTATTATTCTTCACTTCTCTACTTACAAATTTTTGGAAATGAACTTGGATATATAGGTGGATCTTTCCCTAAATCCTTTTGAATATGTCAGTTTTATAGGGTCAACCCAATCGACCTTGTATGTTTTTGAGAGATAAATCACTAGGTCCTAAGCTAGGTTAGCTGAAAGGCTAATAAAACCCCCAATGAAAAATACCCCTAAATAGTATAAGGTTGACCTAGTTGACCCTATATAATAATTAGAGGCTAAAAATTATGTAAGTTTGATGTAGTCGACCTAGTATAGGTAATTGGTGAAATGGGGTTAAGGTAATAATAAAGAGGATAAAGCATGAAAAATGATTGGAATGGGTAAAATTAGGAAGATTAAGCTTAGGGTAAATTATTTTAGGAGATAAGTGTGTAGATGGAAAGTGCCAAAAGGGACAATAATTTTACAAATCACCAATGGTCAGCCCACCCCTTTCTTGGTTTACCCCTTAAGGCATGCACTTAGAGAGATTGAGACTTGATGGGTTCTTGCAAGATAAAAAGTGTCAGTAATCAATAAAAGTTTGAAAATATAATGTGTATACACTAGCAATCATTTTTCACTATGATCAAAAGTATAGGTACCTTCACACACCATGTGACCTACATAAGACAATCTACTATAATCTAGGTGAGAGACAAGGACCTAAAAATGGAGACAATGATTATTCACTTATGAAAATAAAACAAGCATGAAACACAATAGATACCAATATGGAAAAGGATAGATCAATCCATATATTAGATCAAAGGTTGAAAGATACAAATGGGTAAAAAAATTCATACCCAAAAGAGGTACATTTCTAATGGATTTATAAGACCAATTTATAGAACATGAGAAAGAGAGAGGGAGAACATGGCATACAAAATGGAGTGGATAGGTCATAATGACCACCACTCATTCAATGAATGGTTACAAACATGAATGAGGTCATAAAACCATCTCATAACTCTCCCCATGCATTATCTTAGTGGCATAATGTCCTTTAATGAGCCTTTTAGGTGTAGAAGTGTGGTGGATGGGTCATAATTAACTCCATGAAGGCACCGTGATACTTGAAACTAATCTATTACTCCTTAAATGTAGTAATAGGTCATACATCTATTCTAGTAAGGTAGTTACATGTTTGAACATGGCCATTACTCACCTAACTACCACTCTTCATGCCATTCACATCTCATATAGTGTATTCATTGCTTTAGTGGGAGAGAGACCTAAGACTTAGACACTTTCAATTGAGTATTGAGCTTAATAATGGTTTTTAGAGCTTGATATAGTGATTATTATACCTTAGATAGCCTCTTCACCATGTGAATATATTTACAACACTCCCTTCTCAATGTTGGTGAGGGTTACTTTTCTAATTAAGTTCAAGTCTACTCACTAGGCTTGATTTTACCACTATAGGGATTCAAAAATGGTTGTTTGAAGGCCATTTCATCTCTATATAGGTCCAATAAGCCTTCTAACTCACTTAGGAGATCAAATATGCCTTCAAACCATGAAAACATTCCTAAAACCAAAAGGATCTAATGTTCTTAAGACTCCTTGCATACACTTATTCCTCCTCTCTTTTAAATAACTATCACTACTTCATACATGTCTACATTATCCCCTCAATAACATTGGTACTATTTCTACATTTGAATAATCTATATTTCCATTATGACCAATTCTAATCCATTTAATATTGGTTAAGTTTAGGTCCAATTCTTCATCTTATATTATGAATTACCTTATTTTACTTGATTTTTTTCAATACCAATAAATTCCCTCAAGATGGATTCAATAGATTGACTTAATCTTTTCTTGATTCATTTCTAATACCCTTAAGTCAGCCCTTATTTTAGTTCTACAACTTTAGAACTACTTGCCTCTTGAATCTTATTGTTTCTCTCAAATCCTTTTAGAGATTCCACACAATGATATTATATTATTTGAACAAATTTTGTTTCCTTCTCTATAATGGTGATCATTAGTATGTGCATTCCTATACAAGGCTTAGACTCTAATCTTCAAGGTACTCAAGTAGACTTATACTTTCTTCTCTCTATTTTTACAATGAGCACCTACAGTAACTATAGGGAAAATAATCTATTCTTGAATTTTTTAAGGGTGATTTTGACACAAAAATAATTGGAAATAATTTATAAAATATAAATGGGCCTTTATAAATATTTACACTAGATAAAAATACCACCTAAATCATTAATATTCTAGAGTATTTAGTTTAATCTTAGGTTACAACAACACGCTATATAAGACAATTTGATTTGCTTAACTAGTTTTGATTAAAAAACTAATAAATAACTTGATTCACATATCAAATAATTATACAATTTTCATAGAACACTAATCACTCTTCTCACGAGTCTAGAAACACTTTTAAAGAATGATTAAACTTTCTCTCCTAGATGGTCTTCAAAGATTACCTACAGGGTTAATGTGGGACATAGTCCTTTATAGAAGTAAATATAATATATAATGACTTAAATTATTTATTCTAATGTTCTATGATGATATTTAAATTCTTATTCATCATCATTCATAACTTTGAGCCACACAACCAGGCAAATTTGATAACAACATATAGGTGCGTAACACCAAGTCAATGTTTTCTTCTATCACCAAACTTATTTTCATCATCTATCACTTGTAATAGCTCTTAACCACTTTATATTAACCTTTATAAAAAAATTCATGACTTTTCATTAGTTCAAACATGAGTTATGACTCATTTCTAGATGCAAATCCTTATTTAGGGTTCCATAGTGCTATAATAACTTGTGAGTTATCTATCGATTGTTTGTATGATCTAGAACTTATCCATTAAATCCAATGCTTATAAAATATTATTATTAAACCATTTTAATTAATCCAAAAATCATTTATAATATATTCATGATATTATATGGGATTCAAATGATTGAGCAAGTTGTGTATGCACAGAAAATAGAGTAAACAATGGTTTTAATAATAAACTCTATGACCTTATCTGACCTAGATCAAATTCACTTAAAAAAGGATGATAACCTCTTAAATATTAAATAATAATATGGACACAAAAAATATAACCTCCATACCTTATTTGATTGGAATAAAAATGAGTTTCCTTCCACTCAAACCTTGTTTCTGGGCAGACTATTAACCAAAACCTTTTCTCATCTTAGCATTAAATATTATTTCTAAAATAATTAAAAACTTACATAATAAGGATCAAACATGCAATTTAATTTGTTGCTTTGATGAAAATGCCTACCAAAATAACAAAAACTTACTTCATTAATCACAAAACATAGTTATTATTTACAATCATAGGCCACATGGTCTTCTTGACCCCTACTCTTCCTTCATAACCTTCTACTCTACTTATATCCCCTCTTCCACACACCTCTACATGAATTTATAAACTCTTAAGATGATAGACATGTCATGAACTCTCTCTTATTACCAACTCAATGTTGAATGGAAGTTATAACTTTCCAATTTCTTGGCTCACATTGTCTTTTTCATGATTTAATGTTGAAGACCATTTACCACATTCCTAGGACCATTTATGACCTTTAAAATCTTGCATCAACCTTTGAATTCACACTAAACCAAAATTATCACTCAAAATCATATTTAATATTATCGATTAATAATTAGTAACATTACTATTGTATGTATGTTTAGATATTTATGTAGAAGTAAATATAAAATAGATTGGTTTAGGTTAGTTTTTTGCACGAATATATTGTTAATAGTTAACAATAAATCTCATAGTAAATATAGTTATATTGAGCTATTATAGGAGTTTTTATAGTTATTGGATTCCTAGATAATAGGATATGTTATCCTATTTATTTGTAATGTGTTTTTAAGGTTTGTAATGTGTAATAGAGAAAATATACACTATGCAAAATATTATTATTTGAAATATTGTCTCTATGATATTCATCTCTTTGTTAATTTTGCTTACATCTAAACTAGATCTATTATTTACAGAATTTAAATATTTAAATCACACTTTTGGTAAGAAAACATATAAAATCCAATTACAAACTTCTTCAATGGAATTTACTTCACTTAGAGTAAAACACTTCAAGGATTCTTTCAATACCCCTCACTTCACCTAGGACAATAAATGGTCATCTAAACACTCTCATTCTCATTAACACCTATATTCTAGTGTTGCTCCTACATCGTACTAACTAAGTGGGATAAATTTGGACTCCTATTCAAATGCACCTTCATGCCTTTTTCTATTTTCTTCCTAGTCTTCCAATTCATGCCTCTTGGGTCCTCACCTTCTATGGTTCTATAACTTTACATCTTCTCATTAGCTCCTTCATTCTTTCCTATGCCAAAAATAATGTAATTCTTTTAACCTCCATTTAATTATCTCCTCTCCCCTACTACAGTCCATTATTCTCCTTCATGTGTTTGCATATCCATATTATCTTTCATTAATTATCCTCCCAAATGAGGATCTTCATTTTTGCAACTTGTATATCTCCCTGTGAGCTATCTTAAGAGCTTCCTTCTCAATGTTTTGCATTACCTCTATGAGCAAACTTTCATATGCCATGCTAATCAAAGTAAACAATGTATAAAAGTGAGACTCTTGAGTTTCATATCCTTCATCTTTCATCGATTCTTCTTCCTCTATATTGCAATCAACTTCTTTCTCCTTTTTGTCTCTCTCTTTCTCTCTCTTTATTTCTTATTGATTTTTTGTCACTCTCTCTTTCTATTTTTTGCCTCTATCCAAGACAACTCTTTTTTCCTTCCCCCATTGATTACCTACACCATTTTTCACCTGATGTACATTCATCCCTTATCTTTTTCCTCTAACATATGCCTAATTTATGGCCTAACATTATACTGGTCCACTTGTATTCTCACATCTACATAGACTCATGTGCATGCTCCTAGTTTTTCTCACTTTCTTGCCCTTCCAAATGACTAAAACTAAAATCATATGAAATTAGGAACCCCAATGGATACCTATATTTATAATAAGTACAAAAACTTATTCATTACCTTTTCTTCAATAACCACCTCAAATATAACCTTTATCTCTTCTTCACTTTCTTGCTTGTATTCAACTTGCTTGTCTACATAATCAATATTGCCTGGTAGAAACTCAACTTTTGTAACCTATTTTTTCACTTTTTCCTCTTGGAATATCATTTTCTCACCTTCCTCTTTTATCTTCATCTTCTTGGAATCCTTATTCAATATCTCTCTTGCACTATCAACCATTTCTTCATACAATGCATTTATGTCCTTCTTATTGGATTGCTATCATATCTCTAAGTTATCTTATCCATTCTAATAATCAAATGTTCTATCATTGTATCCACCTTAAAACACACAAAAATCATTTTTTAAAAAAAAATTGGAGGCTCATATGCCTCTCTTGATGCCTCAATCATTGGCATTTTCCCTCCTTGTTGCTCCTCATCTTTGACTTCACCCTCTTATTCATCACTGAGAGATGATATTTTATATGGATACCCAATGGACTCTTATTTCACTTTCTCCAATCTAATTTTATTTTTCCCAAGGTGTTAACCATATTTTTCCTCATGCATACTAGGTTGCTCACTCATCCAAAACTTCTTAATCTCTCTCTTGAGTTGGAGTCAATGCAACTTCTTCTTCTTTCTTTCTTTTCTCATAGCTTTCCTCTTTCTTCTCTCAATAAATAGCCTTATAGGCCATTGAAATTTATTTATATTCACTGAACACCCATTCCATGGGTTCTCTTCTTATATTTTATCTATCATGAGCATCAACTTGTCTAAATTCTCTAGACCCTACCTCAAAGATCTTACTTCTTTTTCACATTCTACATATCTCTTTTTTCTCATCATCTTTCCTCTTCTCCTTGGGGTAACTCCTATTAATCATTCCCTTCATTCTTACCTTCTCATAATCCACCACCTTATTTCAAGTCCTTCTATCTTGCCTCTATGACCTTCACACCTCATTTGGGTACCCTTTTGGTCTTCACTTGAGACCTTCTTTTACCTTTTTTGCACTTGGGAATTTATCTCTAATTGTCATCACTTAGGAATTATCTCTTGCATATTTATCCACCCTGGCATATTCTCACATCTATATCAACCTCCGCTACATCCATCTCATTTTCTTCCTTACACCTCTCTTTGGCTCTATTAATATTCATCAGCCTATAAGGACTAAAACTTTTTCTTGTTCTTATAATACCCCAATAAATCTTATCAACCTTATAAGAATATATTAAAACCTTAAAACAAAATATAAATTATTATCTTATTATCTCATTTCATTCTCTACCCAAGCCTAATGGCATGCTCTCTTTCTTTTTCCTTCAATGCGTAGTCTTTCACTTGCAGATTATTTTCTTTCTTCATTTAACATTCCACTTTCCCAAATAACTTATTACTTTGATACCGATATGATGCAAATTAAATCCATTCAATTGAGGTAGATGCACACATATATTATTTCCGCTTACATAAACCAACTCTGATTGCTCATGTGTTCTCTAATTTGATCTATGGTCTCTTCCATTATTCTTTGTTCTTTGATTTACATGTCTTTCTTGTTTACTCTTAGTTTTTAATAGGCTCCTCAACCTCCTTACATATAATTAATCCTCCTATCACTTTTAAATAACTATCACTACTTCATCCATGTCTACATTCTCCCCTTATTAACATCAATACTATTTCTACCTTGGACTTATGTATGTTTCTATTATGACCAATTCTGATCCATTCAATCTCAGTTAAGTTTAGGTCCAATTCTTCATATTCTATTATGTATTACCTTATTTTAATTATTTTTATGAAAACCAATAAGGTCCCTCAATATGGATTTAGTAGACTAACTTAATCTTTTCTTGGTTCATTTCTAATACCCTTAAGTCTATCCTTATTTTACTTTTGCAACTTCAGAATAATCTTCCTCTTAAATCTTGTTTTTTCTCTCAAATCCTATTAGATATTCCACATAATTATATTGTATTATTTGGAAAAACTTTATGTTACTTATCTATAATGATTATCATTATTATTTGTATTCCTATACAAGGTTAAGACTCCAATCTTTAAGATACTCAAATATACATAAACTCTCTTCTCTTTCTTTTCACAATGAGTACATACAATAAGTATAGGGATAATCCTCTATCCTTGAATGTTTTAATGGTTAGTTAGACACAAAAATAATTTGAAAGACTTTATATGATGCTAATGGGTTTTTATAAATATTTACACCACATCAAAATACCAACTAAATTATCAATATTCTATAGTATTTAGCTTAAGCTTGGGTTGTAAAAACACCTTATATAAGATTATTTGATTTTCCTAACTGGTAACAATTCAAAACAAATAATAAATTAATTAATTAACATATCCAATAACTATACAATGTTCATGCAAAACTAAGAACTCTTCTCATAAGTTTGGAACCAATTTTCAAGAATGATTAAACTTTCTCTCTTAGATAGTCTTCAAGGATTACCTAAAGGTTTAATGTGGGATAGATTCCTCTATAGAAGTAAATATAGGGTATAATGGCTTAAACCAATTATTAAAATGTTATATGATGATATTCCAATTCTTATTACTCATCATGTATAATTTGGAGCCACACAACAAGGCAAATATTATTAAACTTCACTTCTTATGACCTTTTGATAATAATATACAAGTCTATAAGAACACAATAAATGTTTTCTTATATCACCATACTTATTTTTGTCACCTATCACTTGTAATAACCCTTAACCACTTTCTATTACCCTTTTAATTGATCCAACCTCATTTGGAATACATGCATGAGCTTACGTAAGATTCAAATGACTGAGTGGGATGTGTATGCACAAAAAATAGAGTAAAGAATAGTTTAAACAATAAAATCTCTAAAAATTTACAAGTGTCACCCCTATAGTCAAGCACTTTATTATTATAATAATAATAATAATTATTATTATTATTATAAATGTTAAGTCCTCTTTTTATTTATACTTGTAGGAGTAGAATGAATTAGGAAATGACAAGTGTCTAACTCATAGTGAGTTAAAATGATGTGATGGTCATGTGGATGTCTTTTGGCATTCACACGAACATCAAAATTGAGCTTAAAAATAAAAGGACATGGGTTTAAATTGTGACAATAACATGAATTAAATTTATGGTCATGAGGATGTCTTTGGTAGTCGTGCATATGTCAAATTTAAGCTCATAAATTGGCCATTTTAAAATCAAAGGTTATTCAGCCTAGGCAGATTGATGGCCAATGTTGATCTCATGATGTGAGATTAACATGGACTTTTATAGGGTCTCAGAGAAAGTGAGGAACTTCCAAGTGGCATAAAAACATTTGAGATACGATTATAAAGATCACTAAGGCCCCCCCATAGATCTGTCAAGTGGCATGCTCATGTTTCATCATTTATTAGATCATCAGTATGAGTTGATATTAGACTTTTTAAAGATCTGAGCCTAATGAGGTGGGGACACATGTCTTAAAATAAATAGTCATATTTCAAAAGTTATAAAATGAAATGATAAAGACAAAGTATGTAGATATTTTTGACACTTGATTTATATTTATCAACAACCATTGTGTATCATAGTTAAACTAGATTAAGAATATAAACATGCATGTGAATATAGAAGTAAAGATTGAGTAACATGCAACACAGTTATATTAAGAATAGTCATAGTTAAACAACATCACTAGTTCTAAAGGATGGATACAATGATACTTATCTTTGATGTATGTTTGATTTCCATTTTTATGGTGGCTAATTTGAAAGATCAATAGGTTGTTCTCAAAACCTATAAAATAAGTTATTGTAATGTAGTTCAAGCTATAATTGTAAAAAATGCCTTCGTCTTCATACACATGCACTTGTTGCACAATTTTTTTGTAAAAGCTATTTTAGATCGATAACTACAAGTAGAATTTTATATGATTTTAGACTACAATTAAAACTCATGTTCTAACTACCACATGTAATGACCTTGTATGAACTTGGAGGATGAGGAAACCCCTTCCCCAAGTTTATATAAACAATTATAATCCAACTTGGATTTTTTTTAGATAGTATTTTGAATACAAGAGAAAAATTAATTTTGATCATCAACAAATGTGTTTGCATATTTTATTTCTAATTTTTGTGTAATTAGTTGTTACTTTTTTTGGTTGTATATTTCAATAATCTTTAGTGTTCAAAAGCTACAAATGGATTCTTGATTATTTTGAATGATGTACTAATCTATATATGTGAAATAACTATTGAAATATTGGTAAATTTATTAGTTAAAGATAGTCAAGTTCAAATTAATTCATAATTTTGATTGTGCATGAGTGTTTTTTTATGATGTAGTTTTATGTGTGTGTGCAACAACTACCTCAAATATTTCACTAGCCCAAGCCGTTATCTCCTGATTAAGGGTGTGAAATAGCTACTCTAAAGGGAACAAAATTTGTCTAAGGATTGTGAATTTATTACATCTTTATCTCCTTAGACTTAGTAGCTGTGTATGATTGTGTGTGTACAATTGCTACTAGTAATATGCATAGGTTCTGAGAGCACTTGTCCTTTTTAAAAACTAGCTAGGGAGGTGATTCTTAAAAACCAAAGAACCTTCTTTTCTACCTTACCTTTCCCTCCTTTTTGATTTTTTTTTGAGACTCACCCACTTTATATTATAATCAAATTACCCATACAACTTTCATAGAAGTTTAATACCTTTTAAGAACCACACTCTGTCAAAAAACGTTGTCAACAACTTGCATGCCCTACCAATTATTCTATTAACAGGTTGAAATAGATTGCATACCTAAAAATCATGCTCTAGAGTGGATTTTACCTCCATTAAGATCTTAAAATTTTATAGGCTACCTCATTATGTTTTTTTTTCATAAAACTTGCATCAACAAGAACCAAACTTGATCCCTCATTAGGCCACACTAGGTATATTTGCTCATTATGCCTAAACCTCTAAGACATACTTAGACCTTGAACACACCTTAAAACATATTGAAATTTTCTCAAAACCTAATCCCCATGTCATAAAACTTCATAAAATTCTCATAAATTACCAATATTCTTCTCTTAAGCCTTAGATTTCTCACATCATCATGCTACTAGGCCTACACCTTTTCACTGGGTTTCTTCATGTAAAGACTAAGCCTCAAAATTGACCTTGGAACTCTTAAAAAGGATTATTTTCATATTTAAAATTTTTACACAAATTTTTACACTCTCTCATTCTTGTACTAACACATTTCACTTGGATTTACTATGCTTTATGCATATACCTTCTCATAGGGCTAGACTAGACTTCTCAAGATACCTAGTACTCAACAATACGCTTACCTTGTATCTTGATATTTAAACATTTTAACAACCTCAAAAAATGTATCAAGTTGAAATAAAATTATATATAAATAAATATAAAATAATCTACCTTTAAATTCTATCTTTTCATAAGACTCCTTATCACATATCACTTCACCATATATGGCCTCAACTCTGACCTTGGCATTAATAACATCCATATTCACTTTGACATCATAGAAAACATCAATGTATCAATAATAAACATAATAACATACCTAAAAATCATATAAAAATCAAATTTACCCCCATTAATGTATTATAGGCTCAACAAGACATTTTAAAATAAATCACTATTTGGAAACCCTCATTAGTACTCAGTCTTATTAAGCCTGTGTATACTAAAAATATATATTTAAATAATGAATAATTAAACAAATAAAAAATGATAAATATAATACATAAATATAATATAAATTAACTAAATTTCATCACCATATTATTTAAACAATTCAACTTAGGGGAAAAAGGCTTAAACTCATCTCTTCAATATGCTCACTCAGAACTGCCAAAATTGCCAAAAACTAGTCACAAAACTACTTGACATCCAACACATAAAAATTCACTTTAAATTATTATAAATAGATTAAAATATATATAAAATACTAATATAAAATTAAATCATAAAACTTGTAATATTTAATAGAAAACATTGGTCTTGTAGACCAATCTCCTGACCTTATCTCACACAGTCTTACTTGAACCAGACAAGTCATTTTGGATTCAAATTTTTAACCTCTTAAACTAACTTAGAATATTTTAAAAAATTATTAAAATTAATTTAAATTAAAAAAATCAACACCATGTACTAAATTTCATCACTCTTTCATGAAATTACACTCAAATCTAACTTTTCATCACTAGAACTTACTAGAACTGCCAAGACTGTCAAAAATAGAGTCATAAAAAATTGACCTTACAACACATATATATGTAATTTAAATGGATTAAAATGAATTAAAATTATCATATGTAATCTTCAAAACATATTAAAATATAAACATCATATGGTCTAGTGGCAAATATTAGTCTTATAAACCAATTTGTGGACCTCACTACACACAAACCTCACTGAGCTAGATAAGCCATTTTGGTTTCATCATTTTCACCACTTAAACTATATTTAAAAGTCCTAAAATACATGGAAATTATTTATAAGTCATTAAAAATAAATTCATTCAATTTAATCCATCTATATACCATGAAAACATAGTTATAACCAACTTCTCATTACTTCTTAGGTTTTGCACAATTTTCTCTATTAGGCCTTTTTAGAGACTGGCCTACTTGGATCACAAAAATGAGACAATTAAGGACTATAAATAATTAATAAACCATAATGGAAATATAGTATAATTCTCTACCTTATTCATCCAATCATTTTCAAACTTTTTCCAATACAACTTTTGACATCTACAACTTCTTCAAAAACAAGCCTATATTTGCATATTTTCTCTCTCATCTAACTTACCACCACCACTTAGAGGTACCTAGGAGAGTCCAATACAATATCCATACACTTACCTCAGAATAATAATCCATTATGGTAACTTTTAATAAAAATATTAAACATTGGGTCCTTATTAGGGTTCGAAGAGGGTTTAAACCATTTTCCACTCTAAATAATCATTCATAAAGCATGGCCCCTCAATCCAAAAATTAATGCCTAGAATTTATGAGCTACGAAGTTTCCCCATATACCATTAACTTCTTTTTTTCCCATATAAAGGTTTTACAAAATAATGATCACAATAAAATCCTTCTCAGGTTGAGAACCCTTCATTCTAAGTACTTGAGAGACCTCTAAACAACTTTTCATGCATTGTCCTTTAAGCTAGAAACTCAAACTTAATATACATGCCTAAAACAAATTGACTCACATTTTTAAATTATCACCTACTCATAATTTCCTTGTAAATGGATCTTGATACCCCATTAGGCTACATTATCTCTTTACACCATAGTCTTCATACCTTATTAGGCCTTGAATTAGCCTTCATGCCTTTTTTCATGCTCCTAACACCTCACTATCATGATCAACATCTCACTCTCATGCCATAAAAACTCTCTCATTCTCAAACACTACCATATATCCTTCACATGACTTGGAAATAGATCATGATACCTCATTATGCCATACATTCTCTCTCTTTGTTATCTATACCTTGACCAACAAACCACATTACACCTTAAAACTGACCTTCATGTCTCTTTCCATGCACCCTCAACCTTAATCACATACTCAATCAAACTCATGAAACCACTCATGCCTATCTGTACTCATATCATGAATCCACCATGTTCATACCTTCTCACAAGGTCACTTCATGCCATGACTAGGCTTAGGATACTCAAGCACTTGACCTCAAAGACTTGATACCTATACATTTGTCAATAATGGAAAAAATATAACACTCATAATAATTACAATAGTATATTTCACACTATGTAATTTCAATGCTCATAATATTGTCACAATACACAATGCCAATTAGCCTTGCTCAAAATAACACTCTTTTAGACTTACTTGTCATCATACCTTCACAAGAATCTTCAATGACAATAATGACAACTTTAAGTTGACCTGAACCTTGACATCAACCAATAAAAAAGACAATTCTCAATAATCTCACCTTGTCATAACATGCACATACCTCATTTACCACTGACCATGCACCTTCACTAGATACACCTTGACATCAATGAAATCAAATTTTACTTTCATGCAACCATAATACATTAATTGCCTTCAAATTCTATCTTCCCTTTAATTTCTCTCTTGTCACATGGATCCTTATACATGCATTAATTGTCTTCAAACATCTTACATGACCTATACCTTTCATGCTCACACCACTCATGATAATTATCAATAATGTAACATTCTTATGTGCCTTGACATATCACATACTACCATATATCCTTAGTCACCTTTGACATCAACCTTGACATAGATCTTGAAAATATAGTCTTCACATGATACATCTTTGGTATCAATGATCATTATGACTTTTCATGATGTACCCTTTTGACATTAATGACAACATGCCAATAAAATCCCCATTTGTTATTGATGGAAAACACACTACAACCTAATAATTCTCATCTCCCCATTCTGGTCTTTCTCCCCCTTTGACATTAATGATAAGGGGTATTCCACAAACTACCATATGATCCTTGGACCTCAAGAAACAATGCTTCTTATGACTTCTACCTCACTGTCTTAACACTTCATAATGTAGAGATACAAATCTCCCCTTGAGATGATGATTCTCCTCACAAACACTAGATGATAACCACTCTTAAAAACCAATCATTTTCTCAAAAATATACATCTCCCTATGGTATTCATTCTCCCAGAACTAGATCTTTTCTCAAATAAACATGATCAGCCCTACAACATCTGGAATCACACCTTATTTCAATAAAAGCTAAACATAGAGAATATGGAGCATTACAAGAACATGCTCCCCTTTACTCCATGCATACCTCCTTTAAATGAACTCAGATCATAAGACCACTCACCTTGTCCTTGACATGAATGATATGACTCAAACCTTTGATCACACACTAGATCACTATATTCTTGACATCAACTAAAGAATTAGGGACTTCCCCTTTGTCTTCACATATTGATCTCACCACATGATTAATTAAGACTCTCAGACCATACTCATCTTCCTCCAATCATCTTGATACTAAAACAAAATCATAACACAATCAAGTTTAGTTATTAACTGATGGAATCACAAATAGATACTTACTTACCTATCATATACCAATTGACTATTTTTTGACCTTATAAGCTTGATGTCAACCTTAAATCTCTCACCATGATGCTTACTAAATTCAAACCTTAGAGATACCAAGCTCCCTAAATTCTTAGACTACTCACAACAATGTAAAAGCAAATTTGAAAATGAATCATGTACAAACTTTTTCATTCCATATGATGGATCCTCATAAATAGATCTTCAAAAATAATGCTCATTCTAATCAAAATACCTTTCACTTTATCATATGTATACAATATACAAATAACATAACTCATACCTTGAAACATAGATAACCTAGAATCCTCTCAAGATGAATCCTTTATTGACTACAACCTCATACTTTTATAGATATATGAGTGTATATATGAAGATTAATGGAGTCAACCCTTTTCATAGGGCACTAAAAAACCATGAAATTAGGAGATTTCCATATCTCCAATCCAATCTTATTAGCCACCTTTCAATCATGAGACTGATAGTCCTTATTTAGAATCCACTTAATCTTTACTAAATAATTTTACTCATCCACCTTATCATCCTTATTATTCTCTTTGACTACCTTGTCAATATATGTAGATAACACATGTTCTTAAAATTCCTTCACATCTGATCCTTGCTATACCTTAGCAAATAGTCCATTTTTAATAGTAGACTAATCATGATGAACCTTGACTCTCTTTGGTTTTCATATAAATTTTTTTACCCTTCTCATGTATTCTAGGAGATCCATATACCTTATTATGTCTTGAGGGACTTCTAACTCTATTAGGATATAATCTTATAATGTGTCCCACATTATGACAACTATAAAAAACAACATTACTATTCTTACCTCTTGACTGATCACTCCTTCTCCCATGGTCCCATGATAGCTCATCTATTGAGACCATTATATAATCACTTTATCTATGAACAAAGATATGACAAGAAAAATAACCATTAAAAGAATTAGAATACTTCATTGAATTAGGTTTCCTGATTGGTCTCTTCATATTGATTTTCATGTTGGTGATCTTAGCTTGTTTGGGATTCTCAAACTTTCTCATCTTGTCTATGAGATTATCATGATCAACCTTCAAAGAATATAGCTCTATATTCAACTAATCACACTAAACTTATTTTTATATGAAATTTGTATTGACACCTTCTAACCGATTCTTGAGATCCTTGATGATCTTCACATACCTTTTAGATTCTTTGACCCCATCACTTTTTAGGGTACATATCTATTCCTTTATACCCTTGAACATAGATATCAATTCATTATTCATCTTCCCATTGTGCTTCAAATCATCTAGGTAACTTATGAGCTTAGTTTCAATATCTACTTTAACTTCTCCTTGTTCATTGTCATAATAGACTTCTTCATCATGCATGTTATCTTTTTTCCTTAGAGAAACTTGCTTCTTTAGTTAAGAATAAAACTCAATTTACAACTTGATCAACATAGTCATCATCATAATCATAAACATTATTATCACTTACCTCAGATGACTTCTTCAACATCTCTCTTATATAGGTAGCTTGTGAAATGAATTGATCTTCATTGCTATCATGATAAACATTGTCATCATCACAATCCATGATTTCACTTCTAAGATCTCCTTTAGGATGATAGGCCTAATTAAAAGGAACATATATTTGATACGAAATTTTGGAAGCAAAATGATAACAAGGGGGGGGGGTGAATCAATCTTCAAAAAATTCATTCAATTCCACTTAACATTCATGAGCCATTCATATAAAAAAATATATCAATCAAAGCATAATAAACCATACATATGAACATTAAATATAAAAACACATATAATATGTGGGAAAACCTCAAGGGTAGTAAAAACCATTGATATATTTAAATGGACTATAATACTATAATACAAAAACCAAATTTAGTGAAGCACCAACTCCACATGGAGCACTAAATCCAACTAGCCAAACACTTGTTGACCAAATTTGACCTTTAGTCAGATTGGGTCAACCTATACATATTGAAAATTCTCAAAGGTTCCCATATGTATAATAGGGTCTCATGTGTGTCTAAACATCTCACCTATCCTTTCTCTAGCGTTATTTTAAGCCTAGCTTCCTTGTACTTGTCTAGTCAACCTAATCAACTCTAGTCAACTTGGGTCAAACATGGTTTTAGGCCCAAATTATTTTATAAATGTCCTAATATGGTAATTTAAGTGTTTTAAGGTGTTCTTAAGTCATAAATTTATCCTTTTCCATGCTTCATATGCAAAAAATGCCTTTTGGTCACATTTTTAGCTCATTAAATGACTTGTATAGATTTATCAAAGAAGCATATTTGTCACCAAACAATATTATATGTGGATGAGGTTATAATATGTCAATAAGTGGTTATATATAGTCAAAAAGTAGTTTCATGTACAAAAAAAGGGATATTTCCTTAAAAATAACCCTTACTGACACTTGCACGGACTTGAAAAGTCCATCTGTACCTAAAAACATGAGCCTAGTGTGTCTTAAGCTCCCTAATGTCTTCACTACACCTATTGTATAGAGAAAAAGTCAAATAAATCAAATTTTGCTTCTGCTCCTTCTTTCTTGCCTTCACAAGCCAAGAAGGGTCAACTTCAAATGCTTGGTATAGTTTGTATAAATATAATTAGAGGGAGTGATCTTGGGAGTTGAAAGGGGTACTAGTCAGATTCAAATCTATGGAAACAAATTTGATTTTCATGGATCCTCCTTTATGAACCATTGTTAAGAATTCAAGCAACTTTTTATTCTCTTGCATCCATGAAGGGTTCTTATTTGAGCTTGTTTTGGAATATTTTTCTTTTATTTGACATGTTGGTTGTTTTCAAGTGTTTCTCAAGGTTTAATAAGACCTATACATAGTTTTTTCATTATATTTTATCTTTTTGAGGTCTCAAAGATTCAAGAAGCCTCTTCTAGGCTTGTTTGTGCTTTCAAACTGTCTCCTTTTCCACCTACAGGTGTCTTCAGGAATGGGAGAAGATGTTTTGATGATTTTTCAAGATTTTTCTTGATAATGGTCATATATTTGAGTATTTATAATGCATTTGACTGGTTTTAAATCCTTTCCCCTTTCATATTCTTGCTCCTTCCATGTCTCTGCTTGCATAACATAGTCAAAGTAGTCACCTATAGGCCTTGATGATGTCATGGTGATGTATGGAGAGGTGGAAAGGTACTATAATTGATTAGAATTGAAAAATATGTATTGACATTCCTAATGGAAGTACATAAAGTTCACATTCATAAAGGTTTCATCTTATTCATATTATAGCTCATTATGGTGTACCAAACATCCTCCTATAGGTGGCCTAAATAGAGGGTTGAGATAGTTATTTGAGTGTGGAAGTGAGGTAGGACCTCACTAGGAACCCTTACATGTTGAAATGATATATGATAAACCCATATAAGGTTTAATATGGCTAGTTGGAGTTAAAGGTCACTCTAAGGGGATGAAGACTATATGTTGTTCTCTTTATCCCTAAAAACACTAAACAAAGGTCTATAAGCTTTTTGGAGGTGACATATAACATAGTTGATAGGGTTTCAAGATAATATAGGTGAGTAAAGATGATATACATATCATAGTACAAGACCTCCACCAAGTTTTAGGTTAAGAGGATGAGAGGAGGGTAGTTAGTAAAATGGCTAAACTTGTCATTTTATGACTAAAAATATTCAACAATATCTACAGGGGTTTGTTCCTTAAACAACTTTGCTTTCCAAAATGGTGATTCTAACCCTTATTTTATGATCAAGAATTTATATATGGTTAAAGTTATCAAGTGATCATAATTATCATCAAGTGAATATGACAAGATGAACTTTCAACCCATACACTCTCCTCAATCTATACAAAGTGTCTTAGTCCACCTCCAGCCAGGGAAGTAAACAGTGAGATTTTGATGTCTTAATGGTGTTTTAAGGGAATTAAAGGTGTGAAATAAGTAAAATTCAGATATTGTGACCTTATGATATTTATGGAGGATTCATACACACCATAGACAATATCTCATGGAGTCACCTCCACATATAATCAAGAATCTATAGGGTTATCTTAGTCAGCAAGGGCAAACTCATATTTGAAGCTAAAGTACATCAAAAGGAATAATAATGATGGGAAACTTATATTATGTATGGGTAACCATATAATATTTCAAATATATACTTTTAACACTATGTTTAAGCCTCAAATCATGCAATATACACCTACATGTGTGACTATAGAGGTCAATACAGTCACAATCAAGGATTGGAAGGCCAGTCTAAGAGTTTTAAGAATGTGAAGAACATATAAAATTTGGAGAGATTATTGAATATTATCACATATTAATATTTTTTATAATAACCTCATGAATATATCATGATGCATCTTGAGCAGACAAGGAGCTTAAATCACACTTACATAATCCATGGTCTAAAACCCTATGCAATCTACCTTAAAAAATGTAGTCTTGGTTTTTGAAGTCTTTAGAGGGTAAAATTATTGAGTTATGAGCTCAAATTTTTATGTGAAATACTTAAAACTTGGAAAATGTCCTCCCATATTCATTTGGTCTAGGTAAATAGGATAAGTGCCCCTTAGTTTGTCTTAGATAGGGGGCATTTTCTATGCATAAACCCTGATAGTCTTGAGAAAATTGGTCATAAATGATGACCAAAATTTGGGATAACCTTGTATTAAGGTTGTAAAATTTTAAATACCTTAATACAAACATGGAAAACCTTGCTATAAGCTATGAAATCAAATAGGATTGTTTGGGCAATAAGGTTTTTAAGTAGACCTAGAGAGTAGGATTAGGCCTAATTTCCAAATGAGAAGCATTTCAAACTTTTAACATGAATAAAACCTTCCAACTTGTTTTTTTACATTATTTTAATGATTATAGATGTGACCAAGCCATATAGATGTAATAAAACATCAATAAGATCATTTTGAGTCTTAGGTTGCAAGCATACTTATGGAACAAGGTTTAAGCCTAAGGTAAATGGTAGGTTAATTAAATTTAGAACATAAGACGATATTTATAATGGTTTGAAACATGTTTTAGGATTTTTATAGATATTTTTGAGCCTTTTTTTAGAGAATTTCATCAAGAAGCCATTTCTTGTCTTGAAGGCTTTTAGACCTTGTATATTGCTTAGAAATGACTTGAGTAGCCAAATTAAAATGCTTATATCTTCTATGACACTTTGCATGGAACCTCAAGGTGATCAAGGGTATTATTAAGGGTCTCTAATAATCCCTAAATGGCATTGTATTATAATTCCAATGTGCCATTTTTATGAATAATGGCTAAGACAAAAAATTGCTCTAGACCCTCACAAACCCTCTCTAAAGACCCGATGGAGAATAAATTACAAATGGAGAATCTAAATATAGTTTAAAGGCTAGAGATATGATTTTTGGTTGTAGATGACTCATCAAGGCTCCTCCCCATGAAATTGAGTTGTACTACACTTGTATAGATGGTGTTCAATAGAGCATTCTTTGATAGATTTATGTGTTTTGTAGGTATGGAGAGGTTGCAAAATATGTAATGACTTTTAGGAGAGATATTGGAACTTTTTATAAGTATCCATGATCATTTATCAAGATATATAGTCTCCTATGTGTGTCTTCTATCTTCCACATCTCAACCAGTCACAATGAACAAGTAGTGATCACTTAGTGAAAAAGATGAAATATCTAATTAAGAAACCTTATAAATATTAGTTGATGAACTTTATGACATGGCCATTATTTAAATGTGTCATTACTCCTTTTAATGGATTACATTGAATAATTTGAATCATTTTAAGTTCCAAGCCTAAGGGGTGCATGAAAAGGAGTCATTTGTAACTATTTGAGATGATTGCTCATGGCCAAGGGAATATGAATGATTAAAGACCATTCCAATTAATATGGAGGCTTGTTAATAATCCCTCCCCCTTATATAGATCATAATACTTTTACCTATTTAGTGGTGAGGTATTTTGGTGATGACAAATCATGACGACAATTTCATATACACGCAAAAGAGCATTTACACCACACTTGGAGGGGTTAGACAAGTTCAAGAGACACTTGTCCTTATTTTATTTGTATGAACTATCTCATGATTGATTATATGCTATTTAAACTCCCAATTATATCTTTAAAAGTGTCCTTATGACTCTGGAGCTTCACCTTCTCTCTCTTATCTCATAATTCCTATATATACTAGCCCTTTTGGCTATTGTACATATCTCTCCACCTGAGTATGGTGAATACCTACTTAATTTTTACCTTGAACTAATAAATAAGCTTATTTTTACCTAATTCATTATTTCATTAAGTGCATGTTATGGTTGTTGGTATTGTACAAGTGTATTTTGCTTACCTTAACATGTTATCCTTCTTAGTGCCTTGTGTAGTTAGAAATCTCTCTTTTGTAGGTCAGCAAGAAGTGTCTAATATGGATTATATGTATAGAAATAGTTTATTCATTAGTGTTTCTAGAATACCTATTATCTAAGTCCTCCTAACATAAATTCTCTTCAAGACCCCATGCTTGAAACATTAATGTAGAAGAAGAGATTTCAGTTTGATGGATGAAGTGTATGTGTAGATTTACTTTAGGTTCCAAGTGCATTGCAAGTGATGTGAGTAGACCATATATTTGGTGCATCACCACCTTAGCTAGGTTTATTTTAGGCTTATTAACCCTTTTCTTCATAAATGAAAGTGTGGTTTTGGTGTGTGGAAGTGGTACATCAAGGGAACTAGCCCTAATATAGAGACTCACCACAAATTTGGGTCACCCACAGCCCTGAGGTGTTTCCATTGTGACACTTAAATGAGGAGAGATTTATCATCTCCTCAAGGGGTGAAATTTCAAGTGGCAAAAACACCCACTTGTAAGGAGTCACCAAAACCTTATACAAATCAACACCAACTTAGCTACCTGGTTTATTAGATCACATTCAGAACACTATATTTCTCACATAATAGATTATGACCATCTCTTTATCTCTTCACACTCATATCCCTCTCAAACAACCTTATAGGTTCACTCAACTAGGTCTCTTTAAGATTTATTAGGTCATATGACCTTGATATTCATACTCAGACCTCCTATTATATATTAATGATAGTACCTATACTCTCTTTTTATGGGTTATACTACCTCATTCCACTCAAGGAGATTCTATTTAATTAGCTTCATCTTCTAATTCTATAACTAGCCCAAATAGGCATAATATGCCTTATTTATATACAAAACTTATGAACACACACCTCTTATTTAGCCACAATAACTTAAACATTTAGATTGGGCATTAAATATACATTAACAACATTATAAACAAGAATAATTCACATAAATTAGTTAACCACATCTTCATTAGGCCTTATCCTCCTTTAGGACTTATGGAGACCTAATAGGCCTTCTTTAGACACACATTACACTTTTCCTTCCTTGGAACACTTTAAAAATCCACATCCATAAGGAAAATATCATATAAAAAAAAATATACCCAAAATAATGTCTTATAATCTCAATAAGACATTTCAATAAATCACTACTTGAAACCAGTCATTAGTATATAGTCCTATTAGGCCTGTGTATACCAAAAATTTATCTTTCAATACTAAAGATAAAATTCACTTAATACACTAAAAAATTATCAATAAAACACATAAAAAGATTATAAATTACCTTATGTTCATATCCATATGATTTAAACACTTTAACTCATGGCAAAAAGGCTTAAACTTATCTCTTTAGTATGCTCACTTAGAACTACCAAAACTTTCAAAAACCAATTATGAAACTACATGACATCCAACACATGAAAGGAAAATTTAAATGATTATCAATACATTAAGTAAATTCTATAACATATTTATAACAACCTCAATCATAAAAACTGTAATCTCTAATAGCAAACATTGGTCTTGTAGACCAATCTCCTGACCTTATCCCACATAGTCTTACTTTAACCAGACAAGCCATTTGGCTTTAAATTTTCAACCTCTTACAATAACTTAAAATATTTTCAAAAATAATTAACATGAATTTAAATTCACAAAAAATAAAACCATGCACTACATTTCATCACTCTTTCATGAAATTATACTCAAATCTAACTTTTCATCAATGTAACTTGCTTACTCAGAACTACCAAGACTATAAAAAACACAATCATGAAACATTAAACTTATAAAACCTATATAAACAATTTTAAAAGACTTATAATGAATTAAAATTATCCTCTTAAATCTATATACCATCTTCAAATATAATCAACAAATGGTCTAGTGGCAATTATTGGTCTTATAGACCAATTTGTTGACCTCACTAGAGGTAGACCTCACTGAGCCAAAAAAGCCTTTTTAGATTCATAATTTTAACCACTTACACTATATTCAAAACTTAAAAAATACATTTACATGAATTATAAGTCATTAAAAACAACTTCATACACATTAATCCATCAACCTACCCTAAAAACACAATTAAAACCAACTTCCCATTACTGTTTGGGTTTTCCATAATTTGCTCTATTTGGCTTGTTAGCGACTGGACTTATTAGATCACCAAAATGAGACACTTAAGGAGTATAAATAATCTATAAACCAATATTTACATAAAATTTAAGTCTTTACCATCTCCATCTAATCATTTGCAAACTTTATCCAATACAACTTTTGATAGTTACAATAACTTATTAAAAAATAAGCCTATATCTGCACATTTTCTCTCTCGTGTAACTTACCACCACCACCTAGAGGTACCTAGGAGAGTAAAATACAATATAAAAATATTAACTAGGCATACAAATCCTTTCTTGGCACTTTTTATCAACATCTTCAACATCGAGTCCTTATTAGGGTTCTAAGAAGTTTTAAACCAATTTCCACTCTTAACGATCATTCATAAAGCATAGCCCCTGAATATAAAAAGTAATGCATATAATTTTGATTTATAAACCTTACCAATATAAAATTAAATTATTGTGTTCCCATTAATTTTTTTATGAGATAATAAGCACAATCAAATCCTTTTTGGGTTGAGAACCCTTCATTTTGAGCAGTCAAAAGACCTCCAAACAACGTTTCATGCCTTTCCTTCAAATTAGAACCTCAAACTTAATTAACATGCCTAAAACAAATTTAATCACTATTTTAAATGTTAAAATACTCATAATTTCCATGGAGACTAATCCTAATACCCCATTAGTCTATATTCTCTCTCTACACTATAGTTTTCATATCTTACTAGGTGTTAAACTGACCTTCATGCTTCTTTTCATTCTCTCAACACCTCATTATCATGATAAACATATATATATATATATATATATATATATATATATATATGTATATATACATATATATATATATATACATATATATATATATATACATATATATATATATATATACATATATATATATATACATATATATATATATACATATATATATATATATATATACATATATATATATATATATATATATATATATATATATATATATATATATATATATATCATGACATACAACATAACTCATGATTAAACACTACTATTAATCCTTCACATGCCTTGACATCATATCATGATAACTTATTAAGCCATACTCTCTCTAGTTTCTAGACCTTGACCTAAAAACCATATTAGGCTTTAAAACTGACCTTCATTCCTCTTTCCATGCACTCTCCACCTCACTCACATAATAAATAAACCTCATATAACTAGTCATGCCTATGTTCACTCATATCACCAAGCCACAATGCTCATACCTTCTTACAAGCTCTCTTCATACCATGACTAGGCTCATGCTACTTAAGTACTTAACTTCAAATACCAAATACCTATGCATTTGTCAATAATGGAAACAAGACACCAAAACTCATAACTAATGAAATAATCTATTTAACAATGCATACCTTAAATTCTCATAATATTATCAAAATATACACTGAAAACTATACTTACTCATAATAATACTCTTACAGACCTACTTATCGTCATACCTTCACAACAATATTTAATGACAACATTGACAACTTCAAGATGACCTAAACATTGACATTAACCAATAAAAAGTATAATGATCAAAAATATCACATTGTCACAACATGCACATACCTCAATGACCACTCACCATTCAACTTCACTAGATTCACCTTAACATCAATGACATCATCTTTGAATTTCATGCAACCATAATACATTAGTTACCTTTAAATTATTTTTTGCCTTCAAATTCTCTCTTGTCACATGGCTCTCTATGTAGACATTCTTTGTCATAAAAAATATTTAATGACTTTTACCTTCCATGCTCACACCACTCATGATAATTATCATTAATGCATCACTCTTATGTGCCTTGAAATATGCCCTTAATCACCTTTGACATCAACCTTGAAAGTACAATCTTGACATGATACATCTTTGACATCAATCATCATTATGCTTTTACATGATGCACCCTTTTTAAATCAATGATAATAACATGAAAATTTTTAGGACATATCCTAATTGAATCATGTGAGTCCATGAATAATATGGGAAAAAAATATCCTTCTCTTTTGATATTGGATGTTTTGGTCTTGGCTAAAAAATGCCCACCCATAGGCCCATTATGAAACTGCTCTAATAACTTGTTAACTTGACTAGTCTCAACACACCTTAATAACATGCCTCCAATGTCCTTCTTAAAGAGTAATCCATCCACCAATATGTAAGGGATGGAATAAAATCTAAAGTGACTCATTTTTTTCCTATCTAATCCCATATGACATTCTCCCATTTATAGGAACTTCACTATATCTTGGGTCCATTTGGAAGGAGTCAAGTTTGTAGTTGCTTATTGACTATCTTGGACTGACAAGACCATCTATTTCTCTTATTTAACATCTATTTCAAGATGTTCAAAAATTCATATAACTATAAAAATATTATTAACCTTAACTTATATATCATATTCCATAAATTTAGGCACTCAACCAACCCTCTTTTTGCTTAAGTCCCTATTAAGTATGAAATCTTTTATACTAGGGTAAAATACCATCACATAATATGTATTATTAGATACCATGTGTCTAAAATTTTATAGGCATCTCATGAAAACAAGGACATGTTTTTCAACAAAGGTATGTCTCTCATCATACGTTTCTAATGCTTGACTAAAGAAAGCAATGGGTTACTCTAGTCATTCATGATTTTTCTACATGAGCATAGAAAAATAGAATCACATGTAATAAGGCATGTATGAAGAATTATTTGGTAAAATTATTGTTGAGGAGGGTGGGAGACTAGGCAATGGACTGATTGATGTCCTCAAAAATAATTTTTCCTTATTTTATCCATGAAAACTCATTATGTTTCTTAAACATGTGAGTTAGTGGCCTCACCAATTCTACAAACATAATATTAATCTCTTAATGAATTTAATTTTTCCCAAGAAAATTTGCAATCCTTTCTTGTGTTTGAGAAGGGACAAAGAAAGGATTGCTTCTATCCTTTTAGGGTCAATAGAGATGACATATTTTGACATAATATGTCCTATAAGTATACCATAATAGATTGTAAGTATGAATTTTTGGGGGTTTAAGGAGACCCCAAAATGCCTACACATGTCAATCACTAATCTCAAATATTTCAAGTGATATTTAATCTCCTTTGAAAATATAGTGATGTCATCAAGGTATATGAGCACCATCTCATTTATGATCCCTTCAAAGGCTAAATCCATTTCCCTTTGGAAGGTATCCCCTACATTGGATAGTCCAAAAGGAATCTTAATGTATGCATAAGTGACCCACCTAGTTGTGATAGAATTTTTGTGTCTATCCTCCTCTCTCATTAATATCTAATTGTATCTAGAGTATCTATCAAGCAAAGAGAACCTTTGTGAACCTAGAACTCTCTGAAGGATCTGATCCATGTATGGCAAGGGATAATGATCTCTTAAAGACACCGTATTTATATTTATAAATTCTACACACACATGTATATCCCAATTATTATTACTCATAAGACCAAGATTTACCACCATGAAGAATGTTTGATGGGGAAGATGATCTTGGATTTAAATATTTTTATCAACTCTTTCCTCTTAAATATCTCAATTTTTAGGCCGACTGGTGTTTATTTTTGCCTCATAGGTTTGGTATTCTCCTCTTTAGGCCAACATAGGGTAAAAAACTTTAAATTCATGGTATTACCATGTAAAGACATCTACATACTCTTGACATAATGCTATTAAATCAACTCTTTCTTCTTTGGTATTCACCTTTCCTAGCTTGAGTAACTTGTCCTTGAATATGGTAACCTTCTCATAGAGTTCTTCTTTGGTGTAGATTCTTACCTTGTCTTTCCTTGGCTGGTCATCCTCATTAAAGATACTCTCCAATGTCACTAAGCCCTTATACACCTTATTTGTCCTCAACTAGATAATATGATATCCAAATTGATGTTGCAGCCTACCTTGGTTCTTTGAGTAGAATTCTACCTCATGTTGTAATAAGAAAGTTATATGATTATCAATTTTAAAAACATACCAACCCACCTTGTTATCAATAACTAAGGTCCTGCACACCACTTTGATTTAGGACTGCTCTATGATGTTCTTGACCTCATCACCTATGTCATATTGTGCACCAATGGCAACTAATTGGTTTACATGATGAGTGGACTTTATAGGTATGGAATGATTGTCAAAGGATGGGAAATACTATAAGAGGTAAAAAACCCTATGCTTGTAGGCTTTTAAAAGTGGATTCTTGATTTCACTTATGCCTCTTACCTACTACACCACTAGTTCATTGTCTCCTTTAACTTAAAATTTTTTAATACCTCTATTCATTATCCATTATAGCCATGAATGAGGGCCTTATATTTTTTAGTATTATAAGTGTATCTAAAATAAAACATTAGGGAATAATAATACCTTTGATTAGAATGGGAGATAAGCATAACTCCTACCCCACTCCCATTATTTGATCTTGACCCATCAAAAAACAAGTTCCATATACCTTCATACTCTTGACTTGTGCTAGTGAGGCTTGACATGGGAGATCCTTCTTCATGCATATAATACACACCTATTCCTACCTCTTCAATGGTATTGTAAGGATCATAACCATGATATATAATTCTTGCTCATCAAGGATCAAATTTGATATGCCTTATAGTGGTTCCATAGGCTCTTGGTCATTGGGATGCCCATCCTCATCTAAGATAGTGAAACTAACACTAGATAGGCTAGGAATTTAGGGTTCTAAGTGGAACCTAGAAATAGTTTCAGATCTTATGGTAACATGTGTCCATGAACTAGTCCTAAAGACCATGTAAGACCAATCATAAGAGAGATACCCTCCAAATTTAGTAGTGAAATCCCTAGACCAGTGAAGGGCAAAGTGAGGAGGAAGGTCAACTACAATTACATCTTAGGACATGGTAAAATTAGGACAAGCATAAAATATTATCTTAAGGTCCTTAAGAACACCTAAAATCTTGGTAGGAGACCCATACAATTGTAAAACTCCCTTTTCATTAGGTTCATATTTAAGCCCTAGTTTATCAACTATGGATTTAGGCATGATAGATGTGTTAGCCCCAATATATATCATTTAATTATGCACAAGTAAATATATTACTATGATTGAAAGGTATAATGGACATGTTTTGAATACCTTAGATGCTTGGTAATCATGAGGTTGAGTGGAATTAGTAAGGAATACACTTACCTTTTCTGCTTGTTTATTTAAGACATGAATTTTTGAGAGCTCTTCTTGACAGAGGTCCTTTTTTCCCTAGAATAAGAAAAGCATCCCATAGAGAGAGAGAGTGACTTGGTCCTTATTAATTTATTCCAAAATGCTAAAAGGAGTGAAAGATCCCTTGGACTAGAATTTAGGGTAGAAAAATTGCTTGAAACTTGTGTAAACTGAGGTATAAAAGGAACCCTCTGATTCTTCCCATGACCTTGTTACATCTACTGAGTTGGTGATGTCTTATGAACTACATCTTGACTAGAAACCACTTGAGGTATTTGATAAGGTAAAGGATTTATATTGGGATGACCCAAAGTTTCATCAACTACCCTTAATTTAGTTCTTGTATGGGCTATAACTGAGCTATCTACCTTGGCCACATTGTGACTCTGATTTACTACTACTTGTTCAAATGAATGCTTACCTTATTTAAAGTTGAAAAATGTATTTTCAAAGGGTGCATTTCATCCACTTCCTCCTTGTTGACTTTTCATCTCAGATTTTATTATGGAGTGTCCCCATGAGGCATAGGAGGCCCTTCTTTGTGCTGTGAAGGAGACATGTTGTCATGTTATGGAAAAGTAGGACCTTATTTAATAAAGGATGTTTGACACACTTCTCCACTTAGAGCCATTTCTATAACATTTGATTGACCCTATTGAGTAGACCACTGACCTTATTATGCATAGCTATTCTGAGTTGGAACCAAGTCTCTATAACTACTAGAATCATTAGGATTGAAACTATTATATGGTCTTTCTTGTGTAATCCCCCCTTGGCCTTATTGATTATGATGATAAAGAGGCATATTATATTAATAGGGATGATAATGAGATTGGTAAGGGGATTTATAAGGCATATAGTATGGATTTTGATGCCTCTCCAAGGATACTAACATGTTATTTTGGGCCTTGAGAAGCTGTTATATCTTTCTAATCTATCTACTTAGTTTTCATCTACTTGATTGTGATTGGTTGGGGCTGGTAATGGAGCAATAGTAGGTATATGGGGTTAGATTTCAAGAAGCAAGGGAATGAGGGTTCTAGGGGTGACTTTTCTTGCTTGAATTAGGTAATTTTATACCCTTATAGCTATCTCATAAGCTTCTAGAAAGGTGTTTCCCCCCATTGACTGTATCACAATAACCACATCAAAATTTCAATCCCTTAGGTAGTAAAATAAATCATAGTTAGGGGTGGGTTGATGATGGTAAGAATACTATCTTATATTTTTTGAAACCTATTGTTAAAGTCTACCATGAATTCTTAGGGGGGTTCTTCTGATTTTAGTAAGTTATTTTACCAATGAGACATGATCACTCATATCCTCAAAGTGTTTACACAAGTATTATCCAAACTCATCCCAAGTGTTTATGGATGTAGGTGTTAAACCCTTATACCACTTGAGTGCTTTACCCTTCAAGGAGGTTATAAGGAGTATCATAGCCACATTTTCTTTGGTGATGTTATGGACTAAACATAATTTATCTATGTTTGTAATAGTTCCATAGGGGTAGTTAAGTTATATCATGTGAAATAGGGAAGAATTATGAGGGTAGTAGTAGGTATGTCATAAAATTGATTAAGATTCAAATGACTACCACCATTGCAAGGCATAAAGGCTTGCATCTTAAGCCTAGCCATTAGGGTTATAGTATTTGAAGTAGTGTTTTTTTGGGCATAATTAGGAGATTTGGGGGGGGGGTGTAGGATTGGGACTGAATCTAGGATACCTCTTCCATCTAGAACTGTCTAATGACAATTCAACAAACTTAATGTTCTTACCTTTTAAGGAAGATATAGTGGCCACCTTTTGCATGTAAATTTGTATACAAGTATACTAATGATCTACTTGAAGATTTTATATGTATTCCAAGGATACCAAAGCATAATCCAAGTCAATTGAAATATAGTCCCACCAGGCATGCCAAAAATGTTAGCAACCCAAGTTTCACCCTTTGAAGGAGATTGTTCAATTATGATTAAAACTTAGACTAACATGGGATTGGACTAAAGGTTTTGGGTTAACTATAGTATAGATAAAATATATAGCTTATAGGGCTAGATAAATTGATGTATCAACTTAAAATCTTCTTATAAGACCTATTTATATTAGGATGAAAAGGGTTAAGATGAAAACTTGAAAGGAAAACCTATACTAGGGGTGGTGATGCACCAATGTTATTTTCTCCTCTCTTGACTAATATTTAAACACACTTATGATTCCAATGGAAGTTAAGAAACTAGCCAAGATTCTTGACATAGTCCTAATCATGAATATTTCAAATGGAGGTCAGGTAGAAAGTATGCAACTTAAAGGCAAAGAATGTAGGTCTGCATGAGACACTACTAATCAATTCTCTCTTTAACACCACTACTACCAATTAAAACTTCATATTACCTACATAAGATGATAGTATGACATTAGGTGAAAGAGATTACCTTAAAAATAAGAAAAAACTAATACCTTTTGAAAATAAACAAGCATAAAACACACTAATACTCATACAAAAGTATGCAACTATTATTTCTCTATTGATTCAAGGTGCAAGATACAATTTTGGCAAAGATTTTCTACACCCAACCAAGGGATGAGAACAAATATCTCAATTCCTAAATATATAAAGTTGTACATGAGAGAGAGAGAGGAATATATGTGTATAAAAGGCCATGAAGGGGCCATAATGGCCATGTAACAATTACAATAGTCTCCCTTACTCTCTTATGCATTACTTGAGTGGATAGGTGTCTTAAATGAGATACTTAGAGAATTGATGTCCAATTTTAGTAAGGTTTGAACTTTAAATATTTCATTCATTCCATATTAAATCAATTCCCTTTCCCTTCATCATTTACCAACATTGAAAGAGGCTTAATTTTACCCTTTTTCATTAGGCATTAAGTGGTTACCCACTCTTATAAATTGACCTTGATGAATAAATTACCTAAAATCCTCCATTATGTTCATTAATATGGGGTATAATTTCCTAAAGGAGAATTTAATTATGTCCTAAGGTTTCTCATTAACTCCATAATGACTTTATATGCCCATTAACACTTCCCTCATTTTGGTTAAGTAGGCCTCATCAACTAATAACCTAGTCTTCTATCCATCCACTATTTAGATGACTAAGATAGTTGAAAAAGATCTTTAAGTTATTTGATTAGGATTGAATCACCCTAAAATAACTTTATACATTTTAATCTAGATCTTTAAAACATATCACACGTGTAAAATCACATGTCTTGCATGATTAGGCCTTCTAGGCTAGCCTTCTAGACTAGCTGATTTGTGAAGTTTAAAAGAGGCACTTATATGTAGTTAAGTGAAAATTAATATCTTTAAGGAGGTGAAACAAGTCATAAAACAACACCTTACATTATTGGTAATTTATGAACAAGTTTTTCACTTTAATTTTTATTTTAAACCCTAAAAACCTATAGTTTTTAAGGTGTCCATTTAATATCTGTACAACTAAGTACCATGAACATGGCCTAATCTAAGTGGAAAAAGTGATATAGGTGTTTTTAAAGTGGTTCCCATATATTATGATTCATCTTTTCTTAAATATTTCTAGTTAGGTCCTTATTAAGGTTTTAAATATGTTTAAGAGTGTCTAAGACTCTTAACGATGGTTCATATAGGTTAGAGCCTAAACCTCCCAACCAATTCCACTAAATGCATGTAAAAATAACCCTTCATCTCTCATAAAGTGCTTATCCTCCCATGCAAAGTTTTTGTATAGTTATGAGCATGTGAAAATGTCTCTTGGGTGAGAATCATGCTTTCTAAACATTCTCTAGGTATCTATAGGCTAGGATGGCTGATTGTAGAAACTCTCTTGTAACTCACAGTGGCCTAGACCTCCTAAACAACCTAATGATCACTCCTGTATAGTTTTGAGGTGTCCTTTAATCACCCTTTTATCCTCTACTATGACCTCTAAGCGACATTATCTTAATGGAAGTTAGTAGATCACATATCTTATTATAGGGTCTCTAAAATTTGACCTTAACCTAAGGTTATAAGGCAGCTCTCTACTATTCTCATCATGAAAATCATCTTTGAGAGTCCTTAGAGAACTTGTGCTGGTATCATCAAGACATCTTCTTTATGTGGCATGTAATAATACCTCTCAATAAGACACACAAGTTTGTTTATATGGTTAACCAATTGTAGAGGATGCTATAGGTGACTAGTACAAGGTTTTTAAAGGACTTTGGGACCCCTTCTCACTACAAAAATTGATGGTTCATATAAATTCTTCTCAATTCCTTTCTTGCAGGCTTAAACTAGTTCTCTCAAGCCTAATCCATATAGTATGTGTTCTACACATGCCAAGTAATATGTCCTTTGAGTGTTTAGTAGACCTAAAGAGAGCTTTAGGACTATTTCATAACCAAAAAAGTCTATTTATATTCATTTTGGGGTTAAAATCTATCATTGGGTACCATCTGGGATTTATGAAGGGTTTTGGAGGTCTACCATCATACCGATTATTCATACAATATGAAACTCCAAACCAAAACTAATTATCATTAACCTTTATCCTATTGACCCCTCCATCCCCCTTAAATATCTTAGGATCCCATGTAGAATTTTTGTAGAGATAAGAGTGATGGAAGGTGTATATCAAGCTTTCTGATAAGAAATTTGAGAAGGTTAATTTATTAGTGACCATTCATAAAAATGATCCCCTAAATGTCCATCTATTGGAAACAAAACTATCTACTGAGAGGGGGTGAATTAGTAGATTTATTAAAATTATTCCTTTAATGATTATTATGAAAATTATAAATCATATGAAGAGATCACACACACACACAAATAAATACAACACATACTGTACATGGAAAACTCAATATGGGGAAAACCATGATGAGAATAGCTGCTAGAATCTACTATTATATTCTAACCTCATAGTAAAAACCTCACTAGTTATAATTTTTAAGGGCATCAACCCTAAGGAGACACTAATCCCATGATTTTAGAACATATACTCTAAGGAAACACCTACTCTCTAGTTGAACACCAACTCAACTCTTCTGATGGCACCTACCAATTAGATCTATTATGGAGCTACAACTCTAGATTATAAAATTTATTCATAAATGAATCTAGTTTTATGTTACAAACCTATTCTATAATTTCTCATTATCTACTCTTCATCTCTCTTTCTCTTTTTTTCTTAGTCTCTAAATTCAAATATTTTTCCACCCTATTCCATACTTTGTGTATTTCCTAAATGATGTATATATGCATAAATCTAGGTATCACATCTTCTATGTGTTCACACTTGGTTGTTAACACATCATACTCCTAAAATTTTACCCCTTATTGAATTCATGCACCTCCATCATAATTATCTATATTTTAATTTATTTATCATATATCATGCTCTATTTTTTATGCACATTCCATATTACATAATTCAGATCGATCAAAACAATCTATATCATTCTATGTGTCATATAATGCATCTTTCTTGTATGTTCCATCGCTTGACCATTGAGATGAACATATCTTTAAATAATGACCATTGATCTTAATTTTTATGCCATGATCCAAAGATCCTCATTCAAATGACTCAATGTTATAATTCAACTGTTAGATCAAACTCTGATAGGCTTATGTGCTCCATTAGATCTTTGAGAGATTTTGAACTTTAATGCTTCAATTTTAAAATGTATCTGTTGATCAAACTATTACAAGTTCATGCACTCTATTAGGTATTTATAATCTTCTAAAATATAACATTTCAATATTTAAAGTGCATCCATTGATATTTTGATTTGAGCTCTTGTGTGCCATTAGATCTTCAAAAGTAGCATAGAATTTACCTCTGTCTATCATTAAACATCATAAAGTTGACCTCTTTGACTCCATGAACTTCATTTATCTTCATTTCATGATCATTTTATCATCATTATATCCTATAAAAAATTAATATGCTCATTGGATCTCTATTTGACAAGCTCCCATGAATGTGACCTTGGCACCCTCATGTACCTTCTACACATTGTTATTAGTCCATGTGCTTGTGACACTTGACACTCTCACATGCCTATTTCACATTATAAGTCCCCACACTTGTGACACTTGGCACTCTCATGCACCTTTTTATAAATTTATTATCAATCACTACACTTATGACACTTGGCACTCATGCATTCCTTCTGCACATTGCTAGTCCCTACACTTGTGACACTTGGCACTATCATATTCACTCTTGAGTACCTTTGACACATTTACTTTACTGCACATTATTAAATCTTCATTATTTTATTTAATGATAACTGTTGATAAATATAAAACAAATATTAAGTTGAGAACTTAGTAATATTAAATTCTTTAATCACTACTCCAAGCTGGTAATTACTAAGTCAAAGGGGCTAGTTGCACAATGATGAGAAAGTCTTAAGTAGTAACTTAAGTGATCAATTCTTGCCTATATCTAGTCAACATAAAAATAGAAGTGACTATGAATTCCATGAATAAAAACCTTAGGGTTTTATTTATAAATCCTAGTAATGGTTGGGAGCTAAAATAAATCATTTCTAGGCTCATTTCTTTCCATCTGAACCTATGGATCATACATATGAGATGTACTTGAAAAACCCATAACATATCTTCTATTTGTTTCTATGCAAACATCTACAAATGGTCTATATAAAATCATCACAACTTTATATGATGATATTACAACTTTTGAAATTATAAAACATGCTCTTCTCTCCATCAATATTATTTTTGACTGATTCTCTTGACGTTAATGACATCCATAGTGCCAACTATCTCCCTTTTGACATCAATGACAATCAAATTTCTAACAATCTCCCATTTTTTCATTGATGGAAAACTAAATGCTTTGATCTTGTAAGACATGCTTTGATCCTTTGGTATTGAGTGTACTTGCATTGGATTTTGATGAATGTGAGTTGAAGTTATTCATACTAAACTTTCTCCCCCTTAGGCAATGGGACATTTTCCTAAAGACATCTTGGACATATGATTTTCTCCTTATTTGATAAATATAAATCCTTTAAATAGAGCATTTTCACTTTTTATCCACCATTGAGATCAATGGCAAAGGGACTCCAACTTTATCACTATTTATCCAAAAGTTTCTCCCCCTTTATCAGATAAAGGATTTTGTCCAAGAATCTGCAACCATCAACTCATTAGAAATTTTCAAAAATATGCATACTTGATTTTCCTTTTCTCTCTTCTTCTAGGGATTAACAAATTTTATTTGATCCTCCTCCTAGACTCATGCCCTATTACTAAGATCTAGTGGTGTGATGTAAGAGTAACAACTCCCAATTTTTGTCTCATATATTCATATTATTCCTTAGGAAGAATTTTGGTGAATATGTCTATAGTTTGATCTTGTGTTGGCACATATTCCATTATGACCTCTTGATATGTGAAATTTTTTCTTAATAAGTGATACATAATTGATATGTGCTCAGTTCTGGAATGCATCACTAGATTCTTTGATATGTCAATAGCACTTGAATTATCACAAAGAATAGAGATAGGTGATTTGTATTCTACCTTAATGTTTTTGATTGTTTGCTTCATCCAAAATACTAGAGTGAAACATGCCACTACTGCAACATACTCTACTTCAGCTATAGAAAGAGTAACTAACTCTTGCTTTTTGCTTAGCCATGAAACAAGTTTGTTTCCAAGGAAAAATGCACCACTACTAGTGCTTCTTCTATCATCCACATGTCTTGCCCAATCAACATTTATATATGTTGTAAAATTTAAATCTTCACATATGGGATACCATAATCCATATTTAATTATACTCTTAATATATCTAAAGATTGTATTCATTGTATTCGCATGTGAATCTTTAAGATTAGCTTGAAATCTTACAACCATGCATATTGCCTTCATGATATATAGTCTTGATGTAGTTAGGTATAACAAGTTACCTATAATTGATCTATACAAAGTTTAATTTAAATCAAGGGACTCATTGTTTTTGCTCAACTTACATTAATTTATCATGGGATTACTAACTAGTTTGCTAGTTTCCATTCCAAACTTCTTGAGCGTTTCCTTAACATACTTGGTTTGGGATATAAATATCCCTTCATTAGTTTATGATATTATTAGACCAAGGAATAAATAAATTTATCCAAGCATAAACATCTCAAAATAATTTTGAATTTGAGTAGAAAACTATTTGCACATATTGTTATTACTGTAACCAAAAATGATATCATCTATATATACAACAACAACTAACATATGCTCACCTTCTAATTTCAAATACAAATTTCTATCTACACAACATTTATTAAATCCTTATTTTTGAATTTACTAGTCTAAATCTTGAATACCATGCTCTAGGTGTCTTTTTTAGACCATACAAATATTTCTTCAGTCTGTAAACATAATATTCTTCTTTTGATTGCTAAAACCTTTAGGTTATTCTATGTATACTTCCTCTTCTAGGTTCCCATTAAAAAAAGTAGACATAATAGCCATTTGATAGACTTTTAATTTTTTATAAATATAGAATGCTAGAAACATTCTTATGGCTTCCAATCTAGCAATTGAAGCAAATGTTTCCTCAAAATCTATGTCTTCAACTTGCGTATATCCTTTGCATACCAATCTAGCCTTATTCCTTATAAAAATTCCATCCTCATTGATTTTTTTTCTAAAGACCCACTTTGTACCTATTACATTCTTGTTTGAAGGACTTGAAACTAATTCCCAAGTTTTGTTATTTTTAATTTATCTTAGTTCTTCTTCCATGGATTTTATCCATTTTGCATCCTTGCTAGCTTCAACATAATTCTTAGGATCAATTTAAGATATTAAAGCAAGACTTACTTCCTCCTTATTCATTGCAACTCTTTTTCCTTGTCTAAACTCATTCATTTTTATTTCCAATAATCTGATCTATAGGATGATCCTTTTGAAAAAATATTGCAGGTGGATTTTCATTTACTTCCTCAAGGTATGGATTAGATACTTCCTCTTTAGACTTTGATTCTTCTTCATAGATGTCTTTGTCAAGTTTAGCATGTTTCAGACCTTCATCAACCTTGACATTGATACTCTCTACAATATTTTGTATCTTTTTGCTATAATTTATGTAGGCTTTGCTTTGGGTGGAATAACAAATAAATATTCCTTCATCACATTTTGATTCAAACCTTCAAAATTTATCTTCTTTTCTCATGATATAACATTTACTACCAAACACTCTAAAATATTTAATAGCGGTAGGTTTTCCATACCATATTTCATAGGGCATTTTATCACTATTTACCCTTAGTTGAACTCTATCCAAGATATATACTATTATTTGTACTAATTCTCTTTAGTATCTATTAGGTAACTTGGCCACTTTTAGAATTGTTCTAGCCATCTCATTGACTATTCTATTCTTTCTTTCAACAACTCCATTTTGTTGTGGAGTCCTTGCTATAGAGTAATGCCTTTTGATTCCATGCTTCTCATAGTATTTTAGGAATTCATTTGAGGTGAATTCTCCACCTTTATTAGATCTTAATCATTTGATTTTTCATCCAATATCATTATCTACCATGGCCCTAAATATCTTGAATCTTTTAAATGGTGTAGACTTGTCCTTTAAAAAGGTTACCCATGTCATTATTGAGTAATCATCTATTATTAGCATGAATTATCTTTCTCCTTTGGATCCTATTGTCTTAGTAGGACCACAAAGATATAAAGGCTTTGTAGTTTCATAATACTTTGTTTAAAATATAACCCTTGTTTACTTGCCTTGTTGACATTCCTTAAAAGTAGTGTTTTTATGTTTGGTTATCTTAGGCATATGTCTGACAAAATTATTTGAGCTCATTTTTAATAAGTTAAAATTTTTGACATGACCCATTCTTCTATGCCATAGCCAAATAGCATCAACCTTTTATATCAAATAGCTATATTATCATTCACTTCACTAAGATTATAGATATTGATTTCAGTTCTTTTCCTTTCTACAAATAGTCCTCTAGATCTCCTTATATTGTAACCTTCTGCATTAAATGTGACCTTATTATTTCTCTAGATTTTCACTAATTAAATTCAAATGAGAAAGAAACTAAGGTTAAGAGGTTATGGGTTTGATGTTACTTGGATTTAGTGCGCGCCGTATCCAAGCCTTATGGGAGCTCATTTTTGGCTATGGAGGAAACCCCTGTAGTAAGAATGAAACTTAAATAAGAAAGATGCTAAAAGAGGCTATGGTGGACTGCCAAGCTATGTGATCAGTCCCAAAAGCGTGAAGCTCCTTAAGGGATGACAGTCCACTATTTAAAGATAAAAGTATTGTAAAGGAAGAAATGATAAGTGACTAAAGAAATAGAAAAGTAGATGGTGTGTACCTATTCCCTACAGTCTGTGTATCTTAGAATGCTACAGAAGGCTGGCTGAAGGTTTTATCTAGTCTAGATGGGTTTTTTAGATGGCTTTCTAGTTTGCTATTTCAGAACACAGTCACTGATGTCAGTGGGTTTGTCGAAGTCAGTTAGGTAAATGGTGTTGATGTCAGTTGGGTTGCCAATGTTGGTCAGGGTTGTCGGCCTTAAGACAATTTTTAGAGTATTTTTGGGATAGACAGAGGGGTTGATAGAAGTTTAGAGGTTGGTGCAGGGTTGTGGGAAGGTGAATGAGGTCTGAAGAAAGGTATAGGTAGAGGATTGGTGTGAAAAGGGGGTGAGAACAAGGGGAAGGCCTTTTAACCCCTCCATGAAAGAAGTTTGGTCTCTCAATAGTATTTATAAATATCAATGAAAACTAATTGATAATATATTCTAAAACACTGAAATGAAAACCAGAGTACTTAGCTTTATTAGGTGAAGAACCAGAGGTGTCAAAATAGTGATTCCTATTGTGATTGATGTGGTTGGTGTTGTGAGCCAATGAAGTAAACACGGATTGCTTCAACTCAGTAACTTGAGGTCCTCATATAATCCTTCAATCCAATCTCTATAATGATTTGTGTAGAGCTTTGGTATCCAAGAGAACAATAGTCGAGTTTTGGTGCTTGAAACCTTAGAGTATGCATGTGAATGTGTAAAAAGGTAGGGTTTAGCTCAATGTTAGAGCTTGGATTATGTAATTAGCATCAGCAATCCCATTAGCATCGGCGTAGAACTACCGATGTCAGCTGACATTTGACTGACATCGGTAGAGAAAGAGTAGATAAAAGGGCTATTTTTAGCTCTTTGCCCATTTCTCCACTTGCCAAGTGCCTTTTCCATTAGATAATTGTCAAAATAAGGGCTTATGAGGCATGAGAGTTGGTTAGGGAGTTAAGATGGGGTGAAAATAGGTCATGGGTAGTTAGGATTTGGAGGACCTAGTCTTAGGCTGACTCATAGGCTAAGAAACGGTCTTAGGGTGAGGTGTTTAGGTGAGGTGTCCAATTAAGATAAATAGTTTTTTTTAATTAATAAGGTGTGCAAGTGTGGGTTAGGAGTGTTAATGTTTAGAAGGGGACCAAGGGGGGTTGACATGTTATTGGTATCTACATTTTCCCCTTTTTGTCTTGTGGTTTGTTATGATGAATTGCAAGACAAAAATAGATGTAGGTTACCCCAGGTATGGGATGAGGTATTCCCCCTCAAAGTGGGAATTGAGAGAAGGTAATCCAAAATTAGGTGTCGATTTGATAGGCAGTGGATGGGTAGGGTGAGGTTGGAGTGTGAAAACTATAATAGTTGAGATTGTGCATATACCACTTCACTTGATAGGCAAGTCAAATTATCGTAGGCAAGGTCGAGGAGGACTAAAATCAAAGTAACTAGTCCCCAGCTTATTAGTGGTAGCTTATTGGGTTAAAATGATCAAAGCTATAGATTTAATGGTTAAGGAGGACTAAAATCAATGTAACTAATCCCCAACTTATTAGTGGTAACTGATTGGGTTAAAATTATCAAAGTTGTAGCTCCAATGGGCATCATGTTCCAAGTATCTAGGCTAGGAAGTGCTCTTGAAAAACATGAAAATGTCACAGATATTGGGGATCAACTTGGTCACAATCTGACATTAGGTGTGAGGGGCATGTATAATTTGCTAACTATTTGTGAGGTAGCATATGCAATCAAAACAACCAAGGCAAAGTTGTCTCGAAAGTGGTCGTGGTCTGAGGAGATAATCGCGATCTTCGAGGTCATTTATCAAGTTGGGATGAGATATAAGTGATCTCGAGTATTGTTTGTTGTGGTTAGGGAGATGTATGTGATCTCCAATGTGCCCCATGAGAAGTCTAAGGTGATGTCTATAGTATTAGGGCTAGAAAGACTAAAAATGAGGTAGTTTAGGATAGGCGGTGAGTCTAGGGTTTAGATAGTTGGTCCATTAGGTAGATGAATGAATGAATGGCTGAGCTAACCTTAGAAGACCCCATGTCAACTAAGTGATACCTATATAGCCCCTATTTTAAGGGCCTTAGGCCAATGTAGTTCTCCCAAAAGGGAAGAAGAGTCAAAGAGGTTTATAGTTGTTTTGGTTATGGTAGTGTTTTTAGCATTTCTCATATGTTTAATGGTATATGCTTGAAATGATGAGTGTATGATGATGTTATAGCCTTTTCCATATTGTGTGATGGTGTATGCTATAACATAGGTTATGTGGTTTTTCATCCTTAGCAAGTTTCCATATTGGTGATGGTGTATGCTAAAAATGAAATGAGTTTATTTATGCTTCAACATGTTGCCATATTGGTGATGGTATATGCTTGACATAAATTGTGTTTGGTTGATAGTTTCCATGTGTATTGTTTTCCATAGAAACTAATGTGAATGGGCTATGATAGTTTATATAACACAAATTTGTATTTGCATTAAATAAATCATGATATTATGTTGTGGTTAGAAAATGTTTTGGTTGCATTTTATCAGAAACATGTGATGTTATTTATGATAAAATTGAGTTGAATGTTAGGTTCATAACTTTATAGTGAAAATTATGAGATGACAATATGCAAGCATATAATTTTAAGACACTGCATCCTAAAAGATAAACTGGCATGTGATGAAGGTGTGTAAGAAGTGAAAGGCACATTGTTCTTTCATTAACAAGGACCATAATGATAATAAAGATAGGGTTTTTGTAAACAAAATCCCCATTCATGCATTATGTTGTTGACCATTGGTTTTTGTTAGAGAAGTACCCTAATCACTTGACATTAAGTGAGCTCAAAATCCCTTGGGTATTTTGGGGTAATAGGTGTGATTATGCGAGATGTGAGGATAGCTTAACCCTTTTTAGTAGGGATAACTTTGCCCCTTTTATAGGTGACCCTGAGAACGACTATAGGCAAGTCCATGACTTAATAGTTTGTTAGTCACTTTTTTTTTGGGTAGACTGATCAATGCAAGAAGTCTTCTTGGGGATGTTGTTTTGTTTTGTGGTCATGTGAAGCTGATCGATGCGGGAAGCTTCTGAGAGGGTGCTATTTTTGTAGCAAAATTTGGTCATAGCCATCCTTCAAGGGAGTGGTCTATATTTTGCTTTGTATGTTTTGATTTCTTTAAATAGCTATCCTTCAAGGGAGTAGTCTATGAATTATAGCAATAATGAAGCTATCCTTCAAGGGAGCAGTCTACATTTATAGTTTATGACCTTTTAATATTTTGTTGGGCATCCCAATTTTATGTTTTATGTTTTTTTTGTTAACTAAATGTTTAGTCATGGACTAGACTATAGAGGTTTAGGGGTTTCCCTTTTATTAAAACAAAGCATTAATACTTTAAAAAGGGTTAACTAATTTTTGTAGGAAAAAGGGTTGAATGGAATAGGAATGAAGATGACGGGGGTTTCTCAAGGGATGAGCTCAAGTTAAACATCAAGTGAATGTTTACTTGGTTAACAATAGAATGGTCACAGATGCAAGGCATTAAGGGGCTCAAGTTCTGGCTGGCCTTCAAGAGAAGATAGATGATAAGTGCCTGATCCATACTTGTGCATTATTATATAAGGTCTGAGTCAATTACGAGCAAACTTGCCTCGTTTTCTTCTTTCCATATTGGTCACGTGTTGGTTTTCTTTAAGGATGAGATATCCAATTTTGAAATCTCGCTCTTTCATATTTTTGTTGTAGGCATGCTTGATGTGATCTTGGTAGATATGAAGATGATTAAGAGTGGAAAGATGATGTTCGTTGAGTAACTCAAGTTGTTTTAATCGATCTTGATGAAAGTCATCATTAGAGAGCATGCCATGCAAGGAGATGTGAAGAGAAGGTATTTGTACTTCAAGAGGCAAGATGGCCCTAGTTCGATATAGTAAGGAGAAAGGTGTAGCATCCGTAGGGGTTTAGATGCTAGTGTGGTAGGCCCACAAAGTGAAGGGAATGTGAGTGTGCCAATCCCTTCTAGTGTCATTAACCACCTTCATTAGGATTTTAGTTAGGATTTTGTTAGAAGCTTCTGCCTATCCATTTACTTGTGGATAGTAAGGTGAAGAAAACCTGAGTTTGATGCCAAAAGCATCGCAAAGCTTTTGGATGGTTTTGTTTTTGAAGGATTTGCCATTATTAGTGATTATCTTGTGAGGTACACCAAAACAATAGATGATGTGGCAGTTAATGAATTTGATGATTTTGTCAGCTTTAGTGGAGATGAGGGGAATAACTTCCACCCATTTAGTGAAATATTCAGTCACTGTGATAATAGACTGATGTCAGAGAGATGAATGAGGGTTAATCTCACCAATTAGATCTAAGCCCCATTGTGAAAAGGGCCAAAAATCCTTATCAACTTGTAAAGCATGGCTAGGGATGTGAAGTAGGTTGGCATGTTGCTGGCATTTTATACAACACCGAACATAGTCACTATGGTCTTGGTTAAGAGTGGGCCAATAATAGCCCAGGTGGAGGATGCACTTTACAACTGAGTTACCACTGAAATGTCCTCCAAAAATCCCATCATGGACTTGTTATATGGCATGAGATGTCTCAGTGGTGGTTAGGCATCAGAGAAGGAGGCCATTGAAACCTCATTTGTAGAGAAGGCCCCTAGCATGGTGTATTGAGAAGTACTCTTGATAAAATCCTACCATCCATTGCTAGAGAGGTTAGGAGGAATTATAGAATAAGTCAAGTAGTCAACAAGTTGTTTATACCAAACATCATGTGGACTAGAGTTGATATTGCTAACAAAGTTGATGTTAGTTGAGATATATGAGGGCAACACCAAATGGTGTACCATGACATAGATTTTGGAGGAAGCAGATGAAGATGGGATGTGTGAGGTGAGAGAGGCCATTGTGTCAGCAAACTTATTCATAGAGCGAGGAATAGTTTGCAAGAGATAACAGTCAAAAGACCCTAACAATGTGTCAACACAGTGTTTATATCATTGCAAAACTTCATTTTTACAAAGGTATGAACTGTTAATCTAATTAATGACTAGTTGTGAGTCACCAAAGATATTGATTGTCTTAATGCCCAATAAAATGGTAGTTTGAAGCCCTAAAATTAAGGCTTCATACTTGAAGTTGAGTTTGAAGGATAGAGGCATGGGCTCGCCCTTGTGAGGGATGAGAATGACTCCCATACCCCCACCAAGTTGACATTTAGATCCATCAAAGAACATTATCATTTGATAGGGGATGTCATCGGTGGATAGCATGGCAATAGACTCATTAGGAAATTCAAAGTTAGAGGGTTGGTTATCAGGTAAAGAGGCATCTGCTAGTTGGTCAATGATCATTTGCCCCTTTATAGACTTTTGTTGAATGAATTCCAAATCAAACTCAGTGAGAAGCATGAGCCAACGAGAAATACATTGGTTTTGGTATGGCTTGGAATGCATAAATTTAGAGGGTCCGTGTGGGTGATGACGTAAGTCTTGTGGTTGAGGAGATAGTGGCATAGTTTAGAGGTAGCAAAGACTAATGCCAAGCAAAGTTTTTTAGTATGAGTATACTGAGTTTTGTAGTCAATGAGCATTTGGCTTATATAATATACCACCTAATCATGATGTTATTCATCTCGATGCATGATCATGGCACCTAAGGAATGATCTGTTGCCAAAATGTAAAGATAGAAGGGTTGGTCATCTTTAGGTGGAATAAGGACTAGTGGAGAGATAAGATAGCATTTAAGAGCCTAAAAAGCCTCTTGGCAATCCTTATTCCAATTAAAGGAGATGTCCTTCTTGAGGAGGTGATGGAAGGGTTGGCATCAGTCAGATAGCTACGAGATGAAGTGATGAATAGATTGAAGCTTCCCTTGTAGGCTGTGAAGTTGTTCTAAGTTAGTTGGTGGGGGCATCTCGAGTATGGCTCAAATCTTAGCTGGTTCTACCTCAATGCCACAAAGAAAAATGATGAAACCCAAAAGCTTCCTTGAGAGAACCCCAAAGATGCATTTCTTGGGGTTGAGTCAAATGTTATATTGTAGTAGGTGAGTGAATATTGTTTTGAGAATGGTTAGGTGGTCATGGCAAAGTTTGGATTTCCCCAGCAGGTCATCCACATAGTCCTCCATGATTTTGTGGAGGAGATCATGAAATATATAAGTCATGGCGCATTCGTATGTAGCGCCTGCATCTTTGAGGCCAAAAGACATGACTCTATAGTAGAATGTCCCCCATGGGGTGATGAAGGTTTTTTTATGTTGATCTTTTGGGGCAATTAAGATTTGGTTATATCTTGAAAACCCATCCATGAGGGATAGCATCTCATGACCAGTTGTAAGATCAACAAGTTGGTTAATGTTTGGCAAAGGAAAGTCATCCTTTGGGCAAGCTAGGTTGAGGTCGTGATAGTCAATACAAATTTGAATTACCCCTATTGCTTTTGTGACAGGGACAATGTTTGACACCCATTGCGAATAATTAATGGGTTAGATAAATGAGATGGAGAGAAGACGTTGAAGCTCCTCTTTGATAAGGAGTGTGATGTGAGGATGCATCTTGTGAAGCTTTTGCCTGATAGGCTTAGCTTCATAGTTTGTGATGATGTTGTGGATGACAATGTTAGGGTCAATTCTGGGCATATCACTATAGGACCAAGCAAACGCTTTGCTATGATCTGTAAGGAATGTGGTATAGTTGATTTGTTCCTGGGCATCTAAAGATTGACCAATCTTTAAAATGTGAGGAACATCAAAAAATGGGAGAAAATTGTCAACAATTGATTCGTTTAACATAACTTGTGTTTTTGAAGGAAGTGATCATTGTATGAAGGAGTCATCCACACCCATGTAAGTGAGTATGGCATGATCATCTAGGCATTGGATAGTGTTGATGCTAGAAGATTCATTGTCTATCATGTCTGGATAAATGAGAGGAAGAGACCTTGATGCCTCACCTAGTTGATAGGTCAAGGGTTCCAAGTGAATGGCATTATAAAAAAGAATAGGAGGGATGGAGACCACCGATTTTGTAGGTGAGGGTAGGGGAATAGGTGAGGTTGGAGGAGAATGCTCTATGACAGTTTCATGGTAAGGGATCTTAGAGGGTTTTGTAGGTTCTTTGAAACCCACACCATGTCATTTCTTGGCATTTTTGATTGCCTCATCATTTAGAGGCTCAATGGGCTTATGGGGACCTTGTTCATAATGCCCAAAGCCAAAACCCTTCCACACACACCTATGAAGATAGGTGTGAGAAAAGCTAGGGTTGTCGAGGAAGGAGAAATCACAAGTGAATAGTCAGGGTGATGAGAGAGGATTTCCAATAGTAGGAGCCCGATCTAGCCCTCCATAGGTGAGATTAGTTTGGAGATCAGGAGGACCATATGGAATTACCATTCTAATGTGATGGTCGTAGTTAGGGTGGTGATGAAGTTTTCCATATTCCTATAGAGTTTGGAACATGTCAAGGGTAAGCAAACAATACTCCCTAAGTGAAAGGCGCTAGAAGGTATCTTCCATAAGATCTCTTATGGTCACTTGAGGAGTAGGCATAGGTGTGACCGGTTTCTGCAAGCTTGTCAAGGCTTCTGTGAGCAGAGGTGGTATTTGGGTGGATGTTTTCAAAGGGATGAGAACATCAGTAGGTTGGTAGGTCATGTTGCATGTTTTAAAGGGGGAAGGGTCAGCAAGAATGACATGAACCTGCCCCTCATGTTCAAACTTGACACACTGATGCAACATGGAAGGGACACAGGCCATGGAATGTATCTAAGGTAATCCCAACAACATGTTATATTAGAACTCTCTCTCGATGATATAGAAGTGTTCTAGAATTGTACATGGGCCAACACAAACATGCAAGACCACAGTGCCAATGGTAGTGGCAGTGGCATCATTGAAAGAATGAAGAATTGTGTCAATTTTTGGCATGCAGTTCTTTGGAAGGGCTAGTTAATCATATGCATGGGTAGAAATGATGTTGATGCTAGCAACTCCATCAATCATAACCCACTTAATGCATGTTTGATCAATGTAAGCCATGATAAAGAGGGTGGGATCCTGATCTTCCAGGTTGTAGGTAGGAATTTGAAGAGGTTGGTCAACCCATTTCTCCATGTGAGGAAGAGAGAAAGGCAAAGGGAGCTCTTTACTATGTGGGGGTGGTATGGGTAAAATAGGCTCTTCTACCTATGGTGGAGAAATGGGTTGACCAACCTCTTTAGATTATGGAAGAGGTTAGATAGGAATGATAGGAAAGACTATGTTGATCGTGTGTATGTTGCATTCTTGAGGGTCATCGACCTTGGTCTGAACATTATTTTGACTTGGGGGATGGTTAGGAAATGGTTGCCTAAAGACATCCATGTTTTGCTTGGCTGATGCATTAGGGTTATCCAAAACAAGGTCCCCTTTGTCTAACATATCTTGAATAATGTTTTTTAGGGTTTTGCAATTATCTGTGTCATGACCCTTGACACGATGATAGTTACAAAAGATAGTTTCCATATACCATGTAGGGATGGATCATGAGGGGTCAAATTGGATAGGTGGTTAGATTTGAGGGAGGTTGAGGACTCCCTACTTCACTAATTTATCCAATATGAAAGCATATGATTCTCCTATTGGAGTGTATCATCATTGTTCATACTATTGTTGGAATTGTCTAGTGATGTTTTGTAAAGTGGAAGGCTCAGATTGGTTAGTTGTGGTCGAATATGGTGACCTAAGGACCACAGCATTTGCCAATTCCTTGGACTTGGGGTGGGAAGAAGAAGGTTTGGAAGAAGAAGGGTCATTGGGTTTTGTGTTGGTATTTTTGTTATGCAATTTGACCCTATCTTCTTCGATTACATGGAGTTCAAGATTTCGATCCATAGTGAAAGCTTCATTAAACATGTAGAAAGTTTGACCCTGTAGAGTGGATGAGATGTGCTTAGCACATGCTCTTGAAAAGAGCTCAATGAGCTCAAGTTGAGGTAGTGAGAAGGAGAGTTGGTTGATCAAACCTCTCCAATGGGTGACGAAGTCTGCTATTGACTCACTCTCAAATTGTCTAATGGAATAAAGGTCTGTGATGGAGACCTTCTTGGTAATATTGATTGAGAAATGATCAAGGAATAGCTAAGAGAGTTAAATGAAGGTGAAGAGAGAATGACTAGTAATGAAGCTATACCAATCAAGGGTGGTGCTAGAAAGTGACATAGGGAATGTGTGAAGAAATAAGACATCATCATGCCTTATGAGGTAGCAAGTGTGTCTAAACGCTCGTAGATATTGTTGTGGGTCCTCTTTAATCTAAAAGTGAGTAAATTTTGGGAGTTCCCATTGGCTAGGGTATGGTCGAATAGGAAATAAAGAGTGGATAGGTTCGTTATAGATTTGTTTATACAAAAAAACACTCCTCAAACCTGAAATAGATGTCTCAAGGTTGGACATCTTATCCATCATCATCTTAATTAGATCGATAGATGGATTGGCATGAGGGGTACCCCCTAAGTTATAAGGTACCTAGAAGGTGTTAGAAGGGGTGTATGATGTACTTGGTTGTATTTGTGTAGGTACAACATACTGATAGTTCATCATAGGGGCCGATGTCAAGGCCCTGGGGGCTTGTGCTGCAAAGTTGGAGGGCACAACTTGACTAGATGCTGCCAAGGGTGGTTGAATGGTGGTGACACTAGTTAAAGGATAAGTGGTCACTCTCATGTTTATAGGTGCAAGAGTGGATGGGATAGAGACAATCAAGTTCTGGAAAGGTGTCAAACTTGATTGAATTGTTTGCATTTGAGGGGGTGCAGAAACCCTGATGGAGGTAGGGCAAGAAAGGATAGAAGGGGAGGCCAAATCTTGAACATTGGCCATGCTTGGGTTACTGGTCGAGGTAGTGGTCTGAGTGACCATAGGTTGGGTAGCAGATATTATTGATATCATTGCCACTTCAACCAAAGAAGTTGGCATCCCATAAATAAGGTTACCCAAAGGATCTTGCATTTGGCTTCTAGTGAGATAATGTTAGAGAGCCTTGATGTTGTGGTTAAGGAATCTCTCAAAATCTTGATCCCCCTCAGGGAAAATAGGAGGTTGATCAGGGGTAGGTTGGATAAGAGTATGATCGATGTCTGAAGTATACTCCATTAGATGACTTGGCATGAAGGGTGAAGGTGGGAGTGGCTATTGACTCATGTGGTCAACAAGGAATTTGGCTTGACTGTGTGTCAAGACCATCCAAGGTGAAAGGGGTTCAGGTTCTAAAAACTATGTATTTTAGTTTCAGAAAACTAGAATTTGTGTTAAACAATAAGAAATTTGGGTTTTAAGCTTGCTGTTTGGAAACTATTTATTTATTTATTGATAGTGACCAATGTCAGTTATTTAACCGATATCGGTTAGAAAATGTTGCCGATGTCGGTCAATTAACTGATGTCAGTGAAGGTTTGGTTGTTGACGTCGGTGGAGAAACTGATGTCAGTTTTTATGTAGTTCTAGAAACACAAAAGATTGATAGTTTTTAGAAGAAGAAGATATTTTGAGTTGTTTTGGACTTCAAAATGGTATGACCTTACCATCTCAAACACTCAGATAAAACTAGTAGAATAGATGATTAGGCAAGTAACCTCTAAAATGTTAGATTCCTAGGAATGAGTTTTAAAGTTGTGGTGGCTTATGCCTTAAGAGAATGTGTTGGGAGTTGGGCTTGTAGAATAGTTCCTAGAGAGGAAGTCTATGGCTAGTTTTAGGTTGTGTTATGGTGCTCAAAGATATCTGTGTTAGGGTCAGTATGAGGCCTGGTGCTGGGGCTTGCTCCCTTCACTTCATGAACCTAGAGTCAAGCTGGGCTGCTTAGCTAGAATATACCTTCCCTATAGTTTATAATCTACCAGAGAACAGAGTGGGTCCTCCTCTTAGTGGTGAAATCCAAGTAGGATCACTGGGCGGGGCAAGCTATTCACTAGGTGATGAAATCCTAGATGGGCCTTGTCTCAAGTAAGTTTATGTGTTTGATTTGAAGTGATTGTGGTTTGGTTGTGTCACATTCATGTACTATGATTCATTCATAATGCTTTAATTACTAAGTGGGTTAAGTATGCATCCAAGCAAGAATGAAATGTAGTAGTTTTTAACCCAAATCAAAATATGTTATTCAAATGCAAACAAATGGAGAAGAGTTAAAGAGTATGAGTTTTTCACTACTCTATGATGCATGTAAGAAGTAACAAGAAGAAAAAGAGATGTTCTTTTTAACCTCTGCTAATGATTTCCTTTTGAAACAAAAAGATAGAAGATGTAAAAAAGGAGAAAGAATTAATTAACTTTATGTAAAAAAATAGAAAGTAAGAGAAGCTAAGTTTTTTATTTCTCAAGAACTAAAGGCAAAGAAGAGGGGATGCAAGAAGTGAATATTTTCCTAATGCATCTATATGAAAATTTGATTTTTAAAAGAAACAAAATGAACCCAAGGAAAATTCCAAGGGTCCCACCGGGCGTGCCAGAATGTTTCTCTAGATTTTCACTAATTAAATTCAAATGAGAAAGAAACTAAGGTTAAGAGGTTATGGGTTTGATGTTACCCAGATTTAGTGTGCACCATATCCAAGCCTTGTGGGAGCTCCTTTTTGGCTGTGGAGGAAACACCTATAGTAAGAATGAAACTTAAACAAGAAAGATGTTAAAAGAGGCTATGGTGGGCTGCCAAGCTACGCGCTCGATCCTGAAAGTGAGAAGTTCTTTAAGGGATGGCAATCCACTATTTAAAGATAAAAGTATTGTAAATAAAGAAATGATAAATGACTAAAGAAATAGAAAAGTAGATGGTGTGTACCTATTCCCTACAGTCTGTGTATCTCAAAATGCTACAAAAGGCTAGCTGAAGGTTTTGTTTGGTCTAGATGGGTTGTTTGGATGGCTTTCTAGTTTGTTGTTTCAGAACACAGTCGCTGACGTTGGTGGGTCTAATAAAATTAGCTAGGTAAATGGTGTCAACATCGGTTGGGTTGCTGATGTCAGTCAGGGTTGTCAGCCTTGGATGGTTTTTAAAGTATTTTTGGGATAGAGAGAGGGGTTACTGGAAGTTCAGAGGTTGGTGTAGGGTTGCAGGAAGGTGAATGAGGTCTGAGGAAAGGTATAGGTAGAGGATTGGTGTGAAAAGGGGGTGAGAACAAGGGGAAGGCATTTTAGCCCCTCCACGAAAGAAGTTAGGTCTCTTAATAGTATTTAGAAATATCAATGAAAACTAATTGACAATATATTCTAAAACACTGAAATGAAAACCAGAGTACTTAGCTTTATTAGGTGAAGAACCAGAGGTGTCAGAATAGTGATTCTTATTATGGCTGATGTGACTGATGTTGTGAACCAATGAAGTGAACACATATTGCTTCAATTCAGTAGCTCAAGGTCCTCATATAATCCTTTAATCCAGTCTCTAGAATGATTTGTGCAGAGCTTTGGTAGCCATGAAAACAATAGTCAAGTTATGGTGCTTGAAATCTCAGAGTATGCATGTGAATGTGTGAAAAGGTAGGGTTTAACTCAATGTTAGATCTTGGCTTATGTAACTGATGTCGGTGATCCCACCAGCATCACCTTAGAACTATCAACATTGGCCGATGTTTGATCGATGTTGGTAGAGAAAGAATAGATAAAAGGGCTATTTTTAGCTCTTTACCTATTTCTCCACCTGCCAAGTGCCTTTTCCATTGGAGAAGCATGGGAGTTGGTTATGGAGTTAATATGGGGTGAGAATAGGTCATGGGTAGTTAGGATTTGGAGGACCTAGTCTTAGGCTGACTCATAGACTAAGAAATGGTCTTAGGGTGAGGTGTCTAGGTGAGGTGTCCAAGGTGAGGTGTCCAAGGTGAGGTAATTATTTTAAAATAAGTAGTTTTTTTTAAATTAATAAGGTGTGCAAGTGTGGGTTAGGAGTGTTAATGTTTAGAAGGGGACCAAGGGGGGTTTACATGATATTGGTGTCTACACTTATATCCATTGTCACACATTTGGCTGACACTTAGCATATTGTGTTTCAATCCTTCAACATAAAGGATATCATGTGTAGGTAGTTTTCTATCTATATTCAAGGTTCCTTTACCATGGATATTTACTACATTATTATCTCCCAATTTAAAATATCCTTCCTTACATTTAATCAATTTGATGAATTTGCTCTTGTCACTAGTCATGTGTTTTGATCAACCACTATCTATTACCCACAAATTTGGTTCCTTGACATGGAGTGTAGTTTGAGTAATCATATATTGTGTAACTTTCTAATATTTTACTTTTCACACATCTTTAGTTTTCTTATTTTGCTTATTTTTCTCTTTTTTAGAGACTTGTAAACTTTTGATCACACTAGGAGATATTCCTTCCTTTTCACTTTGTATTTTTGATCTTACAAAGTTTGTTCTACATTGTTTAGCTATGTGACCAAAATTATTGCAATTATAACATATTGCATTTGTATCTAATAAGGTTGCAAATGAATTTATGCTTATAAAGCTTGTTCTCCTTTTAGGTATAACCCTAAATTTACTATCCCTATGAAAAAACTAATTATAGGTATAAAAATAACCATGTAAAAATGAGGAATATCTAGTCATATCATTTCTTTGTGCAGGATGAGGAAATCTTCTTAACTCTGCCTTCTGCAAGTCTTTCACCCTTATGAAACCATTTGCATCAGCTACCATTGTCTTCTTCTTTTCTTTAAGCTTATTTTCTCCTTCATCTTTATTCATATCAGTAGTGCTTGTGTTTTTCTTTATACCTCTAGAGCCATTCTTGTTAGCCTTTTCATTCTTTATTCCTGATTCTTCTTTTGCTTTGAAGTTGTCATATAAATTTGTAGATGTATTGGTTATGGGACTTTTCCCTTTTTCAAAACCAAAATCATATTTCTCTTTTGAAGGATTTTGAGAGTTGATCAATTCATCAATAATTTTTGAACCTCCTTTCAGCTTTAGACTTTGTCTATTTATTCTTTAGATTTTCTAAGTTCTTTCCTCAAAACTACTATCTCTACTTCTAACTTCAAGCATTCATCAAATTTATATTGTAGTTCAAATTTGAATACATCTTCTATTTTTTTAACCTCTTCAACTTGTGTTTTTTATCTAACTACCATCTAATTAGATTTTTTAGGACTTTTAAATACTTTTTCAATCTCCTTTTGTGCCTGATTATTCTACTTTGTGCTCTCTTTTCTCAGCTTTTCAATTTCATCTATATCATAAATGAGTTCACCCTATAGATCCACTTTTACTTTAACTTATTATTTTTCTTGATCCACAAAATATTATTCTAATGTCATGAATAGGACTTTATTCCCTCAGCCATAAAGGCATAATCATGGTCATTATCTAAGCTATCACACTCATCCAATGAATCACTATCTTCTTTTATATATAATCCCTTCATATTTTTAAAGAGGTTATTCTTCTTGGAGTAGTGAGGTTTCATCATTTTAATATCCTCTTCTCTCTTAGAGTTATCCTTTTTGTTATAAGGGCATTTAATATAAAAATTTCCTACCTTACCATAGTTAAATCATTTAAAGGGTAACTTACCTTTGTATTTTCTAGACCCTCTTCTTACTCTTCTGACAAAGTTGGCTTCTTCTTCATGAGTCTCCTCATATTTATATGTAGGTGTTTTTGATTTTACTTGTTTGGATGCTTTGAATGTAACTTATTTCTTAAAATTATCTACTTTTCCTATTCTCATCTCATTGGTTGTGAAGGTTCCATGCAACTCATCGATAGTGAGCTTATCTAAATCTCTTTTTTCCTCTATTATAGATATTTTAGAGTCATACCTGGATGGTAGATATCTTAAGACCTTTTTGATAATGACCTAATATTTCATCTCTTCTCTAATGCCTCTGATTGCATTGACTATTTCATCTACTCTTAGGAGGTAGTCTACATTTTTCACTTCTTCATTCATTTTAAGACTTTCAAACTTGCCTTTATATGTTTGTATCTTGGTCTACTTTACCTTATCATCACCTTCATAGATGCTCTTCAACTTGTTCCATACATCATATGTAGTTTGAAAATCTATGAATTTAAAAAAATCTAAGTTAGACAATCCACAAAGGATAGCATTATTTGCCTTGGCATTAATCTCATATGCTTTCTTGGTAGCCTAATTAGCATGAGTTATAGGAGGCATTGTATATACATTTACAATAGACATCTATACATCAAACCCTAATAAAGATAAATATGTTTCCATTTTAATGCTCTAAAATACATAGTTTGATCCATTAAAGAGAGGTGCTTTGTTTGAGGAATATCCCTCTTGACTATCCATTTGTTTTTACCATCCAAGATCTACCTATGCTGGTTAAGCTTCTTCTAAGGAATCAAAGATATGATATCAATTTTTATAACACAACTATCTAATGAGAGTGGGGGGTGAATCATTAGATTAATTAAAATTAGTATTTTAATGCTTTTAATGTAAATTATAAATCATATGTAGAGATCACACACATAAATAGACACAACACTTAGTGTATGTGGAAAACCCTATATGGGAAAAACTACAGTGAGAATAGCTATTAGAATATACTATTCTAATCTAGCCTCATAGTCAAAACCTCAATAATAACACAGTTTAAGGGCACCAACCCTAAGGAGACACCAATCACTTGATTTAAGAGCACCTCCTTTAAAGAAACACCTACTACCTAACTGAACAACAACTTATCTCTTTTGATGGTACCTACTAATCATATCTATTATAGAGATATAACTCTATATTAAAAAATTGATTCATAAATGAATCCATTTATATTTTATAGACCTATTTTCTAACTACTCATGCTTTGCTCTACATCTCTCTTCCTCTCTTTCTCTTTATCTCTCAATTCAAATATTTTCCCCCTCTATTCCACACTTCATGTATTTCCTAGATGATGTATATATGCATAGATATCAGTATCACATATTATTTATATTCACACTTGGTCATTAAAACATCACACTCTTACAAGTTTCTCACTTCTTGAATTCATGCACCACAATCATAATTATCTACCTTTGACTATATTTAGCATATATCAGGCTCTAGTTTTGATGCACATGCTATATTACACAATTTAGATAAATCATAATGATCTATATCATTCTCTATATCATATAATGCATCTTTCTTGTATGTTTCATTACTTGTCCATTGAGATGAACATATCTTTAAATACTGACCATTGATCTTAAGTTTCACACTAAGATCTAATGATCCCTATTTAAATGACTCAAATTTAAAATACAATATTTAGATCAAACTCTGATAGGCTTATGCACTCTATTAGATCTTTGTGAGATTTTGAACTTTAATGCTTCAAATTTAAAATGCATTGATTGATCAAACTCTAACATGATCACACACTTTGTTATATCTTTATGAGCTTTTAAAATTTACTATTTCAATATTTAAAGTGAATCTATTTATATTTTGATCTGATCTCACATGTGTCATTATATCTTCAAAATTAGCATGGACTTTACCTCTATCTATCATTAAATATCAGACACTTTGACCTCTTTAACTCCACTTGATCTATTGATTTTCATTACATGATCATGCACTCACCATTAGATTCTATGATAGATTAATACACTTGATGGATCTTTATATGATAATCTCCTAAAAATGTGACACTTGGCACCCTCATGTGCCTTTTGCACATTACTATTAGTGCCTACACTTGTGATACTTAAAACTCTCATGTGACTTCTACACATTATCAGTCCCCACAATTATGAGACTTGGAACTCTCATGAACCTTCTAAGCACTTTACTATTATTCCCCATGTTTTTGACATGTGGCACTCATGCATTCCTTCTACACATTATTATTTCCCATGCTTGTTACACTTGGCACTAGCACATTCACTCTCATGTACTTTTGAAATATTAAATTTATTATGCATCATTGGAAATTCATTGTATGTTTTAGTTCTAACCATTGATAAAGATAATAAAAATATTAAGTTTAGGACTTAGGAATATTAAGATGGTAATTATTAGGTTAAAGGGGTTGGTTGCATAATGATGAGAAAGGATTAAGTTGTAGCTTAAGCAACCAGTTCCCACCTATATCTAGTCAACATAAAAATACAAGTGCTTATGAATTCCATGACTAAAAACCTTATGGTTTATTAAGAAACCCTAGTAATGGTTGAGAGATAAAATAAATCATTTTGGGCTAATTTCTGTCTATATAAACCTACAGACCATACATATGAGATGTACCTAAAAAACCCATAACATTTATTCCATTTGTTTCTCTAAAAACATATAGAAATGGTCTCTATAAAAGCATTCCAACTTACTATGATAACATTTTAACTTTTACAATTATAAAACATGATATTTTCTCCATCAATATTGTCTGTGACTGATTCTCTTTACATCAATGGCATTCATAGTGCTAACTATCTCCCTTTTGACATAAATGAGATTCATATTTATAAAACCTTAATTATTTTATATATTTTGAGTCCATATGGTTATATAAATTTCCCCAAAATCCATAATCCTGGGTCCCTCTATGGTAAAGAGTATGAGGATCTGAAGTGGTGACTCGAGTTGACTGCCTAGGACTTATGACTTGAGCAAGGTCTTAAGATCAATTTGACCCCTTTTTATATTTTAATATAATTTAAACTACTTTTATAGGACTTATAAAATCATACCATACCTTTTATGGTCATTAATTTATTTGTTATGGTCTAAGTATTCCCTAAGGTGATGTGGGCCTTTTAAGCCTAGAACTGGCTTTTAGGAGTAACAAACCTCAACTAAGTCTCAGGGGTTTAAAAGATATTTAGGTGGTTTAGGATTTAAGTTCATAATTAAGCCTATTTTAAACATAATACCAATCTTCTAAAACTCTCTCTATTTTTTTAAAATTCATTTTAGTCTCCATCTTTCTCTCATGACCTATCTTTAGGTCTACCTGGGTCAACATGCCCTAGTACATAGGACTGTAGTGACTGATGTTATCAAATTGATATATATTATTTTAAAATCCATAAGGATGTAATAATATCCCCATATTTATGTTTCAACTTTATCATATCTTAAATCTCATGTCTTTAATCCTACTAACACATTTGCATACACAATCATGCATAGCCTTGTGTGTGTTTGGTCTACAACCTTGACTAGATAATTTCCTTACTCAGGAGAATTATAAATCAAGGTATGGATGTGTTTGATGTGTATTTTTCCTAAATATAATCTCCCTTTATTTATTCCAAGCTTGGTTACTTTTATTATTATATCACCTTCTCATTCTTGACAACTCTCATTGATCATGTGAGCCTCACATAGTTCAAATGCACTCATATGGGTTATTTGGCCTTTGGTTAGGTGAACACCACGATTTTAACCTTCATAATATTTTAAACTTATCACTTTAAATTTATATATTTCCTTGAATTTTGTGTAGGATATAGACCTTAGGATTTGTTGACAACATAGTAGTCATTGGTTCACACATGTTGATTATCTATAAGGGTCTATGTATTATGGTTCTCTAAGCATAATAGATTGAATTCTTAGTTGAATTTGAGGTTTCAATAACTCTCTCACTCTAACACATCACTATATTATGGACATATTTCTCATCAATAATATTCTCCCATTACATAGGACTAATATTCACATAGTGAGTTGAAGGACTTATACCAAGGTGGAGTTAGGTTCATTCCTATAGGTGGTCATTACTCTCTCAATAGGGTATATGTCCATATAGGCCCATATCTTCATGAAATAATGTTTTTGAAGAACCATAAGGAGTATATAGGCCTTAATATAATGATTTGGTCTTGGAAAGAGAGGTGGATGTCCTATGGGGGATGATAGTGGGGTTGTATGGAACTTGAAAATGGAGTATAGAGTTTTAAGTAAAGTGTAATGGTAGTGAAAAGTTCATGAAATGGTATAAGTTATTCCATGGCTTGAAATAACTATGGGAGCACACCCAAGATATTCTACAATGACCTTGGATACCCCTATGTATATACCTAACATGATTTAACACTTTAGAGGCCATTAATGAGGTATACACAATGAAGAATGAAACCTGGGACTTTCCAAAAAACCTTGAATTTCACTAAATAAACTTAACTTTTGTTAAAAATAATATGAAGAGGTTTAAAGGTAGATTAGTGGTTTCAAGGCCTATGTGAGCTATATTAAAGCTTACGAACCTACACATAAGGATGTAATGGTGTGATAACAATATATAATCTATGTTTATACTATTTTTGGGAACTTTGAGGCTATCATCAGAAGTTATACTGCCTATCTATGCTAGTGAAACCCACATATATAGGTTTCATTACTTGGAAACACCATTATAAAATATTTTTGACCATATGAGAATTCAAGATTGAGTATAGAAACATGAACATATTTAAAACACCATGGCTAGAACTCTAAACACCATTTGCCTTTAGATGCATACATTGGATGTTATTCCTTATCACTAATACCTACCTATAGTCTATAAACATAGGTAGTTTGGATGTTTCTCAACCCCACATGCCCAAACATGTGTATCATAAGATGAGGAAGCCATGAAAAGCCTCTACAAGACTTGAATAACTAGGAACAATCACTATTTTGATCAAATAGACCTAAAACTCAATGAAATGGTCCTCATTATTTTTCCTAGTGTGGATGAGGTTGATGGTCAAATAATTTAACTTCTTAACGAATGTTCATAGATCTTAGGAAACCAATACTAAAATTTATGCCCATAAATGAGAGTTGACCAAGTTTGGTTTCTCTAGCCAAGATCTTGGGTCCTCTTTCTTTCTCCTCTGTATAGACTAAGCACAAACCTGAAGTGCTCTCCAATCTTGCCAATGATCTCAATGGGAAAGATGGATTATTTTTGGTCTATTCAAGGAATGAAACAATATTATTTCTTCCACACAAGCCATTAGTGAACTCCTCTTGTAGACCCTTGACTCCACCTAAGACAATATGTACTGTATGGATCCATACCACTCAAAAAACTCCTAAAACATATAGATTACTTGTATTTTCTCATGTTTTAGACCATAAGCCATTGTTATCTATAAGGATGAATAAAAATAAGATTCAAGTGGTGCATTAAGGCTCATGGTAAGAATTCGAGAAGTTGAAAAGGTATATTTTGGCATGTGTAAGGCCCATTAGTGGAAATTAAGTGTTGAATTTTGTTGAAAGGGGATCAATAGTGTATGAAACACCTTGTATATGGCCTAATGGGATCCATGAAAGATCTTGAAGGTATGAATAGTTTTTAAATGTCCCATCAAGGTCAATTGGATTTAAATTAAGGTCAAATATCTCACTTTTAGAACATATACTAACCTTAAGGAGGGATATCAAATCAATACCATTTCAACACATGTGAAAAGAACTTAAGAGCTATTAAATACTTGAAATATGTCCACATACATATTTATAACTTTCTCAAAATCTTGGAAATGATCCATACCTTACATAATTTGAGTATACCAAAGATGTTCACGATGACTCATTAGTCACATTATCAAATCACCTCCACTATGTCACTTTTGGATTATTGAGGCATTTTCAAAACATTCTAAGGACCTTTGTACATATTTAAACATTCTGATGACACTTGAAACAAATTGAGAGATGAGGTAGGTGTGACCACTATGTGTTTGATAACATGAATAGCTGATGGACTTGCTACATCAAAAATGACAATTAATGACCTGCTTTGAACTACCTTAATTTACCAAGATATGTGATAATCATGAGGCCTAATGGTGAATTAGGGTTCGTAGGGCTTAGGTTGACCCCTTTCTAGGCCTAAGGTTATAAAGTGGTTAACAATAACATAGGTGAAATTTTAGTTCACCCTTGGCCTTCTCAAAAATCCTACTTGCAGGTGTAAAACTAATTTTAAAACATGCTCACTTGAAAATCCCTATTGTATATATGAAATTTTGAGCTATGGAATTTTGATTGTGAAATTATATCAAAAATGCCTAAATTATCAATCCACCATTAATATCTAGAACCATTTAGGAATAAAATGCAAATAAAATGAGACAATCATATCATCATTAGATTCTAAAAGATAATTTCTCTAAACCAAGAGTCAAACAATAAAAAGACATAAGGATTAATGGATGAAGATTACTCAGAAGTAGACTCAAATTTGGACCATTATGATATCTTGATGAAGACATGTGGATTGCATGGCCTAGTTGGATTCAATACTAGAATGATAGCATTGAATCTCATAGGTTCATTGGTTAGTTTCTAGTTCACCTAATTAGAATGGAGGATTGGAGATGTTTAAATATAAGAGAGAGGGAGGATTAAAAAGGAATTAAAAATTCCTTAGAAGCCTCTAGAATAAAGGCTTCTAGAAAATAAGGGCTAAGTTAGAGAGGATTCTAGAATTGGAGAATTTTAGAATCCATTTAGGGGTTACACAAGATTAGTAGGTGATTAGGATGGGTGATTAGATAGGTGATTAGGGACTAGGGATGTAGGAGAGACTAGGAATAGACTAGGACATGTGGGTAGGTTAGATGAATCATGGGAATTTAAAATTCCCAAATAATGAATAAGTGTGATTAGGATAAGATTAAGAGATTATTATAAGTATTAATATATTTGTGAGATATGGATAAGGCTAGTGTATGAAGAATAATGAAGGGGGTTATTAGATAAATGAATAGAAAGGGTGATATTAGAATGAAATTAGAGGGGATAAACATTATGGGTGAAATTAGTGTCAACTAAGAGTAATATTAGTGACGCGAAATGAAGTGGTTGAATTTAGGTTTATATATTTTACCCCTCTTTAAAATGGAATTTCAAGTGGATAATGTGTGTATACACATAATAATTTTATAACTTTTATCAATTATTGATGCTCTATATCTTTCAAGAACTCATCAAGTCTCAATATCTCTAAGTACATGCCCTAAGGGGTGCACCGAGAAAGGGATGGGTAGATCATTGGTGCTTCACAGGATTATTGTCCTTTTTTCGACTTGTTATCTATACACTTTTCTCTTAAAATTTATTTCCCTAAGCTTGTTCTTCTCTCTTATATACTCCTCCAATAATTCCCTACCTTTCATCCCCCTTTTTCTAACCTAAAATGCCTTTCAAATGTTTACAATAATAGGTCGACTAGGTTTACCTTGTACTCTTATTAGTAAAACTCATTTAGGGTCTAGGTTAGATCTTCACCAACCTAGCCTATGACCTAATGATTTTTTATTAATATCAGTACTAGGTTGATTGGGTCAACCTTATTAGCCAAAAAAGTTAGAATAGATTAGGGTTAAATCTACCTATATATACAAGATAATTTATCCTTTATTTAAAGGAGAAAAGAAGAAGTAAGAGCTATTGAATATCTAATTATCCACCATTCTAATTGAGGATCAAGCTTAGGGTTTCATACTTTCTTTGGAGATATGGATCTTATCCTATGGAGAAGTATTTTGGATGCATTGATAGGTTTTGTAACCTAGAGCTGATTTATCCTTATCATCCTTACATACCACAACAACCTCTTGTGAAGCAACATTGGTCAAGGGAGAGATTGAGGCTTGGTGAGTTCATCTTCAAAGGTAAGTATTCCTAATTTTTTTCCTCCTTTATAAGAGTATATATATATGTATTTGTACTACTCTTTCATGCATTAGATTTTTTTATACATTGACATGAGTATATGTCTACTATGCATGTTTAATTTTATTTTTTATAACCCCCACTTTGTGCCAAAAGCTTTGGTGAACACTATATTAGACTTTACTTGTTATTCGTTAAGTGAATATGAAAACATAGGGATTAGTTAGGGTTATTTTTGATTTTTCTTGACTAGAGGCTTTGGAACCTTCCCTAGTATTATTGTTGTGATAATAGATCCCCTAATTGGGTCTATCAAATCTACATATTGGTCATGTTCCTAATTATCTAATGTATCTTGAATTAGAAGTGTTAGTAGGATCTATCTTCTCTGAGTTAGGATTGATTTATAGACTTGATACATTTATAATTACATACATTTTGGTGAACTCAATGTGAATCTAACCCTTGTGAGTTTTCTTTTATGTTTATCATTTTCTATCATTTTATTTATTATTTTTATATATTTATGATACTAGGTCGATAGGGTTGGTATAGTTTCTAACTTATGTGCCTAGGTTTAACACATAGTTGCATAAAAAACTCTATTCTATTTATGCAAGTCTTCATTATATATAGGTTACTGGGTCAAATAGGTCAACATAGTACTCTTATAGGCTTCTATAAAACATAATATGTTGACTAGGCTGGTATAGTCATCTTACATATTTCTAAGAAAACATACTAGGTCGACTAGGCCAGTATAGTATTCCGTACAACTTCTAGAAAACATACTAGATGAACTAGGCTAATATAGTCATCTTCATAGGCTTCAATAAATAGGGAACTATGAAAGTAGGTGGGCCTAGTTGACATAATTCGTAGAATTTGTAAGTAACATTCAAGGCAATTCAATAATAATATCACATTCCTTAGCATCTTCCAACCCACCAAAGTTCTTTCCTCTCTTTCTCTTGCATTCTAGTTATTCCTTATAATTCTATTTTACATAATTTACATTATTTAAAATTTCCCTCATATAACCAACTAGGTCAACCTGGTCAACCTAGTTATGTATTTTATCTTGTATATAAAAGACTAGGTTAACCCTATCGACATGGTTCTTAAGGATCCTTGCTTCAACAATATAGTAGCTACATTGTTGACTTTGTACTATAATTGTTTCATACATTGTCATTTGAACCAACATTGTATTGTGTTTCAAGTTGGAATTAACATTTATATGATAGTAATTACTTCACACTTTAAATTTTAGTTGTTTGCATGCTTAGATTAGATTACATATTATAATTATGTAGTTTTTCAATATACCATTTAGTTTCACTATTTTTATCTTTCTTGCACACAATACCAAGTCACATAATCTCAAAATGCATTTAAACATTTGTCAACCTAAGGCCTACCTACTTATATTTCATCACCAAAGAGGAATTTGACTTGGTTTTTTATCCAAGTATAACTATGTGATTAATGGTATATATTGGTAAATCACCTGACACCCTTATTACTATAAGATTGTGAAGTGAGGGGGTAGGCCCCAATACCAAGCCAATACCATTGCCAACATAGATCCCTTTCAGCCTAAACATCTAAAACCATACATAGATTGATTTTTTAGTTCCTTAATTTCATCCAAATTACCTATCACACGTAAAATAACACTCTAATAATCTAACAATATTTAGGGTGACCACTTAGTTGGAATTTACTTTTTAATTGACTGCTTACTCTTTGCTCATTGTATGTTGTATTACAAAAGCTTGCATTGGCTAGTGTTGGTGGAAGGTTTTGTGTTGTGTGCCTCAATTGGATCATCCTCATTGACCCAATTGATTATCTATTTAATTTAATTTCCTAGTTTAAATCACATTGCAAAATTTTTCCTTATTTTAGTAAACTTTTTTTCTACTCGACACAATATCTTACAAACTATTTGTTTTCCCTACCTATAGTATTGAGTCAACTTGGTTAACCCAATATTATTTTTTACCTCTCAAGATACAATAATAATTTGATCATATAAACTCTATATCCTTATCAAGATATTTTCTATCCTAGGTTATAGTACTAGGTTGACCCTATCGATTCTATATCCTTATTTACCTAGTTTTTAGACCCTATTTTTAGTACTAGGTCAACCTAGTCAACTCTATACTCTTATCTTCCCCTTTGTATTGACTTGATTTTGAATCACCTTTACCTTTCCTAATGTCCCTCCTCCATCATGAAATTCCTATTTGTCTCCTCCATCATGAAATTCCTATTTGAAGACAACACTGAGTTGAATTCAATGGATATGATGAGTCTCTTCTAATAGGTTCTCCCATAAGCAACTTGTGGCTCCTATTCTAGATGAAAGCAATGTTCATATTTCCACTCAAACAATAAACTATGGGACCCATCCTAATAATTATTCATTTTTTAATCCTCTTTTTTTAATTGAAGATCAACCTGAACTAGAGTATACACCATATATGTTCTTCTTTATCTCTGTGTTTCCTCAACATCGAGTAAAGGACCCTTTTACCATTTACCAACTCATGATAAGTGGTCAAACTAAAGATCTTCATTCACCTTCTCTCACATTATCATATGGATTTGGGGATACTATCCTCTTTTTTTCTAATCCTCTTCTCTCTATTTTGACCCCTTCTTATACCATTACTTCTTATTCTTTAACTTCATCTACCTCTATGCCTATTTTCTCAACTAACATCATAGGTTCTACATCTATTGGGCCTCTACCAATACCCACTCTTCTTAATTATTCCACTAGTGCATCATTTTATACCCATGGTAATGATTCCTCTAGTTCTACTTCTTCTCATCCCTTTACTAGTCCATCTTTTACCGCACAAGAAAATTATGCCACTATTGCCTCACTTACCAATAGTTCTTCTCAAGATCTTACTAACACCCATAGTGGTACCCAAGCCACTAATTATAATTCTAATGCTTCAAATGATGTTAATAATGCAATTCAAACCCATCAAATCCTATTACAAAATTTTAATCAAATGAATGATTTTCAATCTAACAATGCAAATTAAATGATGAAAATGAAAAATCACCTTATCCATCTTCAAACCCACCCTTAATAGAAGCAATGGGGCTCACATAATCAAAAATTTCCCCCACCTCTTCTTTAATATTCCCATGGTAATCTAATCCCTCAACCTCCTCTTGTCAATAAGATAATCAATCATCTTCAAAATGAGCCTCTTACATCTAAAATTGATAATATCAATATAGGAGGTATCACCCCTACCATTGATTTGGGAAATAATTCAAGTGATAATTTGGGTTATGGCTCCACCCTAATTGATGATGGAACTTCCAAGAGCCATAACTTTTACACCCGAGCTCCAATTGACTCACCATTTAAACCATTAGAAAGTTAATAATAATGAGAACATAGTGAAAATACATTAAGGATATCAATTACATCTCAACATTTTTTACTCATTTTTATCTTTCCAATGTTTCAAACAGTGAGTCAATTAGAGCTATAGTGCAAAAGTTATGGCTCCCAAAAGTTCTATTATTAATTGGGGTGGAACCGTCACCCAAATTTTCACCTGAATTATTGCTCGAATCAACCATTTATTTCAATGGGTCAACTAATCCTACTCTTAATTTTAAAATATTTGTAAATATATATAAATACTAGGTTAAATTACATACATTTTCCACTACCAAGCTATTATCCAAAAATCTCACGGGTGATGTTTTAGATTGGTACAACCAACTTAATACTCATTCTATTACTAGTTTATAAGATTTAGTAAATGATCTAGTCCAAGAGTTCCAAACTAGTGATATCCTTGAGAATACTTTGGCTTATTTTATAAATTGTAAGAAATAAACCAAAACTACACAATATTTCATTAAACAATGGAAGAATTTGCCTAATAATTGTGATCATAATATGGTAGATGATAAACTTTTCCATATTTTTACCATTGTTATTTTTCCCAAGTTGTAATATCAGGTCTAAAATCTCTCTCCATATACTTTAGAGGAGGACATTGACCAATCTAAATGCCAAGATTTCCTTATGCATCAATTTGATCCATCCCAACCTCTTAAATGTACTTGCATGTTACTTAAGAAAAAGAATCATCATGCTACCAATGATGGTTTCTTCAAATCTTATGACACCATTCACACTATTCAAGTTGATGTTCCTAACCACTCTATAGAATAAGCTTCCCCTCTTAACCACTTCACCAATCCTCATTTCTCTTCAACCAATAATGTCAATGTTCACAAACCTTTATCCTTAGCACAATTAATAAAATGTCTACTAAGGCCTCTCCCATGAGAACTTGATCCCACTTGTCCTATGAAATCTTGGTATGATCATAAATTTTTTTGTTTGTTTCACACTACATGGGGTCATTCTCATGAGATATATAGGTAGCTTCATATTTGTCTATGTATTTTCTTCTTGGTCCCAATTTCATCTATGATTATATCATTCATTAATGCCAAAAAGCCTATGACATTGCTTTCAAAGCTCATGAAACACATACTAAATCTCAATATTTAAATCAAGCTAATACTCATTTGTCCATCTATAAATATCCTCTTCCAAGTCACCAAGACACCCAAGACAATCCAACCCCTTCTACCAATAATGTGGACAATCTTATTGACCTAACTCCTAAAGATAATGTGGTTGATATCACTAATATGTGAATGGTGGTTACTTTTATTAATCGTCAACCCATCTACACTACTCCATTGTCCCACACATTTCATGTTATCCAAGATTATTCTCCAAATTACTTAAATTATTTTGGGAAAGATGACCTTATATATTTTGATGAAATAATTCCAACTCCTCCCTTGGATAACACTTCCTATTCTATTTCTACCATCCCTTCATCTTCTTTACCTATCACCAATGACACTCAAGCTTCTATTAACACTTCTAGCAATTCTCAAACCCGACCCACATTAATTTCCACATATTTTCTAAATAATTAACAAACATATCCTCTAACCAAAAATTTTACCTCTTACCAACATAAATTTACATGTACTTCAGCTCCTCCTTCCAAGGACCTCCTTAAACAATATGCACCTCTTTCAAATAATCTTATTATGGGTTATGATGAGTGGGATCCTATCATGGAACTCACTAATCTCCCATCCAAAATCCCATTTATCAAACTTATGAGGACCTATCTACATCATCATAACCATCTTATGTATCTTTTGTTTGAAATGAAAATCCCTCATCCTCCCCTAATAGGATGTGAAGCAACCTTATCTAGAACCAAAGATATCATTTTACAACAGTACAAAGATATGTCCATACATGTTGATGAAATAATGGACACTTATCTTTCCCTAAAATTCCCCATTGATTCCATGATCCCTGATGAGATTTTGCTTTGTGCAGATGATCCTCCTTTATTCATTAGTGTCTAAATTAGTGATATTCAAGTTAAGCATGCCTTGATTGATGAGGGTTCTAACACTTATGTTGCCTCTATTTATTTTATCAAAACCCTTGGATATTTTGAATGTAATCTTAAATCCACATAAAACACATGTCCAGACTATGATCAAAGGTAGATGCCTCTTGTAGGTTATGTGTGGTTCCCCATTACCATCTAACCTATCACCATTCATGTAAAGGTGATGATCTTCAACTTTCCTCTATCTTACAACATTTTGATTGATAAGCCATGGAATCATCATATGATAGCATTTGCCTTTTCTACTTGGTAATGCATTAAACTTCCTCATAATGGAGCCATTTATAGGATTCAAGGTTACACTAACCCTTATAATATTGAAAAATTCCAAGATCAAGGTGTATTCAAGATTCCTACCCTTGAACCCTTGCCAAACATTCCATTTCATGAATTTCAATGATTTAACTTTCCTATCAATTCCACCCAAGGTTAAAATTGTCATCCTAAATCATTGTGAATATTCCCTCTAACCTCCTAGAATCTAATGATGATGAGCATGATGGGATAAATATTAATATTAAAACTTAGGATATCTTTCTTCATCTCATCTCTCAACTTCCTACTTCTTTGCAGCCTCATTCCTGTTAACCACCTTGTGATGACATCCCCATTGTCTTAACTAAGACTCAAAACTCCATTCATCACACCACATCAAATGACAACATCATCCATTTTTGTACCATTGATCTTCATACACCTAATTATGATGATGGTTATAACATAAATTCTCTATTCTTATAAGGTTTAGTTCATTCTCAAGATGCTGAGATTATTCATTTTCATTCCTCTTTACTTCAATATTTGAATATATCTTCCTATGTTCCATTATATATCATTCCTAATTTTAGTATTTTTCCTCTTTATCACATGGTATAGATGGTGTATACACCTCTGTTTTATGAACAATCTTTTAGGAGTATGCTTATGGATCATACTATGATTAGGACCTATCACTTTTCTAGATACCATGACCCCTATAGCCTGCTTATCCCTAAGATGCATTTGACTCTCCTTTAGCCTTCTATGGACCCCACTCTTCCCTCAACAGAGCTTAATTTGGATCCCATTCCTACACTTACTTTAGTTGAGTCTATTTTTACTTCTGATCTTATAGCTCCTTTAGTTAAGCCTTGTCCAATCTCTCTACTAACTCCATCTTCTCTTGGTGATGGTTTACTCCCTTTACCACAATTGGCTCCTTTGTCCACCAAGTGGGCTGATCAGCCTTATTGTGAAAATCATAAAGTTTTTGATAATTGGACTAGATATTATTTCCTATACCAACCTAATTTCACTTTTATTACACCTCTTCCTATGATTACACCTACCAAGACTACTCACAGGCATATCTATTACTTCCATGACATAGATAACCATTCATCCATGTATTATTACAAGATATGATAATATATTGACACTTTGTGTCTTACTACTCAGTCATAAAATAAGGCAATACCTCCATTGAAAGTGTTACCTGAGTATATTCTTAAGTATGTAAATGTATATCATCTCTAGCATAAATGTGTCACACATCACACCAATTTTTGATGCATCTTTCAATAACATCTCAAGGATCACCTCCTAACCATTCTTACACCTTCTATTGTTTCTCCCATAGGTTGTTTTTGAAATAAGTCTCCTCTTCTTTCCCCATGGTTCCACTTCTTATGGTTATATCTCCCCTTATGATCCCTTCTTCACCTACTAGTCCTCCACTTGTGGACCTTCCCTCACCTATGGATCCTTATCCACTCATGAGTCCCTCACTTGTGGTACCTTCTGCATTGGTGACCCCTTCATCTACCATAGAAACCACTCCCATGCATTATCCTAAGCATCCCTTACATTATATCCCTTCTCAACATGATCCTTCAAGCATTCCTACATTTATTTTTGAATATATTCAACATGAAGTCTTTTCCTAGCTTTTGTTGAAGATCCATGAGACATTAGTTGTAGTTTGCATTCAATTCCATAGAGACTTATTAGATATTAAGGATAATGTGTGTGGAAATATATATCAATACTGATGATCACATGTATGGTTGTCTTACATTTTCATTTTAATTAGATGTGTGCTCCACTTTTATCTTTATCTATTTTTTATATCATTTGACATTGTGTCAAATTGTTATCTATCTTACATGTTGACTTTGGTTTCACACTTTATATTGCTTATGTTGTCATTATGTTCTCTTATGGATTTGTTTTTTTATAATTGCCTTCTTTTTCATTGTGAATTCATTTCTTATAGCTCCCTTATTCTCTTTTTCATGATTTTTTCTCTTATATCTATAAACATGGATAATTGTTATTGTGACATAGTTATACAAACTTTGCTCCCTTTACTCATTCCTTCTTTACCATGTGATTAGTTCATAAAAAAATCATCTCATTATAATCTCCTTTTACCAATACACTTTGGATATCCTCTATTCCCCTTTATTACCTTTCACAAACTAAGCATATACATGGTTGAGATTTGATATAACATGTTATTTCATCATTAAGCCTAAGTGTTCTAGTCAGTCTTGTCTTTTGATACTTAGCTTCCTTTAGCCAAATCCTAAAGGTCATTAGTGTGTATCACTCTATCTCTCATGATTGGTCATTCCAAGTCTATATGGAGGAGGAATATTAAAAGTGATAAAAACATTCAAAATACAAATCATTTAATAAAAGGCAATGATCTAAAAGGCAACATTCAAAATTTTCAAAAGTAAAATCACACTAAAAGATGTGATTTTAAGCACACATCCTTTTTCTAGTCAAAGCTCAAACTCTATAGTTGGCCTCATGATAGAGCTGAGGTCCATTAGGGTGTGGTAGGCTATTAGATTAGAAAAGGAGAATAAAAAATATTTTAGTGCTACCTACTTTCTCATGCAAGTACCCAATCTTCATAGTAGACCAATGACTCTATAAGGGGTCATGAGGAATAGGTAACACATTGTGGGAAGGTAGGTCCATTTTAATTTTATTTTAAAAAACTACCTACATGAGTTGATATTAGTATCACACTTATTTTCATACATAGATTTATATCTATAGAGAACATTATCCTCTATATATTTATAGTCAGTAGTCAGTTAGTGTCTTCTCATGTCTGGAGTATGCCTCATGTCTCCTAAGGTCTTCTCATAAGATACCTAGGTTATGATTTTTACATTCCTTTTTTCACTCTCTAAAATCCTCATATTTACCCTTGAGAAATATAATTTTTTTTCACTAATCACTCTACTACTAGGTATTCCATTTGTGAGGTGCATTGTAAGACCATGGATAGGACCTGGCCTTCCTCACAAATTACCAAATTTCCAACTTACCAATCTAAACATCCCCTTTTTTCCATATTTTCACATTATTTCCACCTTAATGGTGTTCCCTTTGTGAGTTTTAGTATAATACCACTGATAGGACTTGGTCTTCCTAAAAAAAAATTCTAATATCCAAGTCATAACAAAATTACATGTGTCAAATATGGGATAAGATATGATTGATTATAAGTTACATGTCATTGACATTCTCCCAATCTTGATTTAATATGTTTTATGATTACTTCATTGATATTTCACTTTTATCTTCTTATTTTATGATTGCATGTAAGAATCCAACCATTTTTCTTAACTTTTTCATACTTCCCAACTTGAATTATTGTGATGAATTTCAAACTAATTTTGTCAATTTTGTTTCTCTTTTATACTTCCCAACATGATTTAGTATGATTGATTGACTTAATTATTTTTATACCATTATTCTTTCATGTGATTTCCCATTTTTATTACATTATTTTCATACTTCCCATTGTGATTTAGTGTGATTTTACTTGTTTTAGCTTGGTGCCAAATATTTTTCATGGTTTAAAAACAAAACTTTTGTCCTATTGTTTATCATTCTTTGGTTTATTATACTTAGTCATTTTTTGCTATTACACAATTTCCAACATGAAATAGTGTGTAGTGCATTTGTTTTTATTAATTATAATTTTCCAAGTCCTTTTCACTTATTTCTTTTTAACCATGCATTGTCCTACATAATTCTATAAAATAAATCACACCAAATATATTTCCTATAGCATATGCAATAAAAGTTTAATACATGTGATAGAAAGAAATATATCCAAGCATCCAAAACCATAACCACAATACAAACACATAAGATCAACATCTAACTATTAAAATTATATATATATATATATATATATATATATATATATATATATATATATATTTTGTGTGTGTGTGTTTTTCATGTGTTTTTGATACAAAAGTACACAAATACACCACTCTAGCTCTAAGGTTGGGCTCTATCATGTCTATTTCATGGCCTATCCATGTTACTCATAGATGCTTCAGATAATCCCATATGAATAATACACTATAAAGAATATGTACAAGATCTCAAGTCTATCACCTATCCTTGTATGTTGGCCACCTTGGCCTATACCTATCCTAGTTGCATTATAGTAGCCAAATGTGTATCTCTATCTTGAGCCAAGGCATACCAATCTTATGACTCTCCCATTCCCACCCCTACTGGTGGATGTATCTCAGCTCCATGTGCCTATAATTGCCTTGGATCCTCTCCTACTAGTCTAAACTAGATCACTTGAGTTTAGGTAGATGATACCATAGGATAATCTAATCTAGTAAGGTCATATGGTATTAGTGTCTCATTTAGGATATCATGGAATGGTCCCCTCATCAAGGCTCCCCATCGATCCTCATTCTCTATAGTATGTAAAAAATTAAAACTAGATAGATGTTAGATCATAGATACATCTCAAAATCTATCTATCTATAATCTATCAATTCACAAAACTAGTATTTTATTTTCAAAAAACTTAAGCAAATTTCAACCACTTATTACCCATTTAGATGTCACCTATCATCATCTCCCCATCTATGATACTATTAAGCATGGTCTTTCCATCAGATCATCCTTTGAGTACCTCATCTATGGGATGCCTCCTAACCAATGCAAACCCTAGGGTCACCACCCATGCCCATATCAAGCCTCACCTTAGTGGTGATTCTATAAACTAGCTCCACCCTAGGTTAACTAATTGATGGGTTATCACAGATGACCACCCTCTATGCTCTCTCATGTCACTAGCATATCCATCAATGATATGATTGAGGTGGTCACCACTCCTATTTTGATACCAATTGTGGTACCTATGGTACTCATGCATCCACATCTATATCTTCTCTAGCTACTATCCATTATGCTTGAACTATCCATGGTCTTTCATGTCATGATCTGATCTATGGTATCATGACTGGTGGTTCCTTTCCTCCTTTCCCCCTCAATGCTCTCACATGTCTAGCCTAAAATTTGGTCACCACTATAAGAGTCATTAGGTGAGGGTGTCTAAAATACCATGGTAAGCATGCCGTTAAATGCATCTCTTCCCATTAGGTGTAGTGGCGTATAATCCATGCTCATGCCACCTTTGGTACCACCATCCTCTAACTCATCTAAACTATAATTATGTATGCATAAGGTTGCCACATGATATCTACTTTTATGACTATCTATATCACTAGTGCATGGGGCATGACTTGTGCCACTTGATCTTACTTCCATCTCAACACTTGAAGCAATAGATCATTGACCACATTGAATAACCTAGCTAGTTGGTACATTATGAACTTATCATATATCTAAGTACTCAATAATATCACTAATCCCATGGTCTTCTACCCTCTTGATAGAATCCCATATATAGCATGCATGAGTTAAACCTAGATGATAGAACCTAGGTCATAAAGTACCCCTTGCTCCAAAATAGACTAACATAGGGCTATCACATATATTGGTACCTTGCCATATGACTTATGACATAACACCTATGCTATCATAAGTCTTATCACCACCTTCCATATATCCAAAATATAAGCTATATGAATTTCAAATAGTCTCACCCTTAGCCCTAGATATATCACATCTAAGCATGTTTCCCTTCAATTTAGTGCTCATCTCTCCTCCTATCCATCTAGTATCCCTATGATCATTAATGTCTTTCCTATCAAAATTCCAATTATAACATTGACATACTCTAGTTTGATACCCACCTTAATGGTATCCCCATTCACCATCCACCTAAATGTATTAGTCAAGCACTCTTAAGATCCTAAGAACATGACTACTAGATCTACACTTAGTAGTATTCATCACATCTCCATGATGCTTCCTAATCCTAGTGTGACTAACCTAGCTCAGTCCTCCACTATCACCCACTCTAATAGATATGGTAGACATGAGGTTGTTGATGCCTGAATATGTATCACAAGTGCCCATAGTGTTCAAAAACACTTTTCATTTTATAATTCTAAGAATTTAGTGCAATAGTTATAGGTTGTGATAACCATGTTATCTATTGATGAAATAGAGGAAAAGCAAGTGGACTGTTTCATAATATTTATAATATTTGGTGGTTGTGAGCCATTGTGGCCAAAGTCAGTCTATGCAAAATATGAAGTATGTTATGCTAAGAATGGTGAATTATGATCAATAACTAATCCAAAGACTAATCTAAGATGGGTATTTACAATGTAGATTAATCTATAGTGATCTAGTTTAAAAAAAGAGCAAAAGGAAAGGTAAGGAGAAGAAGATATGTTGTTGATATTCATTCCGCATATCATGAAAAAAATTAAAATTCATCCAATCATGCACCTAACCAATATATGATATGAAGTATTATAAGCTCAAATCCTATCAAACATTAGGGAAACATCTAAGGATGGTTTGCAATAATGTAAATAAGAATCAAGTCCACTTTAAAGATTTACCCCTGCAAGTAAACAACATTAGCCCAAACATAAGAAGAGCAATCAAATGAAATGAACCTAAAGACTTTAAATTAACCTAGAATGTGCATAAGTTAACATCTCTACATTCAAATGTAAACATTAGGACTTCATAAGAACCATTAAAATCTAGAAATTAGAACAAACAAGTGAGAGAGAAGCCAAGATAAAAAATACATAAGCAAATTTGGACAAACTTTGTAGAATTCATTTCTTATACTAATTTCTCAAAATTATAAGTAGCTCCTAGATTTAATAAATCCCCCCTTTTTAAAATTTATAATTCTTATTTTATAGGATGCATGGAAGCATGTTGGTTAGTTATATCCAATTACAAAAATACAAGTGTTAGGAAATTTATCCTTTCCATAAATGTTCTTGAATACACTAGACTTTCTTGAATGGACTGATCTATAGGCAATGTGCTTTACAAGTTATACATACCTTTATAAAATAATATTCCTTTTCAAAAGTATACAAGATCAATTGCAAAAAATAATATTCCTATCTTAACTAACTAGGATACCCTTGTGCTGACACAACCTTTTTCTTCCCCTGTGGAATCTTCATTCTATAATGTTGTTCACTGATAAGCTAGAGATAAATGATGGGTGTCATGAACAACTCTTTTTATTTATATTCTATCCCTTTGAGTTCTCTCTCAGCCCTTTACAAATATTTTTTGATGACTTTGGCATTTCCTATTTTCTCCTCTAATGACAAAATTAGTCCCATCACCTTCTTATTATCAACCCTTATTTTCCCTTATCCTTGGTTCCTTACTTCTTGCATGAATTAAGTAGTTATGTGATTAAACTCCTGATCAATTATTAGACCCAAAGGACTAAATGTGGTAGGCTCTTTGATCAAGTTATCCAAAATGTGAAACATTTTATCTTCTTGATGTTTGAGGTCCTTGGAAATGTCCTCCATCTACTTGGACTAGCTACTTAGGGCCTTGATCTTATCAATTAATATGGCCATAGCCATATTCAAGTGGGCTAGGCTAACTATACTAAATTTATGGATTTGATTTTTAGTCAATACCTTGATAAAATCCTTTACTTGGTATTTCAAAGCCTACGATTGGCCAACTTGGCCTATAGCCTTAATATTTTGTATATTTATTGCAACCTTCTTGGTTCTAATTATCTTTAAAGAACTAAATAAATTAGTCATGGTGTATTCAAAATTATGTTACCTATCTTTTTGAATGGACAATATATCTTTCTCTTTTAGGTTCTTTTTCTATTGTAGGATGCAATTGATCACTATTTGTAATTAGTTTTTTTGAGCCTTAGCCATTTCAAGGACATTTTATTCAAATACCTAATCTTTGTCAACCTTTTGTCCTCCAACTGGAGTCAATCCAACAAAAGGATCTACCTTTTAGAAAGTGAATTCCTCCCCACTAATCATAGATTCTTCTTAGTTACCCTTTATAAACTTGTGGTGTTTGGGTCAAATGTGACACCAATTGAAGACTCTATCACTTTTGGAATTGGGGTCTCTACTTGTGTTCCACTTGATTCTACCTGAGCAGTCATTATTTTCTCTTCCTCTTTTTGTAATGCAACTATCCATGATTTGGCTTCCTCATATACTATATAATATTGATTAATTGTGTCAATACCCAAGGATGGTGCATAGTATGTACCTTTTGTATTTTTCCATAGATGAACCATTCAAGAATGGTTGGTCCTTGAATCAAGTTTTCCTCACTAAAGAGATTAACTTCACTCAAAATACAAGTGAATGTCACCTTGGTCTTCTTATCCTTCACTAGGATAATGACCAATTTATCTTTTATTTTTGGGTGGGTCTATAAGAACCATGCCCAACACTTTCTTCCCCTTCTCTTATTTGGATACCTCCATTTATTCATCTTCAAACTCATAGGTTGATGATAGCAATTTTAGAGCATCTTTAATTATTTCACCAGGGTCTAGTGCTACCACATGGATTTACTTCGCTGGTGATCCATAGACCTCTACTTGAGTTTAGGAAGATATAATTTCATTAGGCCTTCTCTCCTCTAACCTTTTCTCAAGTTGTGACTCATGTCTGGATTCTATTTGTAACTATGTTGGTGGAGGTATAGAAGGTGGACCATTTATCAAATGGTACTGCCTTGGCCCCAATTTCCACTTGTCATCATTTTATTTTTACTCCCTTTACATTATGGACTCTTTTTTGATGTTGTGATTTTTCAACCTAAAGGTGACCTTAGATAATGGAAATGCCTTTCTATATATAAGGTCAAAAGCACTAGGTTGATGATCAGAGGGTACATTGATTCCCTTGGCCTCCAAATGTTCTTTAACTTTCCCTTGTGGATCCATTACCTTAGATAGTCCATTTGGAGATGGAAGGAGGTCTTATGTTTTGAAGTAACCTCAATGTTGTCCCATTGTGAAAAAATAGTCCTTCAAATGGCTAATGGGAAGCTATGAAACAATCCCTCCCTCTTGGATTTGTACAAACCATCTACCTCATTGAACATTTGGTAATCCACCTCCTATTTAGGTAAATTATTTGGTACATGGATTGGTAATCAAAGGGGAGTGAATTGGGTTCCTTAAACCTTGATAATTATGTAATCTAGATACAAATAGATGTCTCCCATGGCCTCAATTGACTTTTTGGTTAAGGGGATGACTTTGGGCATTGGATTCCTAGTTATGGCCTCAGATATGGATGGATAAACATAGTCACATATGAATTGGATGTGGTACTTATATTTAAATATGTGCAATTTTGAATAGTATTGGGAGACTGCCTATGTCCCATCAGGTGACCATTCTCTTAGGTTAGGAATCTTTATGGTAGGAAGCAGGGCATATAAAAGGTATGACATCATGTATAATTGGTTCCTAGTTTTCTTCTTAACCATAAATATCCACTTACTTAGATAAGTGTAAACCACTTCACCAAAGGGAGGGGTGAGTTGTTTCTCCACCATAAAATAAACTAAGGGTACCCAAATCTTATACACATATGTGGTGGTTAGATTTACACATATCCTATTCATTAAGGTCATGTTCATTCTAATCTTAGGTTTGAATTGACAAATGGGAAAGTTGTCATTGAAATCTAAAAATACCCTATTTCTAAAATATAACCATAGGGTAAGGATGGTCTTCAATTCATTTTCCTTATCCCAATTATTGATTTTGGTTTGGTCTGTCTGAGGTTTAGGAAGCTTATAATAATTTTCAAGGCTATGGTAGAGATATAAGCTATATTCTTCTGAGTATGATCATTAACTAACATGCCCTTATCAATTTTAGCATCTCTAAAAATAGGAGATAGAACATATATATAATGTAGTACCTTGGGTTTTGATGTGATTTAATGGAGATATGTCTTTGAATAGAAACTATGTTGTAATAGATCCTTCTTGCTGACATGTTTTCCTCTTCTTCTCTTATGATGGGTTGTTGGTTCTCAATAGTCTATAATGAGATTTATCAATTATTTTCCCTAGTATTTAAAGTTATGGCATCAAATTATATATCCTTGAAAACTCTTCCCTCTACATTTGAGGTTAGATAAATCTCTACATCTTCTCTAGATGTACCTTTTTAATCTACCATAGCTATAAGTTTCTCTAAATTGCTTACCAACAGTTTGTAATTTAATTTTGGATCAAATTATCTTTGCTCAGATGATAATTCAATCTTTCCTAGCTTGATTATGATGATCATAAAGTCAAACTAATGATTTTAGGAGTGATAGGGTTATTTTGAAGGTTCCTTATAATGCTTTAATGGTGGTAACCATTTGATCTTATGTGAGCTTCATGACTTAGATTGTGATTAGATTTTTGCATTTATAGCTTTGAATTTCTTGGGTCTAAAAATTTCTAACTTGGCACATCAAGATTATGTGGATCTAACATGGCACCACTATGGCATCCTACTTATTAATTTTTTAAAGGTGACCATTTTTTTTAAATTTCCACTTGATCTAAATCTATTTGATCATCCTTATATGAATAAACATGGACCATTGATCTTGATCTGAGAATTTGAATGTCATTGGTTTCTTGTTTCATTTATTATGATTGTGACACTTGTCACTTTTGCATTTCTCTTGACTTTTTAGCATCTACTATACACCATTTGATCATCTTCATATGATCAAATGTAGATAATTAGATCTTGATCCATAGGGTTAAAAACCAATGGATGCTAAATGTTCTTTACTTGTGAGTGTGATACTTGTCACCTTCTCACTTATCCTAGAGCTCTATTGAAGTCTTGACTTGATATGCATCATTGGATCAATTGTAACTGAGCAAACACATGTCATCAATAGTTAGAAGATATTGAATATTTAACTTAAAGTTAGAGTCTTTTGATTTAAGCTTGCACCATTGTATCTCGATTGTCTAAGAAAATGTGGAACGTTGATCCTAAAAATAAGAACAATGTTTAAGTCAGTGCTCAGGGAACATAAAATTTAAGTTAAAGTCTTAGATTAATGTTTTCATTCATATTAATAAATAATAATAAATCCTTAGGCTAAAGTCTTAAGCTAAGTTTTAAAATAGGTTAAAGGGAACCCCCAAAAATAAAAGACCTAGCCTAAAGTCTTAGCCTAACATTTGTATTAATAAATATGATAAACCTTAGTTTAATGCTTTAGGCTAAGGTTTATTAAAAAGGGACCATGCAATAATTATATCATGCCAATGATAAAATATACCATGAAGTCATAGGAAATAGAGGGACTAAGTATAAGATTTTTAGCCTAAGGTTTGGTCATGTTGAAAAATATGACTAAACCTTACGATAAAAAATTAAACTAAGTCCATGACATAATTGAATATTCCCATGTAAAATATTCCCACCAAATTTAAATTCAATTCAAATAGCATGAGTTAAGGTAATTGGAGTTAGGGTTTTAAGTTCATCAGACATGAATTTAATTTGATTTCAAGAAACCAAAGGCTGTTAAAATATCAAATTGTTATTAAATCATAAAACCCATACATTAATCATTATAAATGGACTCCATTAGATCTGTGACCTAAAACATAAATATAAAATGTTTGCAACCTCAGAATCATGAAAAAAAATACAAAACACATAGATATAGTTTAAAACATTTTAGTGATATTCGATCAGATGAATTTTTAAATTTGGGGTATAAATTGCAGTTTTTAACGCAAGGGTCCCCATTTTTTAGAAATGGATGGATGTTAACCTTAAAAAATGGTGACTTCTGGGGGAAACATAGTATTATTTTATAATTCAAAGACTCTAGTTTAGACTAATAATTAAGCTATTTATTCCATCTGACTAGGCACCATTATTCAGATGACTTCATGGTTAGAATAAATATTGAAAATGTAGGATTAGGATTAAACATCAAGACATAGCCATGCTATGTGTGTGCTTTGATTCCTCTTACTAGTTACCATAATATTTGGAGAACATCTTCCAGGTTCATGACTTTAATCATTAACACTAACTTTTAGCATGTTTGGATATTCATTAAGAACCATACTTTAGCTCAAGGAAGGCTTGGGCATTACTCGAGTAATGCCATCTAGGAATATATAGTCTAGATAGAGATGCCTTTAGCTCCACTAAAATCCTTGATCCACTACCATCTAGGCATCCATAGCCCTGGTAGAGATTACCAGACTCACCTTTGCTCAGAAAGTTCTTGAATTTTGTAATAAATTTTTTATTTTTTGTATTTTTCAAGTCAATTTGACTTTATAGAAAAGGTTGGGAACTAGGTTAACCAGGTTTAAGGATTTGGTCTAATGTTTGGTCTTAAAAAAAAACCCTTGGATATAAACTTTGTCCCAAGTAATTAATGTTTTTTTAAGTATAAGCATGATTGTATCGTAATAATTCAGTCTTTCACCCTACATGTGCAATCCTTCTCAGAACCAATCTCAGATCATAATAAGGTTTATAATATCAAAAAGAAATTAACCTATTCATTATTATTTACTAGTTTATCTAAACTATAAAATTAATATCATATTTAAAGAATCCATGCTCAGAGAACATACCAATATTCCTAAGCTATGAGGTTTCTTTGAGAAATCATATGTGTCTTGAGCTAAGGGTTTGTCTAAAGGGACTTATTAAGAGCAAGGAACAAACTATAAAATTCAAACAAATAGAAATTAGGGGAAAATAATAAATAAATATACACAAACATATGCACAAACAAGGGACATGAAAGAAATAATAGAAAGAAACTAAACTAGCCTACCTATACTAACTCTAACTAGTCTTACATTCATTCCATGAAGACCCCAAGTGGGACAACAGAGAATTAGTTCTTAAGGTACTACTCATTAGTGGGTAGTTTGAAATATACTCCCTATAAGTCTTTCAACTTGAAGGTGTTGTCTCCAAGTATCTTAACTATTTGGTAGGGACCTATCTATAAAGGTGTGAACTTCCCATGTTTACCCTTAGGGTCAGATGCCTTATCCCAAAGAATAAATAAATCTCCTTTCTTGAACATCTTCATTTTTAAATGTTTATCAAACCACATATTCATTAAGGTTTAGTGTCTACTAAAGTTGATAAAATCCTCTTCTCTTGCATCTTCCATCTGTATGATTTCAATAACCTCAAAATTTCATATTATTGGTCCTCCTCCATGTACTCCTGCATGAACCTGTATGTTGGCATCTTAGGTGTGATGGTTAAGATGGGTTCTTGACCATAAAATAGAAATAATGGTGATGCTTTGAGAGCTTGTTTGATTCTAGTTATATCTTCCCAAAGGGCATACTTAAGTAACTTATGCCATGTTCTAGGTTTATCAACTACAACTTTATTTATAACTATAATCAAGTTATTATTTGATGATTCAGATACTCCATTACCTTAAGGATAATGGTTTGATAAGAACTTAAGGGTGATGTTGTTATCATATTCCCATTTTATCATTTCTATGGATATAAAAGTAGATCCATTATCACAAACTAGAGATATAGGTGTCCTAAACTTGGTGCATATGTTTTCTTCTAAAATTTTTATCAACTCATCGATCTTACACTATTTAGATTTCACTACCTTAGTCCATTTAGTGTAGTAGTTAGTAGTAGTTAGAACATACTTGTGACCATTATAGTAATTATGGTTAATAACCCCAACAAAATCTAGTCCCCATTGGGTAAAGGGTTTATCAACTATTATTGGTCTTAGTGGCATGGCTTCCTTAGAATATTTGGTGTTGAATACTTAACATGAGTGGTATTCTATCATATTTTTATTAGCATCCTTGAATAATATAGGCCATTAGTAACCATATGTTAATATTTTGTGTGTTTTAGTACTTCCAGATGGATGTCTACTTCTTAGTTTTTCATAGGAGGTAATCATGATCTTAGCTGCTTCACTCTTGAAGACACATCTCAAGTAAATTCCTTTAAAGTTTTTCCTATAAAACACTCCATCCTTGATAAGAGAGCGATTTTTATTGAGCCTTATATTTTTTTTTGTTCTTTACTTAGCCCTGCAAGACAGTAACCATTGATTAGTAAGTGGATAATGGGATCATACCAATCATTAGGTTTAAAATTTTATTGTTCTACTTGCATAACACTTAGATTGGGGTTAGTATTGGTAATCAATTGAATTAATCCTTGGTACCTTACTAATTTTTAAGTCTTCATATCGATTTTATACTCTTGGAGCATAAAAAACCACTTACCTCTCCTTTCTCCTAGTTAATTTTGACTTAGCCTGAGCTTGGTGGAAAGGTCTAGTAGAATGGAGTGTACCTTATTCCTAAATATATAATGCCTAAACTTTTTTACTGCCTTGACCAAATCACATGCTTTTTTTTAAACCAAAGAGTAGTTTGACTCAACATTTTAAAGGTTAGTGCTCATAAAAGATATTGGATAATCACATGCATCCATTTTCTAAGTTATAACTATGGCTATCATATGATCTGAAGAAAAGGAGTAAAGATAAAAATCTTTAGTAAAGTTTGGATTGATACAATTGCCTCCTTGATACCTTTGAAATCCTTCTTTGTCTCTTCATTCCAAGTGATCTTATCCTCTTTCTTCAACATGCCATTCAAATGTTTAACTATTTATGAAAAAATAAAAATAAACTTTGTTAAAAAATTATATTTTACCAAAGAATGATTTTATTTCCTTCCTACCATTAGGGGGATCTATATTATATATTTCATTTACTCTATCAGGTTATATATAAATTCCCTCCTTAGTGATAACATATCTTAATAATTTTCCCTCAGTAACATAGAAAATACTTTTCTTTGGGTTGAGAGAAATCCCATAACTTGTGCATCTTTCAAATACCTATTGTAAGTGCATAATATGATCTTCCCTATTATTAGAAAAGATAGTTAGATAATCCATGTATATGATAATGCATTTACCTAAAAGACCTTGGAAACCCTGATTTATATCCCTTTGAAAAGTGCCTCCTGCATTTATAACTCCAAAAGTCATTCTCTTGTAGGAAAATGTGCCACACTAGGTAGTAAAAGTAGCCTTCATCCCATCTTGATTTACCAACACCTAGTTATACCTTGAAAAATCATCAAGAAAGGACATCATGGAAGAACGAAAAATAATGTGTATTACTTGGTCAAGAGAAGGTAGGGGTAATTATCTTGTTTAGATTCTCTATTTAGATTCATAAAATCAATGCATAGTCTAATTTCAGCATTTTCCTTCTTGACTAGGAATAAATTAGTAACCCAAGTGGAATTCCTAATGGTAAACATATTCTTGTCATCTAAGAGATTCTTGACCTCTCTACATATTAGTGGTTATAAGACTAGGTTGATGGGCCTTTGGTTTTGTGTGAAAGGTTTAAAGTTTTATTTTAAAGGTATGGTATGAGTTATGACCTTTGGATCAAAGATATTTAGGTCATCATAAGACCATTCTATGATATATTTATATTTGGTCAAAATTTCTTTGGCTATTTTGGACTCAATTCTTGTACAAGCTATACCAATACTAACCAACTAAGCTTGATCTTGAAATCCTAGGTCAACTACATTATAATCCTTCCCACTTACCTTGGGAGTCTTGGTAGCCTTAGCTAGTCTACCAGAATCTAAGAGTCTCTTTAATGCTATCATGCCTTTCAAGATTTTATTATCTTTCAATTAAATGACCTTATCATCAAGTTTGATTTCAATATTATCACCATCAAGGAGACTATATTCATCAATAATTGGACCTTCAAATACTTTGGAAGTAGTCTTGAAGTCTATGATCTATTGATCATCACTGAATTATTGCAAGTAGTTAATGTTATCTAGCACTAAAAGACATGGGATCAATTCATCAATAATTAATCAATCACTTTGACTCTTGATGTATCTAATTGATTTATAAATATATTATATTTAATGGGAGTCAAACCTAATTATTCACAAATACCCTTAGTCATAATATTTTATAGATGCACTAGAATCTAACAAGCAATTATGCAAATTCTTACCAAAGATCTTGATTATAAGTAGGAAAGGAGGTACATCTAACTTAATTTTGTGTATTGAAACATTATCACGTGAATTTTTTTGAGAAATGCTAGTATTTTTTGACAAAGATTCCAACAATAAATCCCTCTATTTAGTAATCTATGTTAGTTCATGATAGGTAATGTTAGCTTTGATATTTTTCATGTCCTCTTCTATGTTATACCTAGTCTTATTGGAGGAAATATATATATCAACATTGGTTTTTTTAGGTTATATTTGATATTTTCAATATTTTATGTGTTGTATTCCTTATAGATTGATGTCCACTTCCTAATTTTTCATGGAAGGTGCTCATGATCTCAGCTACTTCACTCTTGGAGACACATATCAAGTAAATGCCTTCAATGTTTTTCCTATATAGCACTCCATCCTTGATAAAAAATTGACTTGATTTGATCCTTATAAATATTCTTTATTCTTTACTTAGCCCTATAGGATAATAATAATTTATTAGTAAGTGGACAATGAGATCATAACAATCACTAGGTCTAAAATTTTGTTGCTATACCTATATAACACTTAGCTTGGGGTTGGTATTAGAAATTAATTGAATTAAACCCTCATACCTTACCAATTTGGAAATCTTCATCTCGATGTCATACTCTTGGAGCATAGACATCCACTTACCTCTTCTTTCTCCTAGTTCATTTTGACTTAGCATGAGCTTGGTGGCAAGGTATTGTAGGATGATATGTACCTTATTCCTAAAGATGTAATGCTTGAATGTTTCTATTACCTTAACCAAATCACATAATTTTTTGTCAACCAAAGATTAGTTTAACTCAAAAAATTTAATTTTAGTGATCCTAAAAGCTATTGGATGGTCACATCCATCCATTTTCTAAGTTAGAACTATGGCTATCATATGATCTGAAGTAAAGGAGTAAAGATAAAAATCTTTAGTAAAGTTTGGACTTAACAGTATAGGGGCTTATCCAATTACCTCCTTGATTCCTTTGAAATCATTCTTTGTCTTTTCATTCCAAGTGATATTAGCCTCTTTCTTCAACATGTCATTCAACCAAAAGCAGACTTTCTTACAAAATTTATTTTACAAAAGAATGACTTTAATTCCTTCCTACTATTAGGGTGATCTATATTAGATATTGCATTCACTCTGTTAGGGTATATAAATATTCCATCCTTAGTGATAACATGTCCTAATATTTTTCCCTTAGTAACATAGAAAATACTTTTCTTTTGACTGAGAGAAATCCCATACCTTCTACATCTTTCAAATACCTATTTTTGGTGCATAATATGATCTTCCTTGTTCTTATAAAATACAATTAGATCATCCATATATATGATAATGCATTTACTTACAAGACCTTATAAATCTTGATCCATTTCCATTTGAAAAGTGGCTCCTACATTTATACATCCAAAAGGCATTCTCTTATAGGCAAATGTGCCCCACTTGGTAGTAAAAGTAATATTCATCTAGTCTTCTTGATTTACTAGCACTTGGTTTTACCATGAAAAACCATGAAGAAAGGACATCATGGCAGAACTAGAAATAATTTGTATTACTTGTTCAAGAGAAGGTAGGAGGTAATTATCATTTTTAGATTCTCTATTTAGATTCATAAAATCAATTCATAGTATGATTTAACCATTTCTATTTTTTATTGGGACTAAATTAGTAACCCAAGTGGAATTTCTAATGGGAGACACAATCTTGGCATCTAAGACATTTGTGACCTCTTTGTATATTAGTGGTTATAAGACTAGGTTGATGTGCCTCTACTTTTGTCTGAAAAGTTTAAAATTTTATTTTAAAGGTATGGTATGAGTTATGACCTTTGGATCAAATATATTTAGGTCATCATACAACCATGTTATGATATATTTATATTTGGTCATCATTTATTTGTCTCTTTTTGACTCAATGCTTGTATGAGCTATACCAATATCAACTAGCTAAGGTTGATATTTAAATCTAAGGTCAATTACATGATAATCCTTCCCACTTACCTTGAGAGTATTTGTAGCCTCAGATAGTATGTCAAAATCAAGGAGTCTCTCTAAGGCTATAATGCATCTTAGGATCTTATATTATTTAAATTGAATGACCTTATCATCAACTTTGCTTTCAATGTTTTCAATGCCAAGGAGACTATCTTCATCAATAATGTGACCTTCAAACACAACTGAACTAGTCATGAGTCTATGAGTTGTTGATCATCATTGAATACCTACAAGTGGCTAATTTTATCTAGAATTGAAGGACATGGGATCAATTCAACTGTAATTTTTTGTAACTTGGAACTTTGATGGGGCATAAGGTTTGTTGTAGTTGAAGTAAGTTCATCAGCAACCTTGTTTTCTTCCTTAGGGATTGACATAATGTTGATAGGAAAAAAACATTTAATTAAGTCCCAAACTCTAAATTTATGCTTGAGATAGGATAACTTGAATTGATATTTAATCTTGACCTAATTGACCACTAGTTTAGAATAACCAAAAAATAATACTTCTTTGGCCTCATGTTTGATTGTAAATTGTAATCCAACAATAAGTGATTCATACTGAGCCAAATTATTAGTGCATGAGAACTATAGTTTGTAAGAGGTAATGGATTCTTTCCCAATGGGATTGATTAACACCACTCCTATTCCAGAACCTAATTTGCTTCTAGCACCATCAAAATAAAGTTTCCATAATCTAGGAAAAACATGAGAAGTGTTAGAATTACATACATTTGTGGTGTTAAGAGTGTAAACACCAAGATTTAAGTTAACAATGTTGACCTTCCCATTGATTGCATTGTACTTAGTTATCATATGCTTCATTTTATGTTCCCTTTCTATCCTGATTTGGTTTGGGACTCCCTTCCAAGGCAACCACATATGTGAATAATCTACTAACATATAACCATTCAAGATCCTAGTTCAGTCTCTACTCAAGATAATACCATAAGTATCATAGATGTCCATCTCTTGGATATCAATGAACTATCAAATCTTTGGCTCTAAGGCAATCTGCATGTGAACATTCAATAATTAATCAATCACTTTGTCTCTTGATTTATGTAATTGAGTTACAACTATATCAAATTTAATTGGAGTTAAACCTAATTATTCACAAAAATACCCTTAGGCATAATATTTTTAGATGCACCAGAATATAACAAGCAATTATGCAGATTCTTACCAAAGATCCTAACTATAAGTAGGAAAGGAAGAACATTTGCCTTAATTTTGTGTATTATAACATTATCATGTGTAGATTTTTGAGACTTCAAAGGTGTTTTTGAAAAATATTCCAACAATAAATCCCTTTATTCAATAATCTGTGTTAGCTCATGCAATGTAATGTTAGCTTTGATCATTTTCATATCCTCTACTATGTTATACCTAGTCTTATTGGAAGAATTAGGTGTATCAATGTTGGGTTTATAAGTACTTCCCTTAGGAGGATCTAGATTGTTGTTTGAGGTAGTATGAGGAGGTGTATCAAAGTTATTTGGAGGATTTGAAGTGTTCAATGGTTGTTTCTATTCCTAATTTCTTGGAGGATAGGTCTTCTTCAAAAAATCCTAAAAAACATGAATCTCTTTAGGGATATCCTTGGGCTCATTGTCCTCTTGTAAAGGGAACTCAAATGTCTCCACCATGAGAGTTGAATCAACATATTTATATTACTTTGAAAAACTAGATATACCTACATCAAAATCCTTATTAGGGATAACCTCAAAAACATCTAACTCTTCTTGAAAGACTTTGAAAGCATTACAAAAATAAACACAATATATTTCCCCATGTTTATAGGTGAAATGAACTCTATAATAGTTAGGTAAAGCAACATTATTAAGATTTATATTAGGCATATCATTGCTAGAATATGGCTCATTATTCTTGTTGTTATGGTAACTATCATTTTGAAATCTGTTAGTGAGCTTATTAAACATTTGAAAGGAGAAATGCCTACCAGATCTCTCTCTAGTATTTCTTGCTTACCTTTGTAACTGAGGGACGTTAGTGCTAAGATTTTGAACCATCTTGAGAATATAATAACTCTCATTATTTGGGCCCTCACACTTATGAACTTGAGTATTGGCATTAGATATAGGCATTAAAGCTTCTTGATCCTGTGGATGGGATCCATTGGCAGCATTGTTTAGGAATCCTAGGTTTTAAGTAGGATGAATGTGTCTCAAGACTAAAATTTGGTTTAGGGTAGGCATATTTGGGTTTGTATTGGGAATAAAAGTCAGAATGGGTAAAATGTGGATTGGTATTAGGAATGGAGTATGCCAATTATCCTTAAGGTTGTATCTGGTCATTAATGATTAGAACCTCAACATAAGCTAAAGTTAATATGTTCATGGGTCTGACAACTCTTTTTATAAACATAGAAGTCATCAGATCTAAGGCATCCTTATAGATTTATAAGGCTAAAGATTCATCAGGTCTGTAAGGAGTTATGGTCCTACTAAATATTTTTTAGAACCTAACATTGAAGGCTCGTATAGGCTCATTTGCATCCCTTTTCACTGTGGTGAATTTTTGGTACATGACACAAGGATTAGTGATTTTAATAAATTGGTCAATGAAGACATTGTTAAAATTAACTTAACTAGTAATGTAATTTTAGGGAGGTTTATAAATAATTCATATGAAACATCTTTAAAATTAAAAGGAAATAGTCTACATGCTACATCTTCATGAATCACATTCAACAATCTTAATACATCTTTAAAGCTCTTGATTTGTTCTTTGATAGTTACAATGTGACTAAGAATAAATTTTGGTAAATACTTTTCAATATTATGAGGAAGGTCATGTACCACACCTAATATATTGATTGAAGAACCACATAGCTAGTCCATACCTTGATAAGGATAAAACACAAGGGTACTCTCAATTTTTGAAGTTCAAAAAGACTTTGAAATTATATGTTTACCTTTGTCTTACCTAGTTCTCTTATGAACTTCTAATGAAAGTAGAGGTTCTCTAGTCTCTGAACATGACCTTGTCTTAATTCCTAGTAATTTTAGCTTGTGAGATTTGAATATTGTTTGAAATATGATTTGTTAGTCTTATCTTTATAGGGGATAATGATCAGACTTGCACATTCACTAAATTTCACAAATGTTTATATAAAGGATGACAAAGGACTATAATATTTAACTAAATTAGCTCAAAGATGTAAGTATGATTGATATTTACATGTTTAAGCTCAAATAACTCAAATTAGCAAAGGAACTATCAATTTTTTTATCAAAATAACTATTACTAACCTCAAACCTTTTGAATTGACAAATCTTAAGCCATATTTACCATAATTAAGCATATACCATCAAATAACATTGATCTTTGTCTAAAGGAAGCAAAAATATGGGTCAAAGACTATAAAGATCAAAGATATTCACACAACTAAGCAAAATATGACACAATTATACAAAGGTTACACCAATCCTTGAACACAATTCACAAAATAAGCAAAGATACTTTAAATATACAAAGATCTAAAGGCCCTCCTTCTAAAGCTAGTGAAGCTCCCCCTATTGATACCTGAATATGTATCACAAGTTCCCAAAGTGTTCAAGAAAACTTATCATTTTAGAATTATAAGAATTCATTAAATGAGTTTTAGGTTGTGATAATCCTATTATCTATTGAATAAATAAAGGCAAAGCAAGTGGACTATTTAACAATATTTATAATGTTTGGTGGTTGGGAGCCACCATGGCCAAAGTCAATCTATGAAAAATATGAAGTATGATATGTTAATCATGGTGAATTATGATCAATAAATAATCTAAATACTAATCTAACATGGGAATTTACAATGTTGATTAAGACATAATGATCTAGTTAAAAACAAAGAGCAAAATAAAAGGTAAGGCATAAAAGAGATGTTGATCTTCATTCTAGATATCATGATAAAGCTTAAATATCATCCAAGCATGAACTTAACCAATATATGAAATGAATTAGTATAATCTCAAATCTTATCACACATCAGGCAAACATATAAGGATGGTGTGAAATAATGCAAATAAGAATCAAGTCCACTTTAAATATTTACCCCTGTAAGCAAACGAAATTAAGACAAATGCAAGAAAAGTAATAAAATGAAATGAACCTAAAGACTTTAAATTACCCTAACATTGGCACAAGTTAATAGCTTTGAATTCAAATGTACACATCAAGAATTCATAAGAACAATTCAAATCTAGAAATTATAACAAATAAGTAAGAGAGAAGCTAGGATAACAAAATACATAAGCAAATTTGGACAAACTTTACAGGATTCCTTGCTTATATTAATTGCTCAAAATTGTAATTAACTCTCGAATATAAGAACTCCCCACTTTTCACAATTGACAATTCTTCTTTTATAGAATGCGAGGAAACATGTCAATCAGTTATATCCAATTACAAAATTACAAGTGTAAACATAATTTTCCTTTCCACAAATGTTCTAGAACACACTAGACTTTCCCCAATGGACTGACCTATAGGCAATGTGTTTTACAAGATGCACATGCCTTTACAAAATAATATTCCTTTTCAAAAGTATAAAATCTTAATTAAAGAAAAAATTATTCCTATCTTAACTAATTGGGAGGCCATTATGATGATACAACTTTTGCTTCCTATGTAGAATCATCATTCTATAATGTTATTCACTGGTAAGTTGGAGATCAATGATGAGTCTCATGAAAAACTTTTTTTCTTGATCTTCTAGCCCTTTGAGATCTGTCTCAGTGATTTCTAAATCTTGCTTGATGCATTTGGCATTTCCTATTTTCTACTCTGATCACAAAAGTAGGCCTATGACCTTATTATCAATGGTTATTGTTTTTCCTTGTTTCCTTACTTCTTGCATGAATTGAGTATTTCTATGCTTGAACTTCTCATCAATGATTATACCCAAGGGGATAGATGTGGTAGGCTCTTTGATCAAGATATCTAAAATGTGTAACATTTTATCATGTTGTTGCTTGAGTTCCTTGTAAATATCCTCCATCTACTCAAACCAACAGCTTAGGGTCTTGATTTTATAAATTAATATGGACATATCCATATTTAGGTGGGCTAGGCTAACTATCCTAAATTCAAGGATTTGATTTCTAGTCAAGACCTTGATCAAATCCTTTATTTAATAGCTCAAAGCCTACCATTGGCTAACTTGGCTTGTAGCCTTAGTACTTGATTTATGTATTTCATCTTGCTTGGTTCTTATTGTCTTTAAAGAACTAAATAAATCAATCATGGTGTCTTCAAATTTCCTATACCTATCTTCTTGAATGGACAAGATAGATTTCTCTTTTATGTTCTTATTCTATTGTAAGTTGCCTTTGATCATTATCTATAATTGATCTATCTGAGCCTAAGCTACTTCAAGGACATTTTCTTCAAATATTGGATCTTCACCAGGCTTCTATCATCCAACTAGAGTCAAACTAACAAAAGGATCCACCTTTTGTAAAGTGAATTCCTCCCCACCAATCATGGATTTATTCTTAATTACCCTTTGTAAACTTGTAGTGGTTGGGTAAAAATTGACACTAACTAAAGACTCTATCACTTTGGGAACTAGGGTCTCTACTTATGCTCCACTTGATTATGCCTGAGAAGTCATTCTTTTCTCTTCCTCCTTCTACAACACAACTATCCATGGTTTGGATTCCTCATGAAATATAATATTGATTGCATGCATCAATTCCCAAGGATGGTACATGATAGGTACCTTTTGTATTTTTCTATAGATGAACCATTCAGGAATGGTTGGTCCTTGAATCAATTTTTCCTCACTAGAGAGATTAACTTCACTCAAAGGATGAGTGGTCACCTTCGGCTTCTTAGCCTTCATTGGGATAATCAACTTTTATTTAAGGGGGTTCTATAGGAAATATGTACAACACTTCCTTCCCATTTTCTTCTTTAGATACCTCCATTTATTCATATTTAGTCTCATAGGTTGATGATAGCAATGTTAGAACATCTTCAATTATTTCACCAGGGTTTAGTGCTACCACATGGATTTATTCCACTAGTGATCCTTGATCCTTTGCTTGAGTTGAGAAAGATGAATTTCATAGGGCCTTCTATCCTATGGCCTTTGCTCAAGTTATGCCTCAGGTCTAGATTTTGTCTGTAACTAAGTTAGTGAAGGTCTATAAGGTGTACCAATCAACAAATGGTACTACCTTATCCCCAATTACCACTTTTCATCATCTCCTTTTTGTTCCCTTTACATTCTAAACTCTAGTTTGATGTTGTGAGTTTTCAAATTGAAGGTGGCCTTAGAGAATGAAGAGGCCTTTATTTATATAAGGTCAAATTAACTAGGTTTATGATCATAGATTACATTGATTCCCTTATCCTTCAATTGTTTTTCAACCTTCCCTTGTGGATACCATTGCCTTAGATCATCCATTTAGATAGATAAGGATGTCATGTGTTTGGAAGCATCTTCAATGTTATTCCATTGTGTAAAAATAGTCCTTTGGATGCCTAAAGGGAAGAGATGAAGTAGTCCCTTCCTATTGGTTTTACATAAACCATCTACCCCATTTCACAATTAGTAAGCTATCTCCTATTCAACTAACTTGTTTGGCACATGGATTGGTAATCTGAGGGGAGTGTATTGGGTTCCTTCAACCCTAGTAATTATGCAATTTGGATATAACCAAATGTTTCGCATGGCCTCAATTGACTTTTTGGTTAAGGGGTTGACTCTAGGATTTACATTCTCAATTATGGCCTTGAATAGGGATGGATAAACATAGTCACATATGAACTAGATGTGGTCCCTATATTATAATATGTGTAATTTTGAATAATATTAGAAGATTGATTATGTCCCATTAGGTGACCATTCTCTTAGGATGGGGATCTTTGTGGTATAAAGCATAACATCTAGGAGGTATGAAATCATGTATAATTAGTTCCTAGTTTTCTTCTTAACTAAAAAGATCTACCTACTCAAACAAGTGCTGACCACTTCACCAAAGGGAGGGGTGAGTTGTTTCTCCATCATGAAATAGACTAAGGGAACCCAAATCTTGTCCACATATGTGGTGGTTGGATTTCCACATATCTTATTCATCAAGGTCATGAGCATTATTATGCCACATTTGAATTGACTAATTGGAATGTTTCCATTAAAATCTAAAAATATCTAATTTCTAGAATATAAATAGAGGGTAAGGATGGTCTTTGAGTCATTTTCCTTATCCCAATTATTGATTGTAGTTTGATTTATCTGGGGTTTAGGAAGTTTATAATAATTTTAAAAGGCTATGGTAGAGATATAAAACATATTCCAATGAGTATGATCATTGAATGAAATGCCCTTATCAATTTTAGCATCTCTAAAAATAGGAGAGAGAACATATATACAATGCAATACCTTAGGTTTCACTATGGCATAATGGAGACTCATAATTAAAATGGAAACTATGTTGTAATAAACATCTCTTACTGACACATTCTTGTCTTCTTCTCTCATGATGGGTTTTTAGTTCTTAATAGTCTAGAATAAGCTTGACCAATTATTATCCATAGTATTTAAAGTTATAACATTGAATTGTGTATACTTGACAACTCTTCCATCTATGTTTTAGGTCAGATAGAGCTCTATATCTTCTCTAGACACACTTTTTCAATCACCATGGCTGTAAGTTTCTCTAAATTACTTACTATAAATCTATAATTCAATTTTGGATCAAATTATCTTTGATTAGATGGTAATTTTATCTTTCCTAACTTGATTATGATAATCATAAGGTCAAACTAGGGATTCTAGGAGTGCTAGGGTTTTTCTAAAGGTTCCTTACAATACTTTAATGGTGAAAACCATTTGAGATTATGTAAGCTTCATGACTTATATTGTTATTAGAATTTTGCATTTATACCTTTAGATTTTAAAGGTCCCAAAATCTCTAACTTAGCACATCAAGCTTATGTGGATCTGATGTGGCATCATCATAGCATCTTGCTTATTAATTTTTAAAAGGTGACCATTATTTTTTGAAAATTCCTACTTGATCTCACTCTATTGGATCATCCATACATGAATCAACATATACCATTGATCTTGATATGAGAACTTGAATTCCATTGGTTACTCACAATACTTTTCAAGGTTGTGACACTTGTCACTTCCACATTCACCTTGAATTTTCAATATCTATTACATGCCATATGATCATCTTCATATGATCAAATTTAGACCATTGGATCCTGATCTATAATGTCAAACACCATTAGTTTCTCAATGATCTTTGGTTATAAGTGTGATAATTATCACCTTCTCTCTTGTCATAGGGATCCATTGAAGTCTTGACTCAATACATGTCATTGGATCGATTATGCTCGAGCAAATGCATGTCATCAATATTCAAAAGATGTTAAAGCTTTAAGGTTAGGGTATTTGGATTTAAGCTCACACTATTGGATCTAAGTCACTTGACCAAATGTAGACTATTGATCTTATAAATAAGAACAATGTTTAATTTAGTGCTTGGGGAACATAAAATTTAAGCTAAAGTCTTAGACTAATGTTTTCATTTGTATTAATAAATATGAATAAAGCCTTAGGCTAAAGTATTAAGCTAAGTTTTAAAATAGGTTAAAGGGGACCCCTCGAAATACAAGACCTAGCCAAAAGTCTTAACCTAAGGTTTATATTAATAAATATGATAAACCTTAGGGTAAGGCATTAGGTTAAGATTTATAACAAAGGGACCATGCACTAGTTAGATAATGCCAATGATAAAATAGACCATGAGGTTATGGGACATAGAGGGACTAAGTATAATATTTAGCCTAAGGTTTAGTTGTGTTAAAAAATATGACTAAAACTTAGGATAAAAATTAAACTGAGTCCATGGCATAATTGAAACATTTTCGAATAAAATGTTCCCACCAAATTTGAATTCAATTCAAAGGGCATGAGCTAGGGTAATTTGAGTTAGGGTTTTAAGCTGATCAAATATGACTTTAACTTGATTTCAATAGACCAAAGGCTAGTAAAATATCAAATTATTATTAAATAATAAAACACAAACATTACTCATTCCAAATAGACTCTATTGGAGATATGACTTGAAACATAAAGATCAAATGTTATCAACCTCAAAATCATGAAAAAATATGCAAAACACATGGATATGGTGTAAAACATTCTAGTAATACTTTGATTAGATGAATTTTCAAATGTAGGGTACAAATTACAATTTTTAACATAAGGGCCCTCATTTTTCAAAAATGGGGAGATGTTGACCTCAATATATGGTGACTTATGGGTGAAACATAGTAGTATGTTATAATTTATAGACTTTGGTTTAGACTAATAATTAATCTATTTATTCCATTTGACCAAGAACCATTATTAAGATCACTTCATGGTTAGAACAAGTCTTCAAAATTTAGGACTAGGATTAAACATCAATACATAGCCATGTTTTGTGTATGATTTGATTCCAATTATTGATTTTCATAGTATTTAGAGAACAACTTCTAGGTTCATGACTTTAATCATTAACACTAACTTTTAGCATGTTTGGATATTCATTAAGAACAATGATTTAGCTTAGGGAAGGCTTGTGCATTTCTATGATACTAGCCAAGAATCTATATCCCTGATAGAGATACCTTTGACTCCACTCAAGGCCTTGATCCACTATCATCTAGGTGTCCATAGCCCTGATAGAGATTAACGTAATCATCTTTGCTCAGAAAGTTCTTGAATTTTGCAATTAGATTCTTATTTTTTGTATTTTTCAAGTCATTATGAATTTTTAGAAAAGGTTGGGACCTATTTAGATAGTTTTAGGTATTTGGTCTAGTGTTTGATCTTCAAACAGTCACCCTTAGCTGTAAACTTTGTCCCATGCAATTAATTTTTTTTAAGTACAAGCATGATTGTATCCTAATAATCTAGTTTTTCACCCTAGATGTGTAATACTTATTAGAACCAAACTCAAATCATAAAAAGGTTTATAATCTCAACAATAAATTAACCTATTCATTATTCTTTACTAGTTTATCTAAACTATAACATTAAGCTCGTAATTCAAGAATCCATGATTAATCCATGTTGAGAGAAAATACCAATATTATTGAACTATGAGGTTTCTTTGAGAAATCATATGAGTCTTGAGCTAAGGATTTATCCAAAAAGAATTATTGGGAGAAAGGAAAAAATAATAGAAACCAAACAAATATAAATTAGGGGAAAAGAAAAAATAAATATACACAAACATATGCACAAACAAGGGACAAGAAAGAAAGAATAGAAAGGAACTAAACTAAATATACATAAACATATTCTTAGCCCTCCTCCATGTACTCTTGCATGAACCTATATGTTGGAAGATTGAGGGTGATGGGGAAGATGGATTCTTGACCATAAACTAAAAAAAATGGTGATGATTTGAGAGCTTGTTTGATTCTAGTTCTATCTTCCCAAAGGGCATACTTAAGTAGCTTATACCATATTCTAGGTTTATTAGTTATAGATTTCTTTATAGCCTTCATAAATTTCTTATTTTTTGATTTAGATACTCCATTACCTTGAGGATAATGGTTTGATGAGAACTTGAGGATGATGCTATTATAATATGCCCATTCTATCATTTATATGGATATAAAAGGAGATCCATTATCATAGACTAGAGATACAAGTTTCCCAAACTTGGTGCCTATGTTTTCTTATAAAAATCTAATTACCTCATTTTTACTTCAATATTTAGTTTCTACTACCTCAATCCATCTAGTGTAGTAGTCAGTAGTAGCTAGAATGTACTTGTGACCATTAGAGTAATTAGGGTTAAGAACCCCCACAAGATCTTGTCCCCATTGGTCAAAGGGTGTATCAACCATTACTAGTCTTAGTGTCATGGATGCCTTAGGATATTTGGTGTTGAAGACTTTACATGAGTGGAATTCTCTCATATGATTATGAGTGTCCTTGAAGATTGTATGCTAATAGTAACCAGTAGTTAATATTTTGTGTGTTTTAGTCCTTCTAGATGGATGCCCACTTTCCAATTTTTCATTGGAGGTGATCATGATCTTAGCTACTTCACTCTTGGAGACAAATCTCAAGTAAATTTCATAAAAGGTTTTATTTTACAACACTCCATCCTTGATAAGAGAGTGAGTTTCCTTGAGCCTTATAGATCTTTTTTGTTCTTTACCTAGCCCTGCAGGACTATAACCATTGATTAGTAAGTGGATAATGGGATCATACCAATCATTAGGTCTAAAATTTTGTTTCTCTACCTACATAACACTTAGATTGGGGTTAGTATTGGTAATTAATTCAATTAATCCTTAATACCTTACCAATTTAGAAGTCTTCATCTCAATTTTATACTCCTAGAATACAAACATCCACTTACCTCTCCTTTCTCCTAGTTAATTATGTAGCATGAGATTGGTAGAAAGGTCTAGTAGAATAGAGTAAACCTTATTCCTAAGGATATAATTCCTAAATTTTTTTACTACCTTGACCAAAGCACATGCTTTTTTTTCAACCAAAGAGTAGTTTAACTCAACATTTTTAAGGTTAGTGATCATAAAAGCTATTTGATGGTCACATCCATCCATTTTCTAAGTTATAACTATGGATATCATATGATCTAAAGCAAGGGAGTAAAGATAAAAATCTTTAGTGAATTTTGGAATTATTAGTATAGGGGCTTGTCCAATTGCCTCCTTGATGCCTTTAAAAACCTTCTTTGTCTCTTCATTCCAAGTGATCTTAACTTCTTTCTTCAACATGTCATTCAAATGTTTCACTATTTTTAAAAAACCAAAAACAAACTTCCTTACAAATTTTTTTTTACCAAAGAATGACTTTAATTCCTTCCTACTATTAGGGGGCTCTATATGAGATATTGCATTCACTCTATTAGGGTCTATAGAGATTCTCTCTTTAGTGATAACATGTATTAATAGTTTTCCCTTAGTAACATAGAAAATACTTTTCTTTGGGTTGAGAGAAATCCCATACCATTTGCATCTTTCAAATACCTATTGTAGGTGCATAATATGATGTTACCTATTCTTAGAAAATATAGTCAAATCATCCATGTATATGATAATGCATTTACTTAAAATATCTTGGAAAGCTTGATTTATATCCCTTTGAAAAGTGGCTCCTACATTTATAAGTGTAAAATTCATTCTCTTGTAGGCAAGTGTGCCTCACTTGGTAGTAAAAGTATCCTTCATCCTATCTTCTTAATTTACCAGCAACTGGTTATACCCTAAAAAACCATTAAGAAAGGACATCATGGAAGAACTAGAAATAATTTGTATTACTTGGTCAAGATAAGGTAGGGTTAATTATATTTTTCATATTCTCTATTTATATTCCTAAAACCAATGCACAATATAATTTCAACATTTTTATTCTTGACTACGACTAAATTAGTAACCCAAGTGGAATGCCTAATGGGAAACATAATCTTGTCATCTATGAGATTTTTGACCTCTCTATATATTACTAGTTCTAAGACCAGGTTGATGGGCCTCTACTTTTGTTTGAAAGGTTTACAATTTTATTTTAAAGGTATGGTATGAGTTATGAACTTTGTATCAGAGATTTATGTCATCATAGTACTATTTTATGCTATATTTATATTTGGTCAGCATTTCTTTGTCTATTTTAGACTCATTGCTTATACAGGCTGTACCAATATTAACCAACTGAGGTTAATCTTGAAATCCTAGGTTAATTACATTATAATCCTTCCCACTTACCTTGGGAGTCTTGGTAACCTCAACTAGTCTATCAAAATCAAAGAGTCTCTTTAATGTTATTATGCCTTCTAGGATCTTATTGTATTTAAACTAAATGACCTTATCATCAAGTTTGATTTTAATTTTCTCACCATCAAGGAGACTAGATTCATCAATAATTTGACCTTGAAACACTTTTGACGTAGTGATGAAGTCTATGATCCTATGATCATCACTGGATTCCTACAAGTGGTTAACATTATCTAGCACTGAAGGACATGGGATCAATTCACCAATAATTCACCAATCACTTTGACTCTTGATTTATCTTATTGAGTTATAACTATATTAGATTTAATGTGATTCAAACTTAATTATTCATAAATACCCTTAGGCATAATATTTTATAGATGCACTAGAATCTAACAAGTAATTATGCAGATTCTTACCAAAGACCCTGACTATAAGTAAGAAAGGAGGAACATCTACCTTAATTTTGTGTATTGAAACATTATCATGTGTAGAATTTTGAGACTTACTAGGATTTTTTGACAAATATTCCAACAATAAATCCCTCTATTTAGTAATCTGTGCTAGCTCATACAAGGTAATGTTATCTTGATCTTTTTCATGTCCTCTACTATGTTATACCTAGTCTGATTGGAAGAATGAGATGTATCAGCATTGGTTTTTTAATGTTAGATTTGATCTTTTTAATATTTTGTGTGTTTTATTCCTTTTGGATGGATGTCCACTTCCCAATTTTTCATGGAATATGCTGATGATCTAAGTTTCTTCACTCTTGGAGACACATCTCAAGTAAATGCCTTAAAATTTTTTCCTATATAGCATTCCATCCTTGATCAAAAAGTGAGTTGCCTTGATCCTTATAGCTCTTTTTTGTTATTTACTTATCCTTGAAGGATAATAACCATTTATTATTAAGTGGACAATGGGATCATACCAATCATTAGGTCTAAAATTTTATTACTCTACCCACATAACACTTAGCTTGGGGTTAGTATTGGAAATAAATTGAATTAAACCCTCACACCTTACCAATTTGGTAATATTCATCTCGATGTCATACTCATGGAGCACAAACATCCACTTACCTATCCTTTGTCCTAGTTCATTTTGACTTAGCATGAGCTTGGTGGCAAGGTATTTTAAGACGGTATGCACCTTATTCCTAAGGATATAATGGATAAATGTTTTTACTACCTTGACCAAATCACATGCTTATTTTTCAACAAAAGATTAGTTCAACTCAAAAACTTTAAGGCTAGTGATCATAAAATCTATTAGATGGTCACATCCATCCATTTTCTAAGTTAGAACTATGGCTATCATATGATCTAAGGAAAAAGAGTAAAGATATAATCTTTAGTGAAGTCTGGACTTATCAGTACATGGGCTTATCAAATTTCCTTCTTGATGCCTTTGAAATACTTCTTTGTCTCTTCATTCCAAGTGATCTTACCCTCTTTCTTAAACATGTCATTCAAAATTTTCACTATTTCTGCAAATCCATAAAAAAACTTATAAAATTTATTTTACCAAAGAATCAATTTAATTCTTTCCTACTGTTAGGGGGCTCTATATTATATATTTCATTCACTCTATCAGGGTCTATAGATATTCCCTCCTTAGTGATAACATGTCCTAATAGTTTTCCCTCAATAACGTATAAAATACTTTTCTTTTAGTTGAGAGGAATCCCATACCTTATGCATCTTTCAAATACCTATTTTTGGTGCATAATATGATCTTCTTTGTTCTTATAAAATATAGTTGGATCATCCATGTATATGATAATGCATTTATGTACAAGACCTTACAAATCTTGATCCATAGCCCTTTGAAAAGTGGCTCCTACATTTATAAGTCCAAAAGGCATTCTCTTATAGGCAAATGTGCCCCACTTGGTAGTAAAAATAGTCTTCATCTAGTCTTCTTGATTTACTAGCACCTGGTTATACCATGAAAAACCATCAAGAAAAGACATCATGATAGAACTAGAAACAATTTGTATTACTTGGTCAAGATAAGGTAGGGGGTAATCATCTTTTTTTGATGCTCTATTTAGATTCCTAAAATCAATGCACAGTTTGATTTCACCATTTTTCTTCCTAATTGGGACTAAATTAGTGACCCAAGTGGAATGCCTAATGGGAAACATAATCTTGGAATCTAAGAGCTTCTTGACCTCTTTGTATATTAGTGGTTATAAGACTAGGTTGATGGGCCTATGCTTTTGTCTGAAATGTTTACAATTTTATTTAAAAGGTATGGTATGAGTTATGACCTTTAGATCAAATATCTTTAGGTCATCATACGACCATGCTATGGTATCTTTATATTTGGTCAACATTTATTTGGCTCTTTTGGAATCAATTCTTATATAGGCTATACCAATATTAACCAACTAAGGTTGATCTTGAAATCTGAGGTCAATTGAATTATAATCCTTCCCACTTACCTTGGGAGTCTTGGTAGCCTTAGCTTGTCTATCAGAATCAAAGAGTCTCTCTAAGGCTATCATGAATTTTAGGATCTTATTGTCATTCAAATAAATGACCTTGTCATCAAGTTTTCTTTCAACGTTCTCATTATTAATGAGACTAGCTTCATCAATAATGTGGCGTTTAAACACACCTGAACTAGTCATGAAGTCTATGATCTATTGATCATCACTGAATACCTATAATTGGTTGATATTATTTGGAATTGAAGGACATGAGATAAATTCAATTATAATTTTTTATAAGTTGGAACTTTGATAGGTTGGTTGCAGTTGAAGTAAGTTCATTAATAGCCTTGTTTTCTTCCCTAGGGATTGACACAATGTTGATAACATCAAAGTATTCAATTAAGTCCCAAAATCTAAATTTATACTTCTTGAGATAGGATAACTTGCATTTATATTTACTCTTGACCTAATTGACCACTAGTTTAGAATAATCAAAAACTAATAATTCTTTTCCCTCAGGCTTGATTGTAAATTGTAATCCAAGATCAAGTGCTTCATACTCAACCAAATTATTGGTGCATGAGAACAAAAAATTGTAAGAGACATTGTATTCTTTCCAAATGGAATTGATTAACACCACTTCCATTCTAGAACCTAATTTGGATCTAGCACCATCAAAATAAAGTTTCCATAATCTAGGAAAATCATGAGAAGTTTTAAAGTTACATACCTTTGTGGTGTGAAGAGTGTAAACACCAAGATATAAGTTAACCATGTTGAATTTCCCATTGATTTCTTTATACTCAATGATCATATGCTTCATTTTAGGTTCCGTTTATATCTTGATTTGGTTGGGGACTCCCTTCCAAGGCAACCACATATGTGAATAATCTATTGACATGTAACCATTTAAGCTCCTATTCTAGTCTCTACTCAAGAGCATCCCATAAGTATCAGGGATGTCCACCACTTTGATATCAATGAACTATTGGATCTTTGGCTATGAGGTAATCTGCATGTGAACATTCAATAATTAACCAATAACTTTGATTCTTGATTTATGTAATTGAGTTACAACTCTATAAAATTTAATGGGAATCAAACCTAATTATTCACAAAACTACCTTTAGGAATAATATTTTAAGATGCACCAGAATCTAACAAGCAATTATGCAAATTCTTACCAAATATCCTAATTTTAATTAAAAAAGGAAGAACATTTTCCTTAATTTTGTGTATTTTAACATTAGCATGTGTAGACTTTTGAGACATACCAGGTGTTTTTGACAAAGATTCCAACAATAAATCTCTCTATTTAATAATCTATGTTAGCTCATGCAAGGTACTGTTACCTTTGATAGTTTTCATGTCCTCTACTATGTTATACCTAGTCCTATTAGAATAATTGAGGTATCAACATTGGGTTTAGAAGTACTTCCCTTAGGAGGCTCTAGATTGTTATTTGAGGTAGTATCAAGAGGGGTATCAAAGTTATTTAGAGGATTTGAAGTGGTCAATGGTTATTTCTATTCCTAATTTCTTAGAAGATCGGTCTTCTTAAAAAATTCCTAAAAATCATGAATCTCATTATGAATATCCTTAGGCTCATTGTCCTCTTGTAAAGGGAACACAAATGTCTCCACCATGAGAGTCGAATAAATAGATCTATATGTCCTTGAGGAACTAGATGTACTTACATCACAATCCTTATTAGGGATAACCTCAAAAACATCTAATTCTTCTTGAAAGACTTTTAAAGTATTACAAAAATCAACACAATCTATTTCCCCATGCTTAGAAGTGTAATAAACTTTACAATAGTTAGGTAAATAAACATCATTCATATTTATATTAGGCACATTATTTCTAGTAGATGACTCATTATTCTTGTTTTTATGGTAGCTATCATTCTAAAATATGTTAGTGGGCCTATTAAACCTTTGAAAGGAAAAATTCCTACTAGATGTCTCTCTAATATTTATTGATTACTTTTTTAATTGATGGAAGTCAGTGCTAAGATTTTTAACCATCTTGAGGATAGATTCACTCTCATTCTTTGAGGCCTCAGAATTATGAACTTGAGTATTGGCATCAGCTAAATGAATTAAAGATTTTTGATCCTATAGATGGGATCCATTGGAAGCATTGTTTAGGAATCATAAGTTTTGAGTAGGATGAATGTGTCTCAGAGGTAGTTGGTTCAAGACTGGAAGTTGGTTTAGGGTAGGCATATTTTGGTCTATATTGGGAATAATATTCAAAATGGGTAAATATGGATTGACATTAGGAATGGAGCATGAAAATTTTATTTAGGGTTACATCTAGTCATTAGTGATCATAACCTTAATATAAGCTAAATTTAATATGTTCATGGGCCTGGCAGCTCTTTTTATAAACACAAAAGTCATAGGATTTAAGGCATCCTTATAGATTTACAAGGCTAAAGATTCATCAGGTGTGTAAGGAGTTATGGTCTTAATAATTTTTTTTTGGAACCTAGCATTGAAGGCTCTTATAGGCTCATTTTCATCCCTTTTCACTATGGTGAATTGTTGGTACATGACATAAAAACTAATGATTTTACTAAATTGGTCAATGAAAACATTGCTAAAATCAACCCAACTAGTAATGTAATTTTTAGGGAGGTTTATAAATCATTCATATGAAACATATTTAAAATTCAAAAGGAAATAGTCTACATGTTACATCTTCATGATTCACATTGACTAATATTAATACATCTTTGAAACTCTTAATGTGTTATTTTGCAATTACAATGTCACTAGGAATAAATGTTGGTAAATACTTTTCAAGATTATGAGGAAGATCATGTACCACACCTAGCATATTGATTGAGGAACCACATAGCCAGGACATACCTTGATAGGGAATAAACACAAGAGCACTTTAGATTGGTGAAGTTGGAAAAGACTTTCAAAGTCTACATTTACCTCTATCCTACTTAGTTCTGTTATGAACTTCTAATGAAATAAGAGCTTATCTAGTCTCTAAATATAACCTTGTCTTGATTCTTAGTAATTATAGATTGTGGGATTTGAATCTTGTTTGAGATATGATGTGTTTGTCTTATCTTTGTAGGGGATAATGATTAGACTTGTAAATTAAGTAAATTTTTCAAAGATTTATATAAAGGATGATAAAGGAATATAATCTTTAACTAAGTTAGCTCAAAGATGTGTCCAAATACATAAGTATGATTGATCTTTACATGTTTAAGCTCAAATAAACTCAAATTATCAAAGGATCTATCAATTTTTTATAAAAACAAGTATTACTAACCTCAAACATGTTGAATTGATAAAACTTAAGCCATATTTACCATAATTAAACATATACCTTCAAATAACATCGATCTTTGTCTAAAGGAAGCACAAAGATGGGTCAAAGACTATAAAGATCAAAGATATTCACACAATTGAGAAAAGGATGACACAATTATGAAAAGGTTACACCAATCCTTAAACACAATTCAAAAAATAAGCAAAGATACTTTAAATATACAAATATCTAAAGGCCCTCCTTCTAGGGCCAATGAAGCTCCCCTATTGATGCCTGAATATGTATCATAGGTGCCTAGAGAGTTCAAGAACACTTCTCATTTTAGAATTATAAGAATTCAATGCATGAGTTGTAGGTTTTGATAATCCTATTATCTACTGATGTAATAAAGGCAAAGAACATGGATTGTTTCACAATATTTATAATGTTTGGTGGTTGGGTGCCACCATGGCCAATGTCAGTCTATGAAAATATGAAGTATTCTATGCTTAAGAATGGTGAATTATGATCAAGAACTAATTTAAAGACTAATCTTAGATGGTTATTTACAATATATATTAATCCATAATGATCTAATTAAAAACAAAGAGCAAAAGGAAAGGTAAGGTAGAGAAGAGATGTTGTTGATCTTCATTCCATATATCATGACAAAGTTTAAATATCATCTAGGCATGAACTTAACCAATGTATGAAATGAAGTAGCATAATCTCAAATCCTATCAGATATTAGGCAAACATATAAGGATGGTGTGAAATAATATAAATAATAATCAAGTCCACTTTAAATATTTACCCCTGTAAGCAAACAACATTAACCCAAATGCAAGAAGAGTAATCAAATGAAATGAACCTTAAGACTTTCAATTAACTTAACATTGGCACAAGTTAATAGCTCTGTATTCAAATTTACACATCAAAAATTCATAATAATAATTCAAATCTATAAATTAGAACAAACAAGTGAGAGAGAATCCAAGATAACAAAAAACATAAGCAAATTTAGACAAACTTTGTAGAATTCCTTGCTTATATTAATCGCTCAAAATTACAATTAGCACTTGAATATAATAACTCCCCACTTTTCAAAATTTACAATGCTTATTTTATAGGATGAGAGCCAAAAATTTAATAAGTTATATCCAATTACAAAATTAAAAGTGTAAGGACAACTTTCCTTTCCAAAAATGTTCTAGAATACACTAGACTTACCCCAATGGACTGACCCATAGGCAATGTGATGTATATGTTGCACATGACTTTACAAAAGAATATTCATTTTAAAAAGTATACAAGCTTAATTAAATAAAATAATATTAATATCTTAATTAATTTGGAGGCCCTTGTGATGACATGATATTTTACTTCCAATGTAGAATCTTCATTCTCTAATGTTGTTCATTGATAAGCTGGAGATCAATGATGGGTCTCATGAATTTTTTTTCTTGATATTATAGCCATTTTATATCTCTCTACCCTTTCCAAATCTTGCTTGATGCCTCTCACATTTCTTATTTTTTCCTCTGATCACAAAAGTAAGCCTGTGACCTTCTTATTATCAACCGCTATTTTTTATTGTCCTTGGTTCCTTACTTATTGCATGAATTAAGTAATTTTGTGCTTGAAATCCTCATCAAAAATTAGACCCAAAGGGATATATGTGGTAATATATTTGATAGATCTATCTAAAATGTGTAACATTTTATCATGTTTTGTCTTAAGGTCCTTGTAAATATCCTCCATCTACTCAGAATAGTAGCTCAGGGTCTTGATCTTATTAATTAATATGGACATAGCCATATTTAGGTGGGCTAGGCTAACTATCCTAAATTTAGGGATTTGATTTTAAGTCAAGACCTTAATCAAATCCTTTACTCATTATCTCAAATTATGCCATTGGCTAACTTGGACTGTATCCTTAGTACCTTGTTTGCTTATTACATCCTACTTAGTTCTGATTGTCTTTAAAGACTTGAATAAATCAGTCATGGTGTCTTCAAATTTCCTATACCTATCTTCTTTAATGGAAAATATAGCTTACTCTTTTATGTTATTTTTATATTATAATTTGCCTTTGATAATTGTATATATTTGATGTATCTGATCCTAAGCTATTTTAAGGACATTTTCTTCAAATACTAGATCTTCACTAGGCTTCTGTCATCCAACTGGAGTCAATCCAATAAAAGGCTCCAACTTTTAGAAAATGAATTCCTCCCCACCAATCATGGATTTATTCTTAGTTACCCTTTGTAAACCTATAGTGGTTGGGTCAAAATTGACACCAACTGAAGAATCTATCACTTTGGGAACTAGGGTCTCTACTTGTGCTTCACTTGATTATGTTTGAGCATTCATTCTTTTCTCTTCCTCCTTTTGCAACACAACTATCCATGGTTTGGCTTTCTCATGCATTGGAATATTTATTGCATGCTTAATGCCCAAGGATAGTGCATGGTAGGTACCTTTTTTAGTTTTCTATAGATGAACCATTTAGGAATGGTTAGCCCCTAAATCATGTTTTCCTCACTAAAGAGATTAACTTCACTCAAAGGATGAGTAAAGGTCACCTTGGGATTCTTAGCTTTCATTGGGATAATGGCCAATTTAGATTTTCTTTTGTGGGGGTATATAAGAACTATGTACAACACTTCCTTCCCCTTTTCTTCTCTAGATACCTCCATTTCTTCATCTTCAGACTCATAGGTTGATGATATAAATTTTATATCTTCAATTATTTCATCAGGGTCTATTGCTACCACATGGATTTCCTCCACTAGTGATCCTTGCTCCTCTTCTTGAGTTGAGGAAGATGTAATTTCATCAGGCCTTCTCTCTTATGGTATTTTCTCAAGTTATTCCTTAGGTCTAGATTTTGTCTATAACTAGGTTGGTGGAGGTCTATAAGGTGCACCAATCAACAAATGGTACTACCTTAGCCCCAACTGTAACTTTTCATCATCTCCTTTTTTATCCCTTTACATTTTGGACTCTAGTTTGATGTTGTGATCTTTTAAATTAAAGGTGACCTTAGAGAATCAAGAGTCATTTGTATATATAGGGTCAAAATCACTAAGCTGATGATCATAGGGTACATTAATTCCCTTGTCCTTTAAGTGTTCTTTAACCTTCCCTTGTGGATCCCATTGCCTTATATCATCCATTTAGAGAGGGAAGGAGGTCTTATGTTTTGAAGCAACCTCAATGTTGTCCCATTATATAAAAATAGTACTTTTGATGGCTAAAGGGAAGCTATGAAGTAGCCACTTCCTATTGGTTTTTCACAAACCATCTACCCCATTGCATAATTGGTAAGCCACCTCCTATTCAGCTAACTTGTTTAGCACATGGACTGGTAATATAAGGGGAGTGCATTAGGTTCTTTCAACCCTGGTAATTATGAAATATGGATATAACCAAATGTCTCCCATGGACTCAAATGACTTTTAGGTTAAGGGGTTGACTTTTGGCATTAGATTCTCAATTATGGCCTCAGATAGGGATAGATAAACACAATCACATATAAACTAGATGTGGTCCCTATATTTGAATATGTGCAATTTTGAATAGTATTAGGATACTAATTATGTCCCATCAGGTGACCATTCTCTTAGTTTTGGGATATTTTTGGTAGAAACTAGAGCATCTAGGAGGTATGACATCATGTAGAATTGGTTCTTGGTTTTCTTCTTAACTACAAAGATCTACGTACTCAAACAAGTTCTGACCAAATCACCGAAGGGAGGGGTGAGTTGTTTTTCCACCATAAAATAAACTAAGGGAACTAAAATCTTGTCCATATATGTGGTGATCATATTTCCACATGCCCTATTCATCAAGGTCATGATCATTCTTATCTTAATTATGAATTGAACAATAGAATGTTGCCATTGAAATCTAAAAATGTTTGATTTCTAGAATATAAGCACAAGGTAAGGATGGTCTTTAGGTCATTTTCCTTAGCCTAATTAATAATTGTAGTTCAGTCTATCTAGGGTTTGGGAAGTTTATAGTAACTTTCAAAGGCTTTGATAGAGATATAGGATATATTCTTATGAGTATGCTCATTGACTAACATGCCTTTATCAATTTTAGCATCTCTAAAAATAGGAGAGAGAACATATATATATAATGCAATACCTTAGGTTTTTATATCGCATAATGGAGAAACATAATTTGAATGAAAACTATGTTTAATAGATCCTTCTTACTAACACATTCTTTTCTTCTCTCATGATGGGTTATTGGTTCTCAATAGTCCAAAATAATCTTGACTAATTTTTGTCCTAATTATTTAAAGTTGTGGCATTAAATTATGTATCCTTAAAAACTCTTAATTCTATGTTCAAGGTTATATAGAGCTCTATATATTCTATAGACACACTTTTTCAAGCTACCATGGTTGTAAGTTTCTCTAAATTTACTACCAATAATCTATAATTCAATTCTAGATCAAATTATCTTTGCTTAGATGACAATTCAATCTTTCATGTCTTGATTATAATGATCACAATGTTCCTTACTTTACTTTAATGGTGGAAACTATTTAAGCTATGAAAGATTCGTGACTTATATTATTATTATTATTATTTTTCATTTATACCTTTGCATTTCCCAAGTCACAAAATCTCTAACTTAACACACCAAACTTTTGTAGATCTAATGTGGTGGTGCCGTGACATCTTGCTTATTAATTTTTAAAAGGTGACTATTATTTTTTGAAAATTCACAATTGATCTTGATCTATTGTATCATCCCTACATGAATCAATTTAGACAATTGATATTTATATGAGAACTTGAATGCCATTGGTTACTCATTATATTTATCATAGTTGTGACACTTGTCACTTCTACATTTTCCCTACCTTTTCAATGTCTGTTACATTCCATCTGATCATCTTCATATGATCAAATGAAAACCATCAGATCTTGACCCATAGGGTCAAACACCATTTTTTTATCAATGTTATTTGGCTATGAGTGTGATACTTATCACCTTCTCACTTATCTTAAGGATCCATTCAATTCTTGACTTGATACGCATCATTAGATCAATTCTACTTGAGCAAATGCATGTCATTGATCTTTAGAAGATGTTTGAGATTTAACTTAAGGTTAGAGTATTTGGATTTGAGTTCACACCATTGTATCTCAATCATCTAAGAAAGTTTAGACCATTGATATTACAAATAAGAACAATGTTTAAGTCAGTGCCTGAGGAACATAAAATTTTTGCTAAAGTCTTAAACCAATGTTTTCATTCATATTAATAAATATGAATAAAACCTTAGGCTAAAGCCCTAAGATAAGTTTTTAAATAGGTTAAAGTGGAACCCATGAAATAAAAGACCTAGCCTAAAGTCTTAGCCTAAGGTTTATATTAATAAATATGATAAATCTTAGGGCAAGGCTTTAGGCTAAGCTTTTTAACAAAATGACCATGCACTAGTTAGATCATGCCAATGATAAAATAGACCATGAGGTTATGGGACATAGAGGGACTAAGTATAATATTTTTAGCCTAAGTTTTGGTTGTGTTGAAAATTATGACTAAAACTTAGGATAAAAATTAAACTAAGTCCATGGCATAATTGAAATGTTTGCACGTAAAATGTTCCCACCAAATTTGAATTCAATTCAAAGGTCATGAGCTATGGTAATTTGAGTTAGGGTTTTAAGCTAATCAGATATGAGTTTACCATGATTTAAATAGACCAAAGGCAAGTAAAATATCAAATCATTAATAAATCATAAAACATAGACATTGCTCATTCCAAATAGACTCCATTGGAGCTATGACTTGAAACATGAAGATCAAATGTTAGAAACCTCAAAATCATGTACAAATATGCAAAATACATAGATATAATGTAAAACATTTTATTAATACTTTTATTAGATAAACTTTCAAATTTTGGGTAAAAATTGTAATTTTTAACACAAGGGTCCTGATTTTTTAAAAATGGGCAGATGTTGACCTCAACAAATGGTGACTTTTGGGGGAAACATAGTAGTATGTTAGAATTCATAGACTCTAGTTTAGACTAATAATTAAGTTATTTATTCGATTTGACCAAGAACCATTATTAATATCATTTCATGGTTAGAACAAATATTGCAAATGCAGGATTATGATTAAAGATCAAGGCATAGCCATGTTGTGTGTGTGTGCTTTGATTCCACTTACTAATTTCCTTAGGATTTATAGATTAACTTCCAGGTTCATGAATTTAATCATTAGCAATGAATTTTAGCATGTTTGGATATTCATTAAGAACCATGATTTAGCTTAGGGAAGGCTTGGGCATTATTATGCTACCAACCAAGAATCTATATCCCTAAAAGAGATGCATTTGACTCCACTCAAGGCCTTGCTCCACTACCTATTCATTATTGTTTACTAGTTTATCTAAACTATAACATTAAGCTCATATATAAATAATCCATGATCAATCCATGTTGAGAGAACATACCAATATTATTGAAATATAAGGTTTCTTTGAGAAATCATATGAGTATTGACTTGAGGGTTTGTCTAAAAGGACTTATTGGGAGAAAGGAACAAAGCATATAAAGCAAACAAATAAAAAGTAGGGTAAACTAAAAAATAAATATACACAAACATATTCACAAATAAGGGACAAGAAAGAAAGAATAGTAAGGAACTAAACTAGCCTACCTACACTAACTCTAACTAGTATTACAATCATTCCATGAAAACCCCACGAGGGATAGTAGAGAAGTAGTGCTTGAGATATTGCCCATTGGTGGGCAATGTGAAATCTAATCCCTATAAGTATTCTAGCTTAAAGGTGTTTTCAATAAGTATCTCGACTATCTGGTGGGGACCTATCCATAAAGGTGTAAACTTATCATTTTTACCCTTAGGCTCAGATGACTTATCCCAAAGAAGAAATAAGCCTCCTTGCTTGAACACCTTTATTTTTGAACATTTATCAAACCACCTCTTCACTATGGTTTGGTGTCTACTAAAATTCACAAAAGCCTCTTGGTTTGGTGTCCATCAACCTCAAATTTGCATATTCTTGGTCATCCGACATGTACTCTTGCATGAACCAATATGTTGGCAGCTTGAGGGTGATGGGGAATATGGATTCTTTACCATAAACTAGCAAAAATGGTAATGCTTTGAGAGCTTGTTTGATTCTAGTTCTATCTACCTAAAGGGCATACTTAAGTAGCTTATGCCATATTCTAGGATTATTAGTTGTATAATTATTTATAGCTTTCATCAAGTTCTTATTTATTGATTCAGATACTCCATTACCTTGAGGATAATGGTTTGATGAGAACTTTAGGATGATGTTATTATCATATGCCCATTCTATCATTTCTATGGATATAAAATCAGATCTATTATCATAGACTAGAGATATAGGTGTTCCAAACTTGGTGCATATGTTTTCTTATAAAAAAATTAATCACCTCATCTATCCTACAATATTTAGTTGCCACTACCTCAATCAATGTAGTGTAGTAGTTGGTAGTAGATAGAATGTACTTTTGACCATTAGAAGAATTGGGGTTAATGATCCCCATAAAATCCAATCCCCATTGGTCAAAGTGTGTATCAACCATTAATGGTCTTAGTGGCATGGATGCCTTAACCTATTTGATGTTGAATACTTGACATGAATGGTATTCTCTCATATGCTTGTGAGTGTCCTTGAAGACTGTAGGCTAGTAGTAACAAAACATTAATATTTTATGTGTTATATTACTTCCATAAGGATGCCCACTTCTCAATTTTTCTTGGGAGGTGATCATGATCTTAGCTAATTCACTCTTGGAGACAACATCTCAAGTAAATTCCTTCAAATTTTTTCCTATACAACACTCCATACTTGATAGGAGAGTGATTTTCCTTGAGCCTTAGAGATATATATTTTTCTTTACTTAGCCTTGCAGGATAATAACTATTGATTAATAAGTGGACAATGACATCATACCAATCATTAGGTCTAATTTTTTTTCTCTACCTTCATAACACTTATCTTGGGGTTAGTATTGGTAATTAATTGAATTAATCCTTGGTACCTTACCAATTTGGAAGGCTTCATTTCAATTCTATACTCTTGGAGCACAAACATCTAATTACCTCTCCTTTCTCCTAGTTACTTTTGACTTAGCATGAGCTTGGTGGAAAGGTCTAGTAGAATGGAGTGCACCTTATTCCTAAGGATATAATGTCAAAACTTTTTTACTACCTTGACCAAAGCACATGCTTGTTTTTCAACCAAAGAGTAGTTTAACTCAACATTTTAAAGGTTAGTGCTCATAAAAGCTATTGGATGGTCACATACATCCATTTTATAGGTTATAACTATGGCTATCATATATTTTGAAGCAAAGGAGTAAAGATAAAAATCTTTAGTGAAGTTTGGACTTATCAGTACAAGGGTTTATCCAATTGCCTCTTTGATGCCTTTGAAAGACTTATTTGTCTCTTCATTCTAAGTGATCTTAGTATATTTCTTCAACATGTCATTCAAAGATTTCACTATTTTTGAAAAACCAAAAATAAACTTCCTTACAAAATTTATTTTACTAAAGAATGAATTTAATTCCTTCATATTATTAGGGTGCTCTATATTAGATATTGCATTTACTCTATCAGTGTCTATAGAGATTCCCTCCTTAGTGATAACATGTCTTAATAGTTTTCCCTTATTAACACAAAAAATACTTTTCTTTGGGTTAAGATAAATCCCATACCTTATGCATATTTCAAAAACCTATTGTAGGTGCATAATATGATCTTCCCTATTATTAGAAAAGATAGTCAGATCATTCATGCATATGATAATGCATTTACCTACAAGACCTTAGAAAGCCTAATATATATCCCTTTGAAAAGTGGCTGCTACATTTATAAGTCTAAAATTCATTCTCTTGTAGGAAAATGTGCCCCACTTGGTAGGAAAAGCAGCATTCATCTTGTCTTCTTGATTTACCAACACTTGTTTATACCCTAAAAAACCATCAAGAATTTACATCATGGAAGAAGTAGATTTTATTTGTATTACTTGGTCAAGAGAAGGTATGGGTAATTATATTTTTCAAATGATCTACTTAGATTGCTAAAATCAATGCATATTCTAATTTTACCATTTTTATTCTTGACTAAGACTAAATTAGTAACCTAAGTATAATGCCTAATGGGAAACATAATCTTGTCATCTAAGAGATTCTTAACCTCACTATATATTAATGGTTTTAAGACTAGGTTAACGAGTCTCTAATTTTGTCTGAAAGGTTTACATTTTTATTTTAAAGGTATGGTATGAGTTATGACATTTAGATCAAAGATATTCAGGTCATCATAGGACCATTCTATGATATATTTATATTTGGTCAGCATTTATTTTTCTCTTTTGGATTCAATGCTTGTACAAGCTATACCAATATTAATTAGTTGAGTTTGATCTTGAAATCTAAGGTTAATTACATTATAATCCTTCCCACTTACCTTAGGAGTCTTGGTAGCCTTAGCTAGTCTATCAGAATCAAAGAGTTCTTTACAGATATCATGCCTTTTGGGATCTTATTATCTTTCAAATAAATGACCTTATCATCAAGTTTGATTTCAATATTCTCACCATCAAATAAACTAGCTTCATCAATAATGCGACCTTCAAACTCTTTTGAACTAGTCATGAAGTTTATGATCTACTGATCATCTTTGAATTCTTGTAAGTGGTTAACATTATTTGGCACTAAAGTACATGGGATCAATTCACCAATAATTCACCAATCACTTTGACTCTTGATTTATCTAATTGAATTATAACTCTATTAGATTTAATGGGAGTCAAACCTAATTATTCATGAATACCCTTAGGCATAGTTTTTTACAAATGCACCAGAATCTAAAAAGTAATTATGAAGATTCTTACCAAATATCTTGACTATATGTAGGATAGGAAGAACATCTACCTTACTTTTGTGTATTGAAACATTAGCATGTGCAGAATTTTGAGACTTACTAGGATTTTTTGATAAAGATTCCAACAATAAATCCCTCTGTTCATTAATCTATGTTAGTTCATGCAAAGTAATGGTAACTTTGATCTTTTTCATGTCCTCTACTATGTTATACATAGTCTTATTAGAAGAATTAGATGTATAAACATTGGTTTTAGAATTACTTCCCTTAGGATACTCTAGATTTTTGTCCAAGGTAGTATCAAGAGGGGTCTCAAAGTTATTTGGAGGAGTTGAAGTGGGAAATGGTTATTTTTATTCCCAGTTTCTTAGAGGATAGGTATTCTTTAGAAATTGCTGAAAATCATCTCTTTAGGAATATCCTTGGGCTCATTGTACTCTTGTAAAGGGAACTCAAATGTATCCACCATGAGAGTTGAATCAACATATCTAGATGACCTTGAGGATTTAAATGTACTTGTATCACAATCCTTATTAGGGATAACCTCAGAATTATTTAATTCTTCTTGGAAGTCTTTAAAAGCATTACAAAACACAACACAGTCTATTTCCACATGCTTAAAAGTGCAACAAACTCTACAATAGTCAGGTAAAGTAAAATAGTAATATATCTATTAGGAACATTATTGATATCATATGGCTCATTATTATTTTTTAATGGTAACTATCATTTTGAAAAAATTTAGTGGGACTATTGAACCTTTGAAAGGAAAAATTACTACCAGATCTCTCTCCAGTATTGCTTACTTGCTTTTGCAACTTAAGGAAGTTAGTGTTAATATTTTAAACCATCTTGAAAATAGAGTCACTCTCATTCTTTGGGGATTTAGATTATTAACTTATGTATTGGCATTATCTGTAGGCATTAAAGCTTTCTGATCCTATGGATGGGATCTATTGGAAACATTATTTAAGAATCTTAGGTTTTGAGTAGGATGAGCATGTTTCAAAGGTAGTTGGTTCAAGAATAAAAGTTGGCTCAAGTAGGCATATTTTGGTTGGCATTGAGAATAACATTTATAATGGGTAAACATGGATTATAATTAGGAACATAGTATGAAAATTATCTTTAGGGTTGTATCTGGTCATTAATGATCACAACCTTGACATAAGCTAAAACTAATGTGTTCATGGGTTTGATAGATATTTTTATAAACACAAAAGTCATAGGATATAAGGCATCCTTACATATCTCCAATGCTAAGGCTTCATCAGGTTTGTAAGGAGCTATGGTCATAATTAAGATTTTTTGAAACCTAACATTAAAGGCTCTTATAGGCTCATTTGCATCCCTTTTCACTATGGTGAATTTCTAGTACAAGACACAAGGACTAATGATTTTACTAAATTGGTCAATGTAAACATTGCTCAAATCAACCCAACTAGTAATCTAATTTTTAAGGAGGTTTAGAAACCATTCATATGCAACATATTTAAAGGTAATAGGAAATTGTCTATATGCTACATCTTCATGAGTCACATTTAGTAATATTAATGCAACTTTGAAACTCTTAATGTGTTATTTGGTAGTTATAATGCCACTAAGACTAAATTTTGGTAAACACTTTTTAAGATTATGAGGAAGGTCATGTACCACACCTGGAATATTGATTGAAGAACCACCTAGCCAGGACATATCTTGATATGGATTGAACATAGATCACTTGGGATTGGTGAAGTTAGAAAAGACTTTGAAATTCTATGATTACCTTTGTCCTTCCTATTTCTCCTATGAAATTCTAATGAAAGCAGATGTTCTCTAGTTTTTGAATGTGACCTTGTTCTTCATAATTATAGCTTATGGAATTTGAATCCTTTTTTTAAATATGATGTGTCAGTCTTATATTTATAGGGTACTATGATCAAAATTGCACATAAAGTGAAATTTTTTAAGATTTACATAAATGATGAAAAATGACTACAATATTTAACTAATTCATCTCAAAGATGTGTCCAAATATGTAATTATGATTTATATTTACATGTTTAAGTTCAAATAAACTCAAGTTAGCAAAGAATATATCAATATTTGATCAAACCAACTATTACTAAACTAAAAACTATTGAATTGACAAAGCTTAAGCCATATTTACCATAATTAAGCATATACCTTCAAAGAACATCAATATTTATCTAAAAGAAGCACAAAGATGGGTCAAAGACTGTAAAAATCAAAGATCTTCACACAATTGAGAAAAGTATGACATAATTATGCAAAGGTTATACCAATATTTGAACACAATTCACAAAATAAGCAAAGATACTTTAAAACTATAGAGATCTAATGGCCCTCCTAGTGCCAGTGAAGCTCCCCTATTGATGCCTAAATATGTATCAAAGGTGCCCAGAGTGTTCAAGAACACTTATTATTTTAGAATTACAATAATTCAATGCATGATTTTCATGTTGTGATAATCCTATTATTTGTTAATGAAATAAGTCAAAAGCAAGTGGACTATTTCACAATATTTGTAATGTTTGGTGGTTGGGAGCCATTGTGGCCAAAGTAAGTCTATGCAAAATATGAAGTATGCTATGCTAAGAATGGTGAATTATGATCAAGAACTAATATAAAGACTAATCTAAGATAGGTATTTACAATGTAGATTAAGATATAGTGATCTAGTTAAAAAAAAGAGCAAAAAAAAGGTAAGGTAGAGAAGAGATGTTGATATTCATTCCAAATATCATGACAAAGTTCAAATATCATCTAGGCATGCATGTAACCAATGTATGATATGAATTAGCATAATCTGAAATCTTATTATACAATAGTAAAACATATAAGGATGGTGTGAAATAATGCAAATAAGAAACAAGTCCACTTTTAAGATTTACCCCTACAAGCAAATAACATTAGCCCAAATGCAAGAAGAGTAAGTAGATGAAATGAACCTAAAGACTTTTAATTAACCTAGCATTAGTAAAAGTTAACAACTCTACATTCAAATGTACACATCATGAATTCATAATAACCATTCAAATCTAGAAATTAGAACAAAGAAGTGAGAGATAATCTTGGATAACAAAAAACATAAGAAAAATTGGACAAACATTGCATAATTCCTTTCTTATATTAATTTCTCAAAATTACAATTATCTCTTAGCTCTAATAAATCCCCCCCTTTTATAATTGGTAATACTCATTTTATAATATGCAAGGAAGCATGTTAGTTATATCCAATTAAAAAAGTACAAGTGTTAGGATAACTATTCTTTCCATAAATTTTCTAGAATACACTAGACTTTTCCCAATGGATTGACCTATAGGCAATGTGATTTACAAGTTGCACATGTCTTTACAAAAGAATATTCCTTTTCAAAACTATACAAGCTTAATTATATAAAAGAATATTCCTATCTTAACTAACTGGGTGGCCCTTGTGCTAATGCAATCTTTTGATTCCCTTGTAAAATATTCATTTTAAAATTTTATTCATCGATAATCTATAGATCAATGATGGGTCTCATGAACAACTCTTTTTATTGATCTTCTAGCCCTTTGAGATATCTCTCAGTGCTTTCCAAAGATTTCTTGATTCCCCTGACATTTCCTATTTTCTCCTCTAATGATAAAATTAGGCCTATAACCTTCTAATTATTAGCCCTTATTTTACCTTTTCCTTGGTTCCTTACTTCTTGAATGAATTAAGTAGTTCTATTCTTGAACTCCTCATTGGTTATTAGACCCAAGGGACTAGGTGTGGTAGGATATTTAATCAAGCTATCCAAAATATGCAACATTTTATCTTCTTATTACTTGAGGTCCTTGGAAATGTCCTCCATCTACTTGGACTAGCTACTTAGGGCCTTGATCTTATCAATTAATATGGCCATAGCCATATTTAGATGAGCTAAGATAACTATCCTAAATTCAAGGATTTGATTTTTAGTCAAGACCTTGATGAAATCCTTTACTTGGTAGCTCAAAGCCTACCATTGTCCAAATTCACCTATATCCTTAGTAATTTTTTTGATTATTTCATTCTACTTGGTTCTAATTATCTTTAAATAACTTACTAAATCATTCATGGTGTCTTCAAACTGCCTATACCTATCTTCTTGAATGAAAAAGATAGCCTATTATTTCAAGTTCTAATTTTGTTGTAGGATGCCTTTGATCATTATCTATAATTGATCTGTCTAATTAGGAGCCACTTCAAAGACATTTTATTCAAATACTATATCTTTTCTAGGCATCTATCCTCTAACTAGATTCAATCTAATAAAAGGCTCCAACTTTTTGAAAGTGAAATCCTCTTCACCAATCATGGATTTATTCTTAGTTACCCTCTGTAAACTTGTAGTGGTTGGGTCAAACTTGACACCAACTAAAAACTCTATCACTTTGGGAATTAGGGTCTCTACTTGTGCTCCACTTGATTCTTCTTTATCATTCATTCTTTTCTCTTCCTCCTACAACATAACTATCCATGGTTTGGCTTCCTCATGCACTAGAATATGTATTGCTTGCATCAATGCCCAAGGATGGTGTATGGTAGGTACCTTTTGTAGTCTTTTATAGATGAACCATTTAGGAATGGTTGGTCCCTAAATTGAATTTTCCTCATTAAATAGATTAACTTTACTCAAAGGATGAGTGAATGTCACATTGGGCTTCTTAGCCTTCATGGGGATAATGGACAATTCAATTTTATTTTTATTTTTTTGGGGGATTCTCTAGGAATCGTGCCCAACACTTCCTTCCAATTTTATTTTTTGGATACCTCCATTTGTTAATATTTAAAATCATAGGTTGATGATAGAAATTTTAAAGCATCTTTAATTATTTCACCAAGATCCAGTGCTACCACATGGTTATCTTCCACTAGTAGTCCCTACTCCTCTACTTGAGTTGAGGAAGATTCAATTTCACTAGGACTCCTCTCCTATATCCTTTACTCAATTTATGCCTCAAGTCTATATTTTGTCTATAATTGGGTTGGCAGAGGTTTAGAAGGTACCCCAATCACCACTTTTCATCATCTCCTTTTTGCTCCCTTTACATTCTAGATTCTAGTTTAATGTTGTGATTTTTCAACTTGAAGGTGACCTTGGAAAATGAATAGGCCTTTGTATATATATAGATTCAAAATAAATAGGTTGATGATAATAGGTTACATTGATTCCATTGGCCTTCAAGTGTTTTTTAACCTTCCCCTATGGATCCCATTACTTTATATCATGAATTTGGAGATAGAAGGAGGTCTTGTGTTTAAAAATGGCCTCAATGTTGTCATATTGTGTAAAAATAGTCATTATAATGGATAAGGGGAAGTTATGAAGCAATATTTTCCTCTTGGTTTTTCACAAACCATCCAACCCATTGCATAATTAGTAAACCACCTCCTATTTAGCTGACTTATTTGGCACATAGATTGGTAATCTGAGGGGAGTACATTATGTTTATTCAACCCTAATAATTATGCAATGTGGATATAACTATATTTCTCCCATGGCCTCAATTGAATTTTTATTTAAGGGGATGACTCTAGGCATTGGATTCCTAGTTAGGCCTTCAATAGGGCTAGATAAACATACTCACATATGAACTAGATGTGGTCCCTATATTTGAATATGTGTAATTTTGAATAGTATTGGGAGACTATTTGTGTCCCATTAGGTGACTGTTCTTTTAGGTTAGGGATATTTATGATATCAATTAGGGAATATAAGAGATATGACATCATATAGAATTGGTTCCTATTTTTTTTTATGCAAAGAAATGTCTACTCAAACAAGTGCCAACCACTTCACTAAAGAGAGGGGTGAGTCATTTCTCCACCATAAAATAGACTAAGGGCACACATATCTTGTCCACATATATGGTGGCTATATTTCCACATTTTATTCATCAAGGTCATGATCATTCTTATCCTAGTTCTGAATTGACCAATGGGAATGTTGCCATTGAAATTTGAAAATACTTGACTTTAAAAATATAACCATATGGAATGGATGGTCACTAAGTCATTTTATTTATCCTAATTATTGATGTGGTTTAGTTTTTCTAAGGTTTAGGTAGCTTATAATATTTTTAAAAGGCTATGGTAGAGATGTAAGCTATATTCCTATGAGTATTCTCATTGACTAACATGCCCTTATAAATTTTAGTTTATCTAAAAATAGGAGAGATAACATCTATGCAATGCATCACCTTAGGTTTCACTATATCATAATGAAGACCCATCATTTTAATGGTAACTATGTCATAATAGAGCCTTCTTGCTAACATATTCTTCTTTTCTTCTCTCATGATGGGTTGTTAGTTTTCAATAGTCCAAAATAAACTTGACTAAATATTTTCCCTAGTATTTAAAGTATTGGAATCGAATTGCATATCCTTAAAAAATCTTCCTTCTATGTCTAAGGTTATATAGAGCTCTACATCTTCTCTAGAGACACTTTTTTGAACTACCATGGCTATAAGTTTCTCTAAAATGCCTACTAGTAGTCTATAATTTAGTTATAGATCAAATTATCTTCACTCATATGATAATTCAATGTTTCCTATATTATTTATGATGATCACAAGGTCAAATTAGGGCTTTTAAGAGTGTTAGGGTTTTTCTAAAGGTTCCTTATAGTGATTTAATGGTAGTAACCATTTGAGCTTATGTGAGCTTCATGACTTAGTCTATGCTTAGATTTTTGCATTTATACCTTTGTATTTCTTAAATCCCAAAATCACTAAATAGGCACATTAAGCTTATATGGATCTAACGTGAGACCGCAATGGCATCCTAATTATTAATTTTTAAAAGGTGACCATTGTTTTTTGAATATTCCCATTTGATCTCACTTTATTGGATCATACCTACATGAATTAGTATAGACCATTGATCTTGATCTAAGAACTTGAATACCATTGGTTTCTTGCTATATTTCTCATAGTTATGACACTTGTCACTTCCTTATTTGACCAAAATTTTCAACATCTGCTAGGTGCCATCTAATCATCTTCATATGATCAAATGTAGACTATTGGATCTTGATCCATAGGGTTAAATTCCTTTGACTACTCAATATTCTTTGGCTATGAATGTGACACTTGTCACCTTCTCACTTATCCTAGGGATCTATTGAATTCTTGACTTGAGTCACATCATTGGATCGATTCTACCCAAGTAAATATGTATCATTAATTTTTAGAAGTTGTTTGATTATTAACTTAAGGTTAGGGCTTTTGGATTTAATATCACACCATTGGATCTCGATTATCTAAGAAAATGTGGCTTATTGATCCTACAAATAAGAATGATGTATAAGTTAGTGGTCGAGGAACATAAATTTTAAGCTAAAGTCTTAGACTAATGTTTTCATTCATATAAATAAATATGAATAAAGACTTAGGCCAAAGTAATAAGATAAGTTTTAAAATAGGTTAAAGGGGACCAAGTGAAATAAAATACCTAGCCTAAATTCTTAGCCTAAGGTCTGTATTAATAAATATGATAAACCTTAAGGTAAAGATTTAGGATAAGCTTTATAATAAAGGGACCATGTGCTATTTAGATAATGCTAATGATAAAATAGACCATGAGGCTGTGGGACATAGAGGGACTAAGTATAATATTTTTAGCCTAAGGTTTTGTTATGTTGAAAAATATAACTAAACCTTAGGATAAAAAATTGAACTAAGTCTATGGCATAATTGAAATTTTCCTACATAAAATGTTCCTACCAAATTTGAATTCAATTTAAAGGGCATGAGCTAGGGTAATTGGAGTTAGGGTTTTAAGTTGATCAGGCATGAATTTAACTTGATTTCAATAAACCAAAGGCTAGTAAAAGATCAAATCATTATTAAATCATAAAACCCAGATATTGCTCATTCTAAATGGACTCTATTAGATCTATGACCTGAAATAAAAAGATCAAATATTAGCAACCTTAGAATCATGAAAAAATATTCAAACCACATAGATATAGTGTCAAACATTCTAATGATACTCTGATCAAATGAATTTTCAAATTTTGTGTACAAATTACACTTTTTAACACAAGGGTCCCATTTTTTTAGAAATGGGGGGATGTTGACCTCAACATAAGCATCCACTAATTTATAGAATATGTGATGCCCTTGCAACAATCAAACAACAAAATATGTATTAGACCTCCATGTCACTTATAATAAAATACATTCTTTTTATATTTTTACAAAAATCAACCTAATTTGTTTTAATTTATTAATTTTTGACCAATTTTACATATTCTTAGCCTACCTAGCCATTTAACTACTCACTTTGTTAAACTGGGCCTTACACATACTATTTCAGCCAATTTCCCACATTTTAATACTATATCAGTGACTTAGTCACATACTAAGTTGACCAAATAGTACTAGGTTGACCCCATGGACTTAATCAACTAAGTCAACGTATTCATTTCTCCCTTATTACTAAGTAATCAAAGTGGATTAATCAACTAAGCTGGCATAGGGGTACTAATTCATCACTTTACCTAAATAAATTAATTCAACCCATACCTACTAAGTTGGTAGTGTCAAAACAACATTATTAAGCTGCTATGTTGACTAGGTCAACCTAGTTGGTTTAAATTACTGACTCTTTACCCTACTTATAATAAATGCCTTTAGCATTTATTAATACAATTCCTTTCAACCCATTTCCCATTTTGGCCTCTAGTGCCTCTAGCAACTATCTAGGGTTCATTCTAGTTTTTATAATTGGTCTAAATTGCAAATTTCAATAAAATACTTAAAATAAGTTTGAAATTCTTAGTTGGATACTTGTATTGCACACACTATGACTGTTACGTATCCTCTTCATCTTAGCTATCATGTCCTCACCATCCTATCTCTTTTATATTTCATTTGGTCTCTCAGAGATATATTTTTATCTTAAAATAATTCAAACAATAAGCAAATGACTTTCTTTTCACCCTATTTAAAATTACTATTCACAATTCTGTACCTTTCAATTAATAACTGTCAGATTCCTTTTTTTGATCATATCTTTGTATTTACTCACTCATTGTTTGAACCATAAAAATTAATGGAGTCATGACATCTTAGATAATATTTTCCACTACTATATGCCTTATTCTAAAAATTTCAATTTTTTGCACTAATCTCTACAGGTTTACCTAATTTCCTTACATTGGACACCTTTACATGTATCATAATCTCCTTCTTTATCTATAACATTAAGGTAATCAAAGGTATGTGTTTTTCAATTCCATCCTTTCATTTACCTTATTTTCTCCTTACTATATTTTACTTATCATTAGTGTTATGTGTCATCATGTTCTATTCCCAAAGCACCATCTCTTATTGCACTTATATAACACATGATCAGTGTAGAGTGAGTCATATGTATACACATAATAATTTCAAACTTTTAAAAATTATTGATGCTTTTTATCTTGTAGGAACCCATCGATTCTTAATCTCTATGAGTACATGCCCTAATGGATGAACTAGGAAAGGGGTAGGCAAACCATTGATGATTTATAGGATTATTGTCCCTTTTTCCACTTGTTATCTACACACTTATCTCCTAAAAATTATTTCCCTAAGCTTATTCTTCTCTCTTTTATACTCCTCCAATCATTTCCTATTTTTATAACTTAAAACTCCTTTCGATAGTTTATAGTATTAGGTTGATTAGGTTGATGTTGTACACTTATTGGTAAAATTCATTTAGGTCCTAGGTCGGATCTTGGCTAACCTAGCCCATGACCTAGTGAATTTTTGTCAATATCAATATTAGGTCAACTATGGCTAATTTTTTTGAAAGGGATTAGGTTTAAATCTACCAATATATATAAGATCATTTTTCCATTATTTAAAAGAGAAGAATAAGTAATAGCTATTGCATATCTACTTATCCACCATTCTACTTGAGGATCAAGCTTAGGTTTTCATACTTTCTTTGGAGATACATATCTTGTCTTATGAAGAAGTCTTTTGGATACATTGATAGGTTGTGTAGCCCAGAGCTAATTTATCTTTGACATCTTTACATACCATAACAACTTCTTGAGAAGAACCTTGGCCAAGGGAGAGATTGAGGCTTGATAGGTTCATCTTTAAAGGTAATTATTCCTAACTTTTGACTCCTTTGTAAGAGTAAATAGATATGATTTTTTACTTCTCTTTCATGCATTAGAATTTTGTATACATTGATGTGAGTATATGTCTTCTATGCATGTTTAATTTTATTTTTTATTAAACCCACTTTGTACCACAAACTTTGGTGAGCACTAGATTATATTTTAATTTAATTTTTATTAGTTTAGTGAATCTGAAAACATAGGACTCATTCAGGTTTATTGCTTGATTTTGATTGACTAGAGGCTTTGGAACCCACCTTAGTATTATTTTTGTGATAAGAGATCCCCTAATTGGGTCTAGGAGATCCACATATTGGTCATGTTCCCACTTATCTAATATATCCCTAATCAAAAGTGTAAGTGGGATCTATCTTCTTTGAGTTAGGATTTATTTATATACTTGATGCATTTATAATTGAATAAAAAGTATAACAAGTAATGGTATTTAAAATAAAAACCATTTCATGGGCGAATGTTAGTAAATGATGTTAGTGGATATGATTCCCCCTTAAGGGTATGTGCAGGGGAAAATGAGATGGATGGACACTTAAAAGACGAAATAAGGGGTGGGATATGATGGATATACAAGGGATGGGATGATATAAGTTACATAGATGATAAATATAATAAACTCAACTTGAGCAATGAGCTACAAATAGATTATGCCCCTGAGAAAGACATATGCATACGGAACATAAATGATGATGATGAGATAAAATAACTCAATATTTTGACATATCCTAAGAAAGGATGCATCCTATGGATATATATAAACCAAGATGATAAGGTCCATGAGATGTCAACATATCCTAAGCAAGAACACATGCAAAGAAGAGCATCAGGCCAAAGATAAGCTAATGATGTTAATAAGATTAATGATGGGTGCAGCTCAAAGCTAAAGGTGAGTGATATGATGAAGGGGATGAGAGAGAATAAATGGCATGATTGAGTAACTAAGAGATGAAAGAGGATAATTAGACTATATTGCATCAAATTAACTATCCATAATGTGGTTAATAATTATGATGCCCCTAGTAAGGAAACATGAAAGGGAGAGATTTATGATGATAAAGTTATGATTATGATCATGAATCAATTGAGGGAGGAGGTCATAAATCTTAAATGATTAATTGATAAATTTGTGATAATGGAAAATTAATGGATTAAAAGGTGGATGTTGTGATATGTTGGGCCTAATTGATAGGTGCAAGTGATTGATAAAAAAAGATTAGGGAGATGATTGTGGGGATGGTGATTGATCATTGGATTGACTAATTAATGATTGATATTATAGATCAAAGGTTTGATGCAAGACTTAGGGATGGTAAGGGATAATAGAGTGGATAGGATGATCTTAGACACATTACATGACTAAGTGATGCCTATGTAGTCTAAAAATACTTCAAGCCAATATAGTTCAAACTAGATGAGAGATGACAAGATAAACAAGATAAGGAGCATGACAATGATTATTACACATGTTAATTTCTATATATATGATGTAATTTATTTGTAAGACGTGAATATATAGGATTATATGGTAGATGAGATGTTAGATGTGATAATATGTTGTTAGGTTATATCACTAGACCTTGATGATTAAATTAATGATGGGACTAAGATGATTAGATGATTAGGTAGGTGATAGAGGATAGGATGAATGATGAGGTTATAGATGATCAATCCATCATTTTTATAATAAGTTTCATCATAATCTAATCAATCCAATGTAAATATAGTACTAGATAATATTCCCTATGATACAAGTATGACCAAGAGGACATGGTGCTAAAGTGTGTAAAAAGGGGGAAATAATGAACTCTACATCAATGAGGGATACTAAAAGCATCAGTGTAGCTTTGGGTATCATCATAACATCCTCATTCATTTCCCAATAGATAAAAAGATACATGATTCAAGACTAAATAGAAACATAGAAAAGAAAATGATCAAGAAGAAAATCATTTATATAAATGACAAAAGACATACAAATAGGTCAAATAACATAGAGCATCGAAGTAACTCACATAACTATATACATGTAGTGTCATCAAGTCTTGTCTAATTATCCTAATGAGAGTTGACGAGATGATTTATCAGGTGCTAAGTTAGATTAAGGTAGACCAATTTGGATTAGGGATAAAGACTTGTACAAGGTATGGTAGTGTAATAGGCTAGTGACTTAGATGAGGGCAAGGATTTGGATACAAATATGAATTTAGACTAGATGAGGGACTAGGATTAGGAGAAGGTTGCCAAATATAATAGGACAAGATGATTAGGATATAAGATAAGATAAGATGACTTGGATATTTAGGACATAAGACAAGATGAAATAAGATAAGAAAACTTAGGTACTTTTGGGATTTTAAGGATTTTATAATGTTTTTGGAGTTTTGACATATTTTAATTTTCTTGGTATTTTGAGATATGTATGTACACTATACCAAATGGGTTACTATCAAAAGTAATACTAATCTTGGAAAATAGGATAAGGATGGATGGGATGACAAAAGGATGAGGGTGATGTTGAAAAAGGAAATGAGGACCAAGGAATAATGGATGAGGGATTGCCAATGGACACATTTTTAAGGAACTAGATATCTAGTTACCTAAGTATCCATTAGAGGATACTCTAAGATGATTCTAGAACATTTCTCACGACATATTCCACTTCCTTATGAAGGTTAAAACTAGAAGAAATTAGGCGAACAATAAGATGCACGATATGATGGTAGATGATGTATAAGAACAATGAATAAAGGGATATGATATGGATGGGATTGACAAGGGATGGATTTTACCCCATGTGTTGAGGTGAAATGAGGATAATAGATTATTTTACCATGATGCTAAAAACTAGTTTTCATCATGGTACTTGTCCAAGGTGCCATAGGACTAGTTTTCACCATTAGATGAATGATTTTTTTATTTTTTGACTTTTTCTATGGAATCTAAATTTATTAGTAGTGGGTGAGATGAAAGATGCTTATATTTTAATAATAATCAACTAACACCTATTCTAGAGATATGAGATACTATGATCATGTTGTCAATGCTAGATGTATTGATGTCCTTGTGAATTTCATTAATTCTTGATTGAGACCCCTCCAGATATCTAGAACAAGTGTCTTTGTCACCCCTATGAGAGAATAATACTTGGGAGTGTGACGTGAAGTATGGATTATATTAGATCTTAATGTTGATGGTGGTGTATTGGACTTAAATGGATGATAGGATCAGGAGAAGAAGGTATGATGAGTGATTGATTATTTAGACTAGTAGTCACACACATAATTGGAGATTATGGACATTTTGTATTTGATTGGTGACATATGATAAAATACTACAAGAGATCCAAGACACTTTGACTTTGTATTTCATCTCTAATGTAATTATTTGATGGATTATTAGCCATATTGATAGTTCTTTTGACATTATTTTGAATTTTAGACTTGATTCTATCCTAGCTACCTCTTGGTGCTTGACATGGGGATTTGCCAAAGGAGATTGATACTTAACTTGATAAATGAAAATAATTGTGACTTTGATGGTCCACTAGTGCTTGACATTGGGCTTCACTATGGGAAGAAACTTTTTGGCTAGGCTAATGATGTTAATTTTTTTGATTTTGAATTTTTTGATCTTAGACCTTTGTATTAATGGCATTTATTCTATTGCTCAAGGAAGGGTCCAAAAATGGGTGTTCATGTTCATTCCTATGGAGGGAGGTGATTAAACTATCATTGATGAGAAGAAAAGGATCTATGATGGATGAATGTAGTAGAGATGATATGATGAGGTCAATGATTGGTCATGGGATAACTTGGTCTTTATAGGGGTTCTTAAGAGATCCAGTTTCAACATTGGAGAAGATCTCCTCAAGATCAGTAAAAAGATCACTAAGACTATCTATAAGACACATGTCCAAGGTAGGATCAGATCCACTATGATAATCTTCAATTGATAAATCTTGTAAAAATTGGGTTATGACTTCATCATCTTAATTGAGAATAAAATATATGCCTAGTCATTGATTGTCATCTGAATTGGAGGTATCTTCAAAAGGGGAGGCATAGTCATCATCTATTTTAAGGTCTATGTGGGATGATGTTTCTAATGAGGAATCTAATTTAGATAGTAGTATTGAACATGATCTTGATATATATAACACTTTTATTGGCATAGATATTAACTTTGATGTACATGATGCAATGCTACTAGTAGAAGATTCCATGTCAACAAGTAACCTCTCAACGTGGGGTGTTTGACATGATGGTGAGAGGGAAATGATGGAGTGATAATGTAATCACCAAATATAGGTATATGGAATAAAGTATCATTATATAAGGGAGGATTAGGTTCATGGGGAATATACTCATCTTTAATGAAGGATTTGCCAAAGATGGGGGTCCATGGAAGATGGATGTGGTGTCTTGACTTTGGATCAAAAAGGGAAGAGATTAACCATCATTAGGAATAGAATCTTGGAATTCCTCTTTTTTTCACCCATGTATGTAGACTCCTATGATTCATCATTGATTTATATGTCACGATAGTCAATGAGGTCTTGGACATAGTTTCAAAAATTATGACATTGATTAATGGTATGCCCCTAAGTTTGATGATATGCACAATAGTGGTTGGTATCATACCAAGAGGGCTTAGGATTGGTGGGATTAAGATGTCATATGGATATATAGACTATTATTTCATTGGAAAAAAGCTAGTGGAAGACGGATTATAATGATATCGGAAGAGGAGTCTCGGGGCTCTCTTCACTTAATGATTTTGATATGAAAACATTGGGTTCTGGATTAGATGGTTGTTGAATTGATTGGGTTGGTGAAATAGTAGATGAGGTGGCCAAAATAGGATCCCCTTTACTAGTATAAGAAGGTGTAGATGAATAAATATGATTAGTGGATGGAGGATTTGGATGGGACTCATGTGTATGGGTGTAGACTAAAGGTAAGGTTGGTATTTCTCATAATTTTTGCTCATTTATTAATTTTGGAAGAAGATAATAAACTAGTAATAAGGGTGTGGTAAAAGTACCTAGTTGGTGATGCACACATAATCTAGATGAATGTTAAGAACTCCTCTTTGGCTTGTAAAGAATAAATTGTACATAAGAAATCACTAACAAAAGGGGTTGTTAGCAAGATAGTTGGGCAGACTACCTAGTGTTAGCTAGATATAAGAAGCATGAGCTTGCTATGGAGGTTGTCAATATACTTTTGATAATAATTAAGTTGAAAATGATAAAAGTAAGGTACTTGCATAAATAAAATTAAATGTAATAAAATAATAAAGTAAAATACTTGTTAAAGAAAATGATTAAATATAGAAAAAGTGGGTCAATACTCATGCTAAAGTGGGTGAAGTTAGGTTCAAAAAATTAAAAAAGGGGTTGTGAACAAGTAAGAACATATAAAGTTAGGTTTGTTTGGGTTAAAAAGTCTAAAAATAAATTCTTGTTATTTTCTACCATAGTGACCATCATCAATTGGGTGAACCATTGGGGGTTAAGCTGACTGTTAGTGGCCAGGTAACCATCGATGGCTAGGCGTGATCATTGATGGTTGCATTAACCATTGATAGTTTCCTATGGATTTCTGAAGGTACTCATAAAAGAGTTACATAATGGGTTAATGGTCTAATAATGGTTTTATTAAGAGTAGAAGTTGAGAAACAAGGTGCAAATTAGTTTGTTTAGGTCAAATGGGATAGAAATCCAATTAAATAAAGAACAAGTATAATATACCTATATCTTACTAGTTGGCTGTTGGTTGAAGGTTAGAGTAATTTCATTAGAGTAACATTACTTTGGCTTCAAAAGCAAATTCAATAGAGATTCAAGTCCCTTTTGTTGTTATTGATTTTCTAAAAGAAGATTAGACACTAGAGAGCTTGAATACCTATGTACAAGAATATTTGATAGTTTGAACATGGATCCTCTCACCTCTTACTCCCCTCCTTTTATAAGCAAAGAAAGATGGATGATAGAAGGTTCCTTAGAGGTTGAGGGTGTTGATCATGATGCTTTGGAGTTCGCTAGCACCACATAAGGCAAACATAATAAATTAAGCCTCATTATCCTATACATAGTTGGTGATGTGTTAATAAGGTGAGGACCTAACCATCAATGGTTAGGATAACCATTGATGGTCAGGCTAATCATTAGTAGTCAAGTTTATGAAGGAAATGGGTCAAGGTAAGTTAAAATAGAAGGGCTAATGTTTTTTTTAATAAGTTAGTGACTTTATTTAGCTAAGTGGTCAACTAGACTCAAGGTCCAAAAGGGTCAAGAAGGGTCCCAAGGAATTTTGACATCTAGTATATTTTTGTCTACATTTTACCCCTTTTTATTATGTAACTTTGAACTAACAAAATATAAAACAAGAATGGATTGCTTGGTTGAAGGTCTAGTTTCCCTGAGTATGAGAGGAGGTGTTCCCCCTCAAATCAGGAGTTGATGAGGTGAAACTAAAATTGAAGTAGGGTTTGATAAGTGATATATGGTGAGTCATGAGGTTAGTGATAAAAAGTTGGGATTAGGCATTTGAGATGTAAACATGCACATAAAATGTGACTAAGAGTGATAGTCAAGATCACACAAAGGCTAAGATTACCAATGTTGGTAAAAATAAGGTTGGTTTTATAAGTATGAGTGATAGGGTAATCAATCCAATCCATTGGTCATAATTGATTAGGTGACTCTATAAGTCTCCTAGATAGGGTCAATATTTTTGTAGGTATTCAATTTAGGAAGTTCTCTGTTGAAAAACATAAATGTTATGGTCATACACGAGGTGGTGAAAATTCAAATGGTCAACATGGAAAGGTTGGTTGATGAAATCAAAAATACCAATACAAGGTTCATCTTGAAATATGCAATTATTTGAGTCAAAAATAGCCAACATCAAGGTGGATGTGGTCTAATGGTTATTTGGAGAAGAGTCATATCCAAAAGTTCAATTTTTGGTTTGGGGGAGATTAGATGATCTCAAAAATTTAGGCACTTAGGTTGGGTGCTTAAAACATTAGAAAGTGATACCCTGATCATCTATGGTTAGGGTTTTTAAGGTTAACTATCAATGGTCACCCTGACCATCAATATTAAGGGTGAAAACCCTAAAATCACAAAATATAAAAAGTGAAAATGAAATTTCAATTTAACTTTGGACATTTTCACCTCCATGCTTCTGTTCATTCTAGTGATTCAATATTTGGAGTTTAGGTTTGAGAATCTATTGAGCATTTGGGTGAGGTGTTGATTATGGATTGGTTGAGTGTATGTTTGAGGAGATCATCTAGGACCCAATATGTAGGGTAGACATGGACATGGTTGAGTAGCAAGATGTGGGCTCTGACCTCAATAATGATAAAGGAATGAGGTAGGGGATGTTTTAAAATTGTTGTTAGTTGATTTAGTTGTTATTGAAGTTAAATTTGGGTAATTTATGATTAATTTGGTAGGGTTTTAGGAGGTTTGACTTAGGTTTAGGTTTAAGTTAAAATTAAGGAAATTAGTAGGTGAAAGTGAAATTTGAAAGAGGTTTTGGGTTGGGGATAGGTTATAGGGTAGTTTGAGGTAGTTTAGTTTTTGAATATTATTATTTTATTGAGGTTTTTAGGAAGATAGGTCAATTTTTTTGTAGTAGGTGGTCACACATAGTGACCATCAGTGGTTAGACCTGACCATCAATGATCAGACATGACCATTGATGGTCAACCACCAAAGAAGGAAACACACTTAACTATTAGTGGTTGACCACCAAAGGAGGAAACACACTTGACCATCGATGATTTTAAGGACTATCAATGGTTGAATATTTAAGGAAGGTGAGGTTCAAAATAGGAAGAGATAAAAACGTTTTGAAATGTTGAAAAGGGGTTAAGGGTAGAAGGGTAGGTCCTAGTAAGAGTGATAGGTTTGAACTGGGTAGCTTTAGGTAGTATGTGGTAAAAGGTTTGATAAGTATAGGGAAAGTTGTTTGAAAATTTTGTGGGGTAGGGTATATTTGTGTGAAAGAAGTGAAAGGTATTGGTGTAATAGATCAGGGTAGATGTTTTAAAAATTTTGTGGTTGAGTTTCATTTTAGGTGCTAAAGATAATGTTGTAAAGATAATAGTTGGAATAGGTTTATGTAGGTGAGTTTAGGTCGACAAAGAGGTTAATGAAAGTAAACTAAGTAATGGAAATGGAAAAATAAGCATGCATGCTAACTTGGTTATTTTGTAATCATGAGACCAAATCTAGATGAGGGATCAAGTCCTAAAGATATTTATGGAGATCCATGGATAGACGACTGGTGATGAGTAGACACACATGGAAGAGGTCAAGCTTAGATCCATGAGACATTATCAGTGGTTACCGTGAGATGCAATGATGATCATGGCCCTCATTAAGAGATGGAACCTAACCATGAACACATTTTTGTTATCAACATGATAGATTACCATCCTTATAGAGGATGTTCATAGGATTACATGGCTACCTATTCGAGGGGAGCCTATTTATCATATTGAGAGTGAGGAGAGGGATGAGTAGATGAAGCTCTTGTATGGTGAGGATTGGGCCCATGTTGGGTGGAATTTAGGTAGTTTTGGTTATGGGCCACTATACTAGAGGTCTCTAGATGAGAGATGCTTGATGATGATGATGATGGTAGAGTCATGTTTCATGTTGCCTAATTTAAGTTGTGGATGATATCCCTATATGCTACTAGGAGTGATAGTAGAGATTTTTCTAGGTAGGATAGTGTTTAGGTGGGATCCTATTTTGTTAGTCTAGATTTATAAAGGGCTATGGGGATTTTGAGTTCACCAGTGATATGGGATCAGTGTTAGGTTTATGTTCTATTGCTAGGCATATGAGCATATTCAAGTTCTGAGACCATTAGGTCTACCATGTGATGGTTATGCCTAGGCAAAATATAGAGTGGGTTTCCTATGATGGAGGAGAGACTATGCATTGATAGGGTAGGTGGAGGTGCTAAGGACATTGACTAGTTCAAATATTCCTTAGAGGGTTTGGTTATAGGTGATGTGGTGTGGAGGCCATATGTGGGCTAGCCTAGGTAGGCCCTTTATAGCTATCACACTTTGTCTTTGTAGAGCTAGATATAGATCTATGAGAGGAGAGAGGGTGAGATTGAGCTCATCCCATTTGATAGAGTTTGAAGGTAGTATGGACTTGTGTAGGGCATTTTGGCTCTTTTTCTAAGATATAGGAGGGAGGATGTAGAGTTTATACTTCCAAAGTTGTAGCCATAGGATGTAGTGCTAGATTATGAAGAGTTACTTGGTAGAGAAGTGATAGATGATGTCAGTGTTGTTGATGGATATGCAGCATGATATCAATCCCTATATGTAGTATTTGATTTTGGATGGGATGATGGGGACTGATAGGCCATGGATGTGGATCCAATTATGACATAGGTGTAGGGTGATGGTTAAGATAGATAGGTAATGACAACACTAGTAGCTACACATGCTAAGATTACAAGTTTATAAGGACAAGAAGCCATATTGTAGGGAAAAATTCTCACTTTATAGGGTTAGGTTACCACCTTGACTGGTGAGAGAGATCAGGTGAGGACCTCCCTTGGTTTGGTGACCCAAGAGAGGGACACACTAAGACAAAGGATGAGAGTAGTGGTAGCACAAGTAAGAGGGCCACCAGGTATGATTGTTATAACATGATACTTGGCCATGATTGAGGAGTTGAGATATTATGAGGCTATAGTGATAGCACCGAGTCTAAAGTAGCCAAGATGGGGAGAGTACAAGGCTAGTTTGATAAGAGGACTAGTTGTGGTGAGTCCAAGATAGTGGGCCTCTATAGTGAGTGGACATATAGGCATCATAAGAGGACCAACACCAGATGGTAGTATAGGTACAAGATTAAGAGGGGCTAATGGTATTGGCTCCCCAAGGGCATGATATTATATGTTTTGATATGTTGTATGTATATTATTTTGATATTGGTTTGCATGCTAATGCAGTGAGATGTACATGAGAGTGTGATTTATACATTGTTACATATATTATTTATTTAATGGATATGCCATATATGATGATGTTTATGTTTTATGATGTGATATATATATATATATATATATATATGATGTATGTTCATGGTTCATTGTTTACATGTTTTGATGTTTTGGATGCTTTATGATTTATGATTATGAGATGTGGACTCAATAGCTTTAGGCATGTGATGATTTATGGATGATGTTTTATTTTTTTCATGATTATGATGATGAATGGTTCAATTATGGTTATTGATGTGATTTATGATATGATGTTTGATGAGATATTATGGTAATTGGATAGGATGATACTATAAATAAATAGATGATGTATGATGTGGTTCATGATGATTTGATCATAGATAGATATATGATGTGTTTTATGGATATGGTTCATAATGTTGTGTTCATCATTGATATTTATTGTTCATGTCATGGATATGTAATGAGATTATGGTTAAAGTAAGTTAAATAACAAAAAAAATGTATAAAAAAAAAGAGAATCATAAGACATATGTCTACGTGAACCAATGATAGAAAGGCAAGGAAAAAGCATGATGGTTTTTCATTGGTAAGGACCTAACAGAACTAAAGTTAGACTAGCTTAAGGAAACTAAGCCTTTCAAATGCTTCACATTCAACATACTTTGGTTAATAAAATGATGTCTTGATAACTTTATGTCAAGTAAGCTCATAATCCCTTGATTAAAAGATGGTATAAAGGGGAGATAGGTGATGGGTGAATGGGTAAATGGGCTGATAGGTAAGATAACCTTATATGGGTTAATTTTCCCCTTTTATAGGTGACCTAAACACTAAATTAGAAAAGTCCATGTCATAATGCTAGGTATAGACTAATCAATGTGAGAATTCTACTAATGCTATATATGAAAGCTAATTATAGATTTTTTAGGATAGCTTATTCTAATTTTGATATAGGGTTTTTTGTATATTGCTTTTTTTATAGGTTTTGAAGTTGATTGATGTGGGAAGCTTCAAATGATTTATTTTGACCCATTTGACTTATCCATTTTTCAAGGGAGTGGTTTGAGTTTGTGTTTGTATGTTAAGTAGCTGTCCTTTAAGGGAAAAGTCTATAATTTAAGCAATTTAGGTTTATGTAGTTGTCCTTCAAGGGAACAGTTTGCTATACTAGAGATATATGAACCAAGTGATATTTTGGTATCCCAATTATGAGGTTTAAGACATGGACAAGTCTAATTAGGATTATAGGTTTACCTTTAAAAGGACAAAACTTTTAGAATAAGAAGGTAATGATAGGTAAAAGGGTTTGTTTTGAGAGATAAATGGTCATGGGATTCATGGGTAGAGCTATGGTACCCATATTTAGGATTAAGTAATGATTGTGATGGTTAGTCACATGTTTATATGTTGTAATTAGTTGTCCTCAAAGGGATAGGAGGAAGGTGAAGGTAAAAATCTTGTAAATCAATGGATGAGCTTAAGTTAGATAGAAAAGGTGAGTTTTTTCCTTCTATAACAAAAGAAAGGATGCAGATGCGAAGCATTAAGAGGCGCATGTTTTGGTTTCCCTTCAAGAGAGGACAAATGATAAGATCTTAATCTATACTTATGGGTTATGATGTAGGGTGATATCAAATAAAAAGAAAACTTACCTCTTTTGCTTTTATCCATATTGGTTTTCCTTTAGGATGAGGTCTCTAATATTGAATTCTTGTTCTTTTAGGTGTTTATTATAAGTGCACTTGATTCATTTTTTATAGACATGAAGATAGTTAGTCACTATGAGGTGATGTTCATCAAGTATTTCAAGTTAGGATAGACATTATTGATGATAGTCACCTTCATAAATGATCTCCTACAAATATATACAAAGAGAGGGAATCTAGACATTAAAAGGCAAGATTACCTCTACTTTAAAGACTAGAGAGAAAGGGGTAGCACTCATAGAGGTTCAAATTCTAGTGTGATAGGCCCATAAAGTGAAAGGGATGTGCAAGTGTCAATCCCACCCTAAATCACTAACTACTCTGGTCAAAATTTTATTAAGTTTTTTTTAAAAATGCTTTTGCCTATCCATTTGATTGTGGACGATAAGGCAAGGAAAATCTTAACTTAATTCCAAATGAATTATAGAGACCTTAAACTTATTTTTTTCTTAAAATATTTACCATTATCAGTGATGATCTTATGGGGAACACCAAAATTACATATGATATGGTGGTTTATGAAGTCAACAATCTTGTCAGCTTTGATTGAGATGAGAGGAATAAATTTCACTCACTTGGTGAAAAACTCAATGGCAGTAATGATGGATTTGTGTCATTTTGAAGAATGAGGATTGATTTCCCCAAATGAGATCAATTCCCCATTGTGATAAAGGCCAATATTCTTTGGATAATTATAGGCCATGGGTAGGTGCATGATGTAAATTAGCATGCTGTTGACATTTAACACACTTCTTTACATAATCATAGCCATCCTAGTTGAGGGTGGGTCAATAGTAGCCAAGCCAAAGGATAGATTTAACAATATCTAAACCATTAAAGTGTCCCCTAGAGATTACGTCATGTATTTCCTTGATAGCATAAGAATCCTCATGATTATGTAGACACCAGGGAAGGAGGCTATTGAAGCTACACTTGTAAAGGATTCCCCCTAGTATGGTATAATGAGAGTTACTCTGAACAAAGGCTCATTAGGAATACCTAGAGAGATTGGAAGGAATGATGCTAAGGTTGAGGTAGTTAAAGGTTTGTTCATACCAAATATCAGATGAAGATTTCTCTATACTAAAAATAATAGGAAGGGTAGAATGGATATAAGGTAAAGTGATAAAATGGTAGATTGTAACAAAGAGTTTAGATTCAGTGGGTTGAGATGAGATTTGGGAAGGAAGAGATACCATTTTATCTATAATTTTTTTGGTAAATCAAGGAATAAATGAAATAAGGTAATGATAAAATGATGCTAAGAGTACATCTATAATTTGTTTTTACTTTTTCAAGACATCATTCTTATATTGGTAAGATCTATTATAGTTGATCACAAGTTAGGAATCACCAAAGACACTAATGGTCTTAATTCCCAAGGCTAAAGTAGTTTGGAGACCTATGATGAGGGTTTAATAATCAACCACATTGTTGGTACACTCAAAGTCAAGTTTAAATGAAAGAGGAAGAGTTTCACCATTAAGGGGAATGAGGATCACTCCAACACCCCCACTGCATTGGCACTTGGAGCCATCAAATAACATAGTCATTGGGTATGTGGGGTCCTCTTGAGAAAGAGTCACAATGGACTCATCTAGAGATGCAAGATGAAGTGGTTGGTTATCAGGTAGAGGATATTTGTCCAATTGGTTGGTAATGACATCCCTTTAATTGAATTTTACTAAATGAACTCAAGGTTAAACATAGATAAAATCATGAGCCACTTATCCATACACTAGTTCTCATATGGTTTAGAGTGCATATACTTGAGAGGGTCAACATTAGTGATGATTTTTTTATGATTAAGAAGGTAGTGACAAATTTTGGAAGCCACAAAGACTAAGGCATGGTAAAGTTTCTTAGGATGGGTATAGTGAGTCTCATACTCTATAATCATTCAACTTATGTAGTAGACAACTTGCTCTTTGTGTTGTTCATCATGGTGGGCAAACATTGCCCCTAGGTAATGGTAAGTGGAAGATATGTAAATTTAAAAGGGTTGATCCTCTTTAGGTGGGGTAAGAATAGGTGGAGAAAGAAGGTATTCTTTTAGTGAATCTAAGGCTTGTTGGTAATCTTTGGTCCACTTAAAAGATGTGTCTTTCTTAAGAAGATGGTGAAAAGGTTGACATCTATCTAATAACTAAGAGATGAAGTGAGGGATGGATTTGTGCTTCCCCTATAGGCTGTAGGGTTACTTAAGGTGGGTCAGAGGTGGAATCTCCAAAATTTCTTTGACTTTGGTAGGGTCTACTTCAATTCCTTCAATAGAGATGATAAAGACAAGAAGCTTTCCATAAACGACCCCAAAGATACATTTATTTGGGTTGAGTATGATGTGGAAATGGATTAGGCATTCAAATATGATGGTGAGAATAACTAGGTGATCCTTATGATGTTTATATTTTCCAAGGAGATCATCTACATATTCTTTTATGATTTTATGGATAAGATCATGGAAGATGTAGGTCATGGCACACTGGTAGGTTATTTTAGTGTTTTTTAGACCCAATGGCATGACCATGTAGATAAAGGTTCCCCATGGGGTGATGAAATAGGTTTTATTCTAATCCTTGGGGGTAATAAATATTTAATTATATCCTAAGAAATCATCCATGAGAGATAATATCTCATAGCCAACTATAAGATCAACAAGTTGGTCAATGCGAGAGTCACATCATGAAAACCAAGGCGGAATTATTTTCAGGCATGAAAGTAGATGTCACCACGGCAGGCCATTTTGTAAAATGAGGAGAATGAGAATGATTGGAAAATAGATATTAGGGTCTTGAAGGTCCACATTCAAAAGCTAGAAAAGGTCTTCACTAAAGGCCTTTAAAATAACTTTCTACTGAATATGACTATGTTGGAAGTGGTGGGTAATCTAGGGAATGTTGATAATGTGAACAATGAGAATCTTAAGGATCTTGTTAATTTTATAGTTATGTAGTTTCATCCTTTCTAGCTCTAGTCTTTCTAGCGTTTTGTTTTGCTTATATCTTTATTTATCGACTGTGCCATTGGTTCAGTGCTAGCATCTTTTGTTTGCCAGCCTTCCTATCTTTTTTAACTGTATAGGTTTTAGCCCCTAGTTTGCTACCTAATTAATCAAAAACAAGTTGGTCAATGCTAGGCAAATAAAAGTCATCCTTTGGGAAAGCAAGGTTATGGTCACAAAATTTGATACAAAGGTGAAGTCCTCCTATGGATTTATAAGGGGAATGATGTTATAAACCCATTGAGGATAATCTATGGGTTAGATGAAGTTGATAGATGAGAGGTGTTGAAGCTATTCTTTGACTAGAAGGGTGATGCAAGGGTGCATCTTGTGAATCTTTTGTCGAACATGTTTAACATTAAGATGGGTGACAATGTTATGGAGGGTTATGAAAGGGTCAATTTTGGGCATATCTTGATAGGACCAAGTAGATTCTATGCTTTGGTCATGAAGGAAAGATGGGTAATCTTTTTTCTCTATAAAATTCAAAGGTTTCCCAATCTTGACAATGTCAAGATTATCCTAAGTACCCAAGTTAACATAGAGAGTGGATTAGTTTAACATGGTTTGGTTCTTAGAAGGAAGGTATCTGTGGATAGAAGAATCCCCCACATTGAAGTAGGTGAGAATGGAATCATCATCCTAATGTTGGATGGTGTTGATGGTAGGAGAATCATTTTCTACCATTTTAGGATGGATGAGAGGAATAATTTTAGTTTAGCCATCATTTTGATAAGTCAGGGTGTCTAAACTAATAGTATTGATTAAGAAAAAGTTGGATAGAATGATATCTAAATCCTCTAACTTTAAAGGAGATGGGGTTGGTAAGGTGTTTATTAGTTCATAAAGTCTCATATTCACTAGTGTTTGGTGAAGTTATTTTAACACTACTCATTGGATGGTTTCAGAAGGGTTGGAAGGAGAGGCACTAAAAATGGATATTTTGGGTTTTGGATAAGGTAAAGTTAGAGGTGAGGGTGTTTTGTTTTAGTTGGAAGGTTGAGGGGTAGAAGGGTGGGTCCATTGTATGGACACTTTTACTTTTTCTTTATCTTTTTATTGGGCTTGAGATTAGGTAAGCATATGGCTAGTGTGGATTAAGGGAGGTGTTAGTATAGGTGGTTGCTTAAATTCCTCCTTTCTTTCAAATGAGAGTGGAGGAGTAAGTAAATGTTGGATAGGTTTATTTGGTGGTTGGGTTGGTAATGGGCTCAAGGGAGGTTCATCTGATAACAAATCATATTTATCTCATAAGCTATGGATAAACATTTGAAGAGATTTGTAATTCTCTATATCATGTCAAAGAATCCCATAGCCATTGAACCATGATGGTTTAAGACATGAAGGGTCAAAAGGTTTGATGGGTGGTAAGGTTGAGGAAGAGGTTTGCAACAACCTTTGTATAATTTTTGAATAAGATTTAATCAAAAGTGTTGAGGGTATTGGGTTTTTAGTTTTAAGAGTGGGAACCTTCTTAGTAGTAGGCTTCACCATGGAAATTGCAAGTGGTGGAATAGTTTTTGTAGGTGGTTCCAGTTGGGATTGTTTTTTTATGGTTGGTATGGAGGTGGAGGGTGAATGTTTGGTGATAGGTGAGAAGGTAGAGGTAGCTAGGTTAGTTAATAATGATGGGTATTTTGATGATTTGGTAGAGGTAGGTGTAGGTAGAGTAAAAGGAAAAGGTTTACTAGATGATAAATAGGTAATAGGGATAGTATAAGTATGGGGTCCTAAGATGGAAGGTAAGTGGGAAGGAGGTTGTATGGGTCTAGTTCTAAATCAAAGTTTAGGTGGTTCCACCTTAATAGTTGGTTTGGTCAAGGTTTTATTTGGTGGAATATAATGGGTTAAGTCCAAATTCAAAGATGGGTGAGTTAGGCCAGGTTTAGGAAGTATACCTAGGTTCTTGATAGGCTTGGTTAGAGAGGCATAAGGTTATTTGGAAATTTTAGGTAGAGGTAGGTTGGATGGTTTTGCTATGATTTTGGAGGAATAAGTGTTTAGTGAAGTTATTGAGGTAATGATGGGTTTGATGGTGGATGTAAGTGAGGTTAAGGGCTTAGGTTTATTTTGGTAAGGGAACCCAAGACAATGACAAAAAGTAGCTCTATATAGGTTGGGTTGATAAGTGAAATCTAGACTTTGGATCAATATATAAAAAGGCTTGTAAATGGGTTTGATTCCTTGGTCATTAGTTTCAAAAATTAAGCCCATAGGTGGAGGTGATGGGAAGGTTTATTCACCTATGTTCTTGATGGAAGCTTCCAAGGTTTGGGAGGATGATTCTTCCATGAAAGGTGTAGGTAAGTTGATATCTTCTTTTGGGATGGTTCCTAAAGAGAGAATGGGTGGTTCTAAGATAGGTGAGAAAGGTGTGATGTCCTCAAGTGAAGGGATAGAGGTGGTTGTATACTTTGTTGGTATGTCCAAAAGAATGGAGGGTAATTCAACCAATTTAGTTGGTGGAATGGGTAAAGAGGTGGGTAAAGCAATGGTTTCCTCTTTTGGTATTTCTATTGAAGGAGATATGGATAATTCTATGGTCTAAACAAGTAAAGAAAGAGGTGTGGTTATTTCCTCTGTTTGAATGTCCAAAGGTATAGAAGGAGAATCCACCACTTCAATAAGTGGAATAGAGGAAGAGGTAGATGAAGTGATGGTCTCCTCAATGATAGGTTCATTAATAATGACATTAAACATATGGACATCATAAGCATGAGATGATTCTAATTTATCTTCATAATAGTTGGTGGAAGGGGCATGGTTGGGAAAAGGATTACAAAAGATGTCAATCGATTGATTTGGAGGTGAATCAGGATTATCAAATATGAATTATCCCATATCAATAATATTTTAGACAATATTCTTAAAGGTATTTCACCTAATAACATCATGTCTAATGATGCGATGGAAAGCACAAAGATCATTCTCATTGTACCAACTAGGTGTAGGGAGAGAGTCATCAAATTATTGGGGAGTTTTTATTGGGGGAAGTTGCAAAATGTTTGATTTGAGTAATTTTTCCAAAGATGAAGCATAATACTCCCCTATTAGATTATATTATTTTAGAGTAACTTAGTTTTGGTTTTGGTTTGGTTTGTTGAAAGAGTTAGAAGAATTATCTAGGTTGGGTTGGTTAACAATTAGTGGTGAAATGGTCTTAAGCACGATCGAGTTGGTACATAATTTTGATTTGGTATTGAGATGGTTAGGTTAATTGGTATTTTTAGTAGATGAAGGGTCATTATATTTAAAGATAGAATTTTTGTTCCACAATTTTAGTTTCCCCTCATCAATAGCTCAGATTTCCAAATTTTTTTCCATGTTGAAAGCCTCATCAAAAGTTCAAAAATTTTGAACTTGAAAAGTATGGGAAATATGTTTGTCACACTATAGACACCGAAATTGTGTCTACACCTTGGTCATCCTCCCCACTTGGCCCCCCTTGGCCCATGTCCTAGTCCCCTCAATTTTAAATTAAAATAAACAAATATTTTAATTTATTGGCCCCCTTTCCACCTCACCCATGCCACCTTGGATCCCCTCCTTGGATGCCCCCACCTCTCTCCTAGCCTTTATTACCAAAATACTCTCTTAATACTTCCTCCCACGTCCATTTATGCCCTCCTCGACCATTTTCCCATGGCCTTTTGACCCGACAGCGTGCAAGAACGGATAGAGGCTAATTTTAGCCTCTGTCCCCATTCTTCTGCCACCGACGTCGGTCATTATGCGGCCAACGTCAGCGGTTCTACGGGCATCAGTTGCCTTCAAAACCATTTTCTACCACTGTTCTCCCCCTGTGAATGTGAACTCTTTTTGGTGCTTTGGCATTCTATTTCTCTCTCTCTCCCTCTCGCACAACAACACCAGTAGCTACAGGTACCCTACAGAGATAGTTCTAGGCTCTTGGCATTTGTAGGTCCGTTAATAGCTCCAACAATAGGTTTTCTTCATTCTTCCTTTAGCAAGCAGGAGGTAAGTGCTTCCTTGTTTTCATTTCATTTCTTATTTGGTTTTATCTACTAATCCAACCCACTGTCCACAATCTTCCTTGTCCTTCCCTGAGAGGCTGAAAAGCCTTTTCGGATCCCTGTCTCCCATTCATCCTCCTTTTGACTTTGTCACCCATCCAGTCCATTCCCAGACAATATTCTCAGTCCCTCAGACCCTAAAAATAGTCCCTCAGACCCCCAAACAATCCCTCTAACCCTCAAATAGGTTACCTGACCCTCACACAAAACCACAATCCACCCTACAGACCAAAAACCCAGACCTAAACTTGTCCCTGGCCATCACCCCGACTGACCTCAACCATTGCCCCTACTAACGTCGACAACCTAACTGACGTCAGTGACCTTCCTTGACCGACACTGGCAGAATAATTGACGTCAGCAACTGTGACCAGGCTGACAACAACATTTAGGTAAGCATTTGCTTCCACTTCTTTTCAGTCTTTTATCATTTTAGTATTTTATCATTCTGCCTTTTATCAGACATTATTTTTATCAATCAGTGGGTTGACATCCCTTAAGGAAGTCTTTGTACTTTTAGGATCAAGCTTTTGCTTGGCAGCCCACCATCTCCTCATCTAATGCCTTCTTTGTTTTAGTCTCTTTCTTCTGCAGGTGTCATCCTCCGCAACCAAAGAGGAGTTCTCATGAAGTCTGAATAACGGTGCACACGACTTCATCCAAGTACATACAAGCCCTCATCCTTTCTTCTTAGTTTCTCATTTTCCTTTCTTGAATGTGAAAATCGAAAATCGTATAGAAACATTCTAGCACACTCGGTGGGACCCTAGGGTCTTTCTTGGGTTCTTTTATTTCTTTTCATATAGGGTGCATTAGGTTTCTCCTTTTCACCTCTTCCTTCTATCTCTTCCAAAAGACATCATAAGCAGGATTAAAAAGAACTCTTCTTTCTTTTCTTGCATCATAGACTAGTCAAAAGTCAAACTCTTCAACCCTTTCTCCATTTGTCTTCATACAAACTAACATTTTGACTTGGGCTTAAAACACATTGCATTTCATTTCTACTTGCTTGCATTTCTTAGTCCACATCTAGTAATTAACAACCGCATCATGAATTAATCATAGATCACTTTATGTTACACAACCAAATCACTTGCACAAATAAAACATCAAAACTCACCTAAGACAAGGCCCAACTATGATTTCATCACCCAGTGGATACCTTACCCATCCCGGCAATCCCACTTGGATTTCATCACCAAGGGGAAGCCCACTTTGTTCTTTGGTAGAGGATAACCTCTAGGGAAAGTATATTTTGGCTAAGCAAGACCAGCTTATCACTAGGCTCATGAAGTGAGGGGAGCTTGCTCCTTAACACCAGGCCATGTACGGAACCTAACACAGACTCTTGAGCACCTAAACAAACCTGAAACCAGCTCTAGACTACTTCTTCTAGGACCCATTCTTCAAGCCAACCTCCCAAACACATTCTAAGGCATAAGCCAACATGATCCTAAGAATTCATTACTAGGGATTTAACGCTTAGGATCTGCTTGTGTTCTTCATCTTTTCTATTCTTATCTACTTATTTGAGCTAGTGAGGATGTTCTTCTTCCTTTTTTCCAAAAACCCTCAAATATTCTAAGTTTTTGGAAAACACAGTCACCGGCATCAGTTTTACCACCGACGTCGACAACCTTTCCTCACTGGCATCGGTTATCTGACCGATGTCGGCCATATTTTCTCACCGGCATCAATTTTTAAACTGACGTCGGTCACTGTCACAATCTTTTTTTTCAAAATAGTAGCTTAAAACTTGACCCATTTTCTACCAAAAGCCACATTCTGAGTTTTTGAAACTGATAAAACATAGTTTTTGGAACTTGACCCCTCTTGCCTTGATTGGTTTTGACACACAGTCAAACCAAGGCTCTTCTTGACCAAGCGAGGCATCAACTGCTTCCGCCTTCCCTGTCCATAACCAGTCCTATAATGGAGTTTCACTCATAGACTGAAAGAACTCCTACTCAACCAACCCTGACTCAGACCCCCATTATCCCTGAAAGGGACCAAGATTTTGAGAGATTCTTGGACCTCAATGTCAAAGCCCTCCAAAATTATCTCACAAGAAACCCAACGCGAGACCTTTTAGGTGAAGTGGCAATGACATCAACACCATTCGCTACCCAGCCTTTTATGACTCAAACTATTGCCTCAACCATTAACCCAACCATGGCTAATACACAAAGTTTGGCCTCCCCATCTATTTTTAGACTAACCTCCATCGGGGTTCCATTACCCCCTCAACCACACGCAATTCAACCAAGTTCTACATCATACCAAAACTTGATTGTCTCGACCCCACACACTCTTACGCCCATAAATGTAGGAGTGTCTACCTCCCCTTTTGCTAATGCTACCATGCAACCATCTTTGGTAGTATCTAGTCAACTTATGCCTTCTACCTCCATGGCACAACCACCATTGACCTCCACTTCTGTCCCTATGACTAGTTATCAATACGTTGTGCCCCTACAAGCACAATTGACTATGTCATATGCCCCTTCTAGCACTTTTCAAGTGCCTTACAACCTAGGGGGCACCCCATCTGCCAATCCGTCAGCTGATCTCATCAAAATGCTGATGGACAAAATGTCTAGTCTCAAGACCTCTATTTTTGGTTCACACAATGCCCTCTCATATGAACAAATTTGCAATGAACCCATTCATCCCTCTGTCCTAATCTGGCCATACCCCAACCAGTGGGAGATTCCTAAATTTTCTCATTTCTAGAGTAAGGAAGACCCACAACAGCATCTACGAGCATTTAGACATGCTTGTTATCTCATAGCACATGATGATGCATTGTTGTTGCGCACGTTCCCCATGTCACTTTTTGGCCCCACCCTTGATTGGTATAGCTCTCTTACCAGACATTCTATCTTTTCATTCATTCAACTCACCCAATTATTTCTCGACCATTTTTCTATCAATATCACCAAACAAGTCTCAATCACAAACCTCTACTCCATCAGGCAATTTGACGATGAATCAATAGTCTATTTTGTCTCCCATTGGAGAGGCTTGATTAACCAGCTCTCCTTCTCCTTGCCTCAACCTGAGCTCATCGAGCTCTTTTCTCGAGCATGTGTCAGGCACATCTCTTCCACCTTGTGGGTTCAAACATTCTGCACTTTCGATGAAGCTTTCACCATGGCCTGAAAGCTTGAACTCCATTCCATTGAAGAGGATAAGGTCAAATTGCATAATACCAATGCAAAAGCCAATGACCCTTCTTCTCCCAGACCTTCTTCTGCCAACTCCAAATCTAAAGGAGTGGCCAACACTGTGGTCATTAGATCACCATCTTCAACAACATCTAATCACTCTCAATCTTCAACATCTCAAAGCATCACCAAACAATTCCAACAATGGTACATCCAGCATTCATACACTCCACTTGGAGAATCATATGCTTCCATTTTGGAAAAACTTGTCAAGTAGGGGGTCCTCAATCTCCCTCCAATCCGACCACCTCAATTCGACCTTTCAAAAGCCCTCCCTACTTGGTATAGGGAGGTTGACTTCTGTCACTTTCACCACGTCCAAGGCCATGACATCAACAATTGCTGAACCTTCAAAAACATCATTCAAGACATGATAGATAGGGGTGATCTCATTTTGGACAACCCAAATGCCCCACCCAATCAACACATCGATATCTTCAAACAACCCTTTCCTAATCATCTACCTACCCAAAACAATGTCCAGACCATGGCCGATAGCTCTCATGAGCATGACATACACACGATCAACACGGTCTCACCTCTTATCCTTGACCAACCTCCTTCACAGGTGGAAGATCCTGCTTCCCCTATTTCTCCTCCATAGGATGAAGAACTTTCTTCTCCTATTATTTCTCCATCTACCTCTCTTATACTAGAGGATGCCTTGACCATACCTATGCCATTAACCCCACCTTCATCTTTCCTCCTACCAATGGAGGACCCTACCTTGACTACTCCTCAAGCACAAGTAGAAGGCACGATCATCCCTACCATCTATCTGCTTGAGGAGCCACATTCTCCTATTTCTTCTCCACCAAGAGAAGAACTAGTCTCTTCACCTATTTTGACCGAGGAAGACCCAGTCATGGTTTTCTCTTGCCTTTTGCCTGAGATTGCTACATCTCACTCACCTCCATCCACATCTGAACCCAAACCTGTATCTAGCCTCACCTCGCACGATGGTGGTCCTCAACCCAAACCAAAGAAGACCACTAAACCACACCGGAGGACTCCTCCCCCACCTTCATCATTACCTTCAATTTTGGGCCCACATCCATCTACTTTAATAGGAGTGCTTCTTACTCCCATACTTCACAGAGGCAAGTCACCTCCATTATCTCCTCAACCCAGCAGACATATATTTCCTCCCAAACATCCAACACCTATCACCACCAAAGTGCCATCTACACATGTGGCTACACCATCCACAAAAATGATGGTATGACCAATGCCTCTTATGCCTCTTAAACCAAAGTCATTAACCCCCACTACAACAAAATGCTCAGACCCATTAGCAGGTTCTTATGCCTTGCTGTTATGACAATTATTACAGTCTTCTTGCATTAGTCTCCCACCTCTTAGACCATATCAATCTCTCAAACCAAAACCACCCTGGTTCGATGACACTCAGATTTGTGCATATCATCACATGCCTAGGCATGACACCGAGCATTGTTGTGCCCTCAAGGTTGTCATTCACCAATGTTTGGAGAAATACACCCTTCTTCTTGACCACATTGTCAACAAACCTTCAACCTCCTCACTGCCCCACTCATCAACTCTCAGATCAAGACCATCTTGGTTTGACAACTCTAAATTTTGTCACTATCACCACAAACCCAGACATGACACTGAGCATTATTGCGCTCTCAAATCTATCATTCGTCAACATCAAAAAAAGGATTTCCTTCTCATTAAGGATTCTCTTGACCACCCCTTAGAGAAATCATCAACATCGACCCATGATTCTCAAACCTCATCACCTAAATCAAGATCTTCATGCCAGACTATGGTCCCTTTGCCACCTTTAACCCCCTTATTTGACATCAACATAGTCAATCTAACCACCAAGCCTCAACCGACCTTGACCAATCTGTCAAACATTCTCCCTAACCGCTGGGGGAATTCAATATTCATCCAAGTCTCGACCAACCTTTCAACCTAGTCTCAACCAAATATCAATCACTCTTTTAATCCTAAACCTTGACCAAGCCTCAATCAAACATCAACCAGTCTCAGCCAAACATCAACCCTAACTTTAACCAATCATTCAACTGACCTCAGCCAAACCTCGACCGAGTCTTGACTCGGCGTTGACTAGACCTCAACCAATCATCGACCAAACATTCAACCACCCTCAACCAAACATCAACCAACCTCTTCGACCAAACATTCAACCCAACTAATGAGCATCCATCGACCCAACCCTTGACCAAACATTCAACCAGTCTCGACCAATCAGTGACCATATCAACCATCCAACATCAATCAACATGTGACCAATCTTGAAGAGGCAAATGGGGCAAATTTGCTCCTAATTGACTCAAACCTTATCATAACACACAAGCATGGCCCAAGTTCTTATTAGAACCTGAGCCCCTTTTGTGCCTTGCATCTTCGACCATTCTACTGTTAGTCAAGTAATCAATCACTTGATGTTTTACTTGAGCTCATCCCTTGAGTAATCCCCATCCTCGTCATTCCTATTCCTTTTGACCCCTTTTTCCCAACATTCATCAACCCTTTTTTTCAAGTATGAATGCTTTGTCCTAATAAAAGGGAACCCTTAAACCTCTAGAGGCTCATCCATGGCTAAAAACTTCAGTCAACAAAACATATCAAAATGGGATACCTATCATATCAAAGGTCATAAAACTCTAAATGTAGACTGCTCCCTCGAAGGACAACTACATAATTGCTATAGTTACTAGACTGCTCCCTTGAAGGATAGCTAGGCCAAGACATATCAAAACATTCAAAGAAAAATATAGACCACTCCCTTGAAGGATGGCTATGACTAAATCTTGCTATAGAAAGAAATCTTTTTGAAGCTTCTCGCATCGATCAGCTTCACATATATGACCACAAGCAAAACATCATCCCTACGTGGACTTCCCACATCGATCAGTCCCAAAGAAAAAAAAATGACTGACAAACTCTTAAGTCATGGACATGCCTATAGTCATTCTTGGGTCACCTATAAAAAGGGAAAGGTTCTTCCTACCATAAAAAGGGTTACCCCATCCTCTCATATCACATATTCAACCTATCACCCCAACATACTCAAGGGATTTCAAGCTCACTTAATGTCAAGTGATTCGATTACTTCTCTAGCACAACCACTAGTCAATGACGTAATGTATAGATGGGGCTCTTAGTTCTAACAACCCCTATCTATGCTATCATTTTGGTCTGTGTCAATGAAAGAGCAATTTGCCTTTCACTTTTTTTTCACACTTTGGTCACATTTAACCAAACCTTTTTCTACCCAACCAAGCCAACCCAAACATTTCCAGACCAACAACATGACATGATGACATTACACATCATCATAGTCCATTTCACATAGTTTCTATGGAAACCAATACACATGGAAACTATCGACCAGATGCAATTTATGTTAAGCATAAACCAATACTTGCTGAAGCATAAATAGACCTCAATTCATTTTTAGCATATATCCATCATGACTATGGATAATTACTAGGGATGAAAGACCCCTCAACCAATGTTACAGAATACACCATCACACCATATGGAAAATGTTGTAACATCATCTTATCCTCATCATTTTGACACATGACCAAACCAACCCATCAACCACTTCGACTCCTAGTCTAAACTCCATTGGTCTGAGGCCCTAAGACTGGGGCTATGTAGGCAGTACTCAGTTGACACGACGTCCTCTGGGGTTAGCTCAACCACCCTCATTTGTTCATCTCCCTGATGGATAAACCATTCTACCTTTGACCAATCCTTTAACCTTTGACCATGGCTTGACCTCGACCAAGACCATCGACCACTTTGACCATTCCTCCCTTTTAGGGAGAACTACATTGGCCTGAGGCCCTTCACACAAGGGCTATGTAGGTAGCACTCAGTCTTCTGGTGTTAGCTTGGCCACATTCCTTCATCCATCCATCCACCCCAACCATTGACCATTGGAGATCATGACCATCTCTTATGACCGTGACCACTTCCAAGACAACTTTGCCTTGGTTGTTTTTGCATGTATGCTACCTCACGACTGGTTAACAAAATTGTCTACAAATTATTTATGACCTTCACAAGTATAAGATTGCAAGCCGGTTGATCCCCACTACTTGTGACATTTTCATGTTTCTAGGAGCACTTCCTGAGCCTGAGATACCTGAAACACGATGACCATTGGAGCTTCAACTTAGATTGAATAACCTAATCAGCTATGACCAAATGCTAGGGCCTAGTTATTTCAATTTTGGCACTCCTCAACCTTTGACCTACAACAATTTGACCTGACCATCCCATGCTGTGGTATACATGCAATCTCACCCTTTACAGCATTCACACTTGATCCTCGCCCTCTTTATCCATCTCTCTGTCAAATCGACAATCGATCTTAGGTTCCCTTCCCTTGACTCCCGCTTTGAGGGGGGAACACCTCATCCCACACCTAGGGCAACCAACTCCTATTTTTGTCTTGTAGTTTGTCAAGAACAACCAACAAGACAAAAAGGGGCAAATGTAGACACCGAAATTGTGTTTACACCTTGGTCGTCCTCCCCCCTTGGCCCCCCTTGGCCCATATCTTAGTCCCCTCAATTTTAAATTAAAATAAACAAATATTTTAATTTATTGGCCCCCTTTCCACCTCACCCATGCCACCTTGGATCCCCTCCTTGGATGCCCCCACCTCTCTCCTAGCCTTTATTACCCAAATCCTCTCTTAATCCTTCCTCTCGCATCCATTTATGCCCTCCTCAACCATTTTCCCATGGCCTTTTAACCTGGTAGTGTGCAAGAATGGATAGAGGCTAATTTTAGCCTCTGTCCCCATTCTTCTATCATCGACGTCGATCATTATGTGGCCGACATCGGTGGTTTTGCCAGCATTAGTTGCCTTCAAAACCATTTTTTTCCACTATTCTCCCCCCATGAATGTGAACTCTTTTTGGTGCTTTGGTATTCTATTTCTCTCTCTCTCCCTCTCGTACATCAACACCAGCAGCTACAGGTACCCTGCAGAGATAGTTCTAGGCTCTTTACATTTACAGGTCCGTTAACAGCTCCAACAACAAGTTTTCTTCATTCTTCCTTCAGCAAGCAGGAGGTAAGTGCTTCCTTGTTTTCATTTCATTTCTTATTTTTTTTTATCTGCTAATCCAACCCACTATCCATAATCTTCCTTGTCAATCCCTAAGAGGTTGAAAAGCCTTCTCAGATCCCTGTCTCCCATTCATCCTCCTTTTGCCTCTGTCACCCATCCAGTCCATTCCTAGACAATATTCTCAGTCCCTCAGACCCTAAAAATAGTCCCTCAGACCCCCAAACAATCCCTCTGACCCTAAAATAGGTTCCCTGACCCTCAGATGAAACCACAGTCCACCCTATAGACCAAAAACCCAAACCTGAACTTGTCCCTGGCCATCACCCCGATCGACCTCGACCATTGCCCCTACCGACGTTGGTGACCTTCCTTGACTGATGCCAATAGAATAACCAATGTCGGCGACTGTGACCAGGCTAACAGCACATTTAGGTAAGCATTTGCTTCCACTTCTTTTCAGTCTTTTATCATTTCAGTATTTTATCATTCTACCTTTTATCAGACATTATTTTTATCAATTAGTGGGTTGAAATCCCTTAAGGAAGTCTTTATACTTCTGGGATCAAGCTTTTGCTTGGCAGCCCACCATCTCCTCATCTAATGCCTTCTTTGTTTTAGTCTCTTTCTTCTACAGGTGTCATCCTCCACAACCAAAGAGGAGTTCTCATGACGTCTGGATAACGGTGCACATGACTTCATCTAGGTACATACAAGCCCTCGTCCTTTCTTCTTAGTTTCTCATTTTCCTTTCTTGAATGTGAAAAGTGAAAATCATATAGAAACACACACAACCAAGATAAAATATTAATAAATTTAGTTTGGGGTAAGGATAAATAAATTTGGTTGATAAGACCTCTCCATCTAGCTATAAAATTGGCAATAAATTCGTCATGAAATTGCCTAATGGAATAAAAGTTGGTAATAGAAATATTTTTGATATATTGATTAAGAAATTATCTAAAAAGACTTGGGTAATTTGAGAAAATTAAAATATGGAGTGCTTGTTGAGATAAATATACCAATCCAAGGTTGGTCCTGATAAAGACATGGGGAAGGCACAAAGGAGTTAGGCATCATCATATGCAATCAAATAGTAAGAATGGAAAAATGATCTCAAGTGTTTTTAGGGGTCCTCTTTGCTTTGGAAATTGGAAGACCTGGGTAGTTCCCATTGAGGAGGATAGGATCAGATAGGGATAGATGGATGGATAGGTTTTTTTTATAGATTTGATCATATGATAAAATGTTATGGACCCCAAAAATAGATGATTCAAGATTAGACATTTTATCCATCAACATCTTAACCAAATATAATTGAGGTTGGGAATATCCATAATTGGATGGTAATTTTGGTTGAGGTTGGGTGGAAGTAATGTATGGATAAGAGGTAGAGGGTTGATAAGATACCACATATTGGTATGTGGTCATTATAGGTTGGGATGGTGCCAGATAAGGGTTGATGGGCACAAAAGGTTAGGTAAAAGGTGTTATGTATCCTTATGGATTAGGAACATATTGGTAATATGCCATGGGTATTTTTTGTGGGATTTATATGGGTTGATTTGGAGGTATAGATGGGTTGGTAGATGGTTGGGGTTGAGCAGTAACTCTTGTGCTAATAGGTAAAAGGGGAGGGGGTATGAAAAGTACCAAATTTTGAAGAGGGGTATAAATTGGTTGGTTGGTGGTGATAAGAGGAATGTTAGAAATAGGGGTATAAGATACCCCCATGGTGGATGGGATATATGTAACAAGAGGTAAGGTTTCCCATACATTGGAGGTGTTGGTTGGTGTAGGAGTTTTTTGGTTATTGGTTGGGATGTTGGATTGGGTTTTGGTGGTGGTAGTGGATGGGATATTTCTAGAAGAAGATGCTTGGGTAATAAAAGGTTTGGTAGAGGTAACTCCAACCATAAGAGGGGGAGTCATGACATACAATGGATCCATTAGAGGAAATGAAGTAATAGGGGTTTGGTGATCTAAGGTGTTGAGATAATGTAGGAGGGTCATGGGGTTGTTATCAAGGAAGGTAGAAAAATTTGCATCACCCTCAATAACTATCTGAGGCATGTTAAGAGGGGGTGAAAGATGAGGATAACTCTCAAAAAATAAATTATACTCCATGAAAGAAGAGGAAGAAGAAGATGGTGGTTCTTGGCTGGTTTGATTCCTCAATTGCTATCTAGTAAAGACCATGAGAGGAGTAGAAAAGAAATGATGAAAAATCACACCTCAAATAAAAAGCAAGAAAAAATAAAGAATCTCAAGGTAATACAAACATACACTAAAGTGCATTTAAAATTTAGGATTCTTTTTAGATCGATTTTGTCTTATGCCTTAGAAAGTGTGAAGAAAAAATTTGGTTTTGTAGATTGGGTACTAAAGAAGAAATATAAAGTTGGTTTTTTGGTTGTGTTTAGGTGTTTAAAAGAAGAATCTATATTTAAATTAAATACATGGCTTGATATTGGATCCTACTCCCTCACTTCACATACCTCAATGATAAGGGTGTCAGGTGTTTAGCCAAGTTATACTAAATTTTAGAGTTTATACTCAACTAGAGAGCTGAGTTGGTTCTCCCATTGGTAATGACCTCCAAGTAGGATTGTTGAGAAAGGGTAAGTTTTATTGATAGATGATGAAATCTTAATCAATCCTTATCTCAAGTTTATTTTTATGTGTTGATTTATCATGTGATTTGGTATAGTGTGTGATAACAAAAGTGCAAAATAAGATTAATTACTTTTGCCTTTAAGTTAACTAGATGAACTAAAAGCAAGCAAACAAACAACATATGCAAGGTATTTATTTTAAGCCTAAAAGAAATTTTATATTTTGTTGGATGATAAAAGAATAAAGGAATAAATAAAAAGGGAACCTTGATGATGTTAGTGTCCCAGTGGGTGTGCCAAAATATTTCTCTTAATTTTTGCTCATTTCTTAATTTTGGAAGAAGATAAAAAAATAATAATAAGGGGGTGGTAGAAATACCTGGTTGGTGATGCATGCATAATCTAGATGAATGTCAAGAACTCCTCTTTAGATTGTAAGTAATAACCAATAGATAAGAAAGCACTAACAAAAGGGGCTTTTAACAAGATAGTTGGGTGGACTACCTAGTGTGATCTAGATCCAATAAGTATGAGCTTGTTATGGAGGCTGTCAATCCACTTTTGATAAAAATTACATTGAAAATGATAAAATTAAGTTGCTTAAATAAATAAAATGAAATATAATACAATAAAAAATTAGAATAATTGTTAAATAAAATGACTAAATATAGCAAAAGTAGGTCAATAGTCATGATAAAGTGGATGAAGTTAGGTTTAAAAAATTAGAAAAGGGACTATGAACATGTAGGAACATATAAAGTTGGGTTTGGTTGGGTTTAAGAGGCTAAAAATAACTTGTTAGTTTTTACCATAGTGATTGCCAATGGTTGGGTAAACCATCAGTAGTTAATCTAACCATCAGTGGTTGGGTAAATGTTAATGGTTGGGGGTGACCATTGGTGGTTGTGCTACCATAGATAGTGCCTATGGATTTTTGAAGGTACTCAAAAAAGAGTTATAGAATGGTTGAATGGTTTGATAATGGTTCTGTTAAGGATCCAAAGGTTGGGAAACAAGGTGTAGATAGGTCTATTTAGGTTAAAGGGGTTAGAAATCTAATGAAATAAAGAACAAATCGAATATACCTATATATTACTAGTTAGTTGATGGTTGAAGGCTGGAGAAATTTCACCAAAGTAATAATAATTTGGGCTCAAAAGCAAATTTAGAAGAGGTTTGGGTCTCTTTTGTTGTTGTTGTTGTTGAGTTGTTGAAGGAAGACTAGATGCTGGAGATCTTGAATACCTATGTGAAATAATATTTGATACCTTGAACATGGATCCTCTCACCTCCTACTCCCATCCTTTTATAAGCAAAGAGAGATGGATGATAAAAGGTTCCTTAGAGGATGAGGGTGATAATCACGATGCTTGGGATTTCATTAGCACTATATAAGGCAAACATATTAAATTTTTCTTCATTATCCCACACATCTGGTGATGTGTAAATAATGTGAGGACCTGAACGTTGATGATTAGCTAATTGTCGATGGTTAAGTTGACCATCGATGTTCAAGTGTTTAAAGGAAAAGGGTTAAGGTAAGTTAAACAAGGTAGGTTAATGTTTTGGTTAGTAAGTTAGTGAGTTTAGTTAACTAAGTAACTAGACTCAGGTTCTAAAAGGGTCAAGAAGGGTCCCAAGGCATTTCAACATCTAGTATAATTTTTTATTAGCTACAGTGAGATGGACCAAGACCATTTAAGGTATTGTCTAATGAATAATTTTGTATTATTTATTAGCTATAGTTAGTAGGTCATGGAGTGATCAGCTCAAGGAGGCAAGAAAGGACATAACTATTGGCCATGAGGCATTGTTAAATCAAGGTATTGCCCAAATTTATTTTAGATTCCATGGATGAAGACAAGAGAAAGGTACAAATGATATGGTTTACTAGCCCCAATCAATAGGTATAGGGGATTGAATAGAAAGATTAAGGGATGAAGATGGGATGTGTGGAATAAATTTAAATAAAGGCTTACTTTAGTGAAATTTTAAGTTTGACTATATATTTGATGTGATGTGATGTTTGATGAGATAAGACAAGATCAATTAGAATAAATTAGGACATGAGTTAGACTTAATGATTTAGACTAGATTTGAGTGGGCAAGCTAAGACAAGCTCTAAGACTCGATTGGGGGATAGACTAACCTAAAATACTAATTTAGAGTAAGGATTGATTTGATTAAGATTAGATCAAGACTAAGATGATCAACTCAAAGAGGATGAGATGATTTGATTGATAGGTTTGGGATTATGAATCAAACTTGATTATACACAAGCAAGCTAATGAGGAGGACCCTAATGAAAAGATTTGTTTCCAATTATATATGAGGATTAAATTATGACTACATACTTTATAGGAAGACTAATATAGAGAAGGGGATGAATTAGGTTTGAATATGATTAGGACTAGGTTGACAAGGTGACTAGTCAAGATAATGTCAAAATAAATATTTAGTTATGGATAAAGTGGGCTTAAGACAAGATGTGGATAATAAGACATGATTATGATATATAGATGATTGGGGTATGACCAATGATGAGACTAGAATAGGATGTGACTAAGATGAGAGGGTTGATGATATCCAAGATAAGACAAAAGATTGTACAAGGAAAATATGTACAAGATATTATGATGATGAGATAAAAATATACAAGATAATATGTGAAAGACTTATATAGGTAAGTATAAATTTGGGTAAAATGTTGACTCAGATCACAAACAATATTAGTATAACACCAGACTCACCAAATCAAATAGACCACAAACTTAAGATTAGTAAATTTAATGGGAGTATAACTTAATGACTACACCATCTAATAACTTCACAAGTGAGGCTATAGGCTAGTGACTCATTACAAAATCTACCAAACCCTCTCAACCCTATCTACACATGATATTAATTTAGGAGCTGATAGTGAATATGATAACAAGTCACCTATTATGGATAATGGTCTTATACTAGGTTACACATGATTTCTATGGGCATCCTTGATATACATTAGGTATGATGCGGCCCATGTCCATTTAAGGTATTGTCTAATGAATAATTCAGAGAATAAACCCTTCCCCTTCATGAAAGATATATATGAGTTCAACCATTTAGACTAATGAAAATAATGCCTAATGTTTATACTCCACCAGAATATGGAGTGTGTATTAGTGTGTACTGATCAAATCCATGATCACTATCCCCCTAAGACTTGTCAAGTATATGGGTTTCAATTCCATGTCATGCTTCCCAAAAAAACAAAATGGGAAGGGTTATTAGTGGATTTTGATCTTCCAAGAATCACCAAAAGGACACAAAGAGGAGAGCATATACCATTGTATACCTCAAGTGACACATACACAAAAATATTTATTAATCAATTAATTTAGATGTGATATATATAAAATTTATACAAGATGATTTTATAATGCCAAAACATATTTAACATGTGACCTGCAAAGATTGATTAGTAGTTTTAATTGAAAATATTGAGGGGTAACCTATTAGACAAGATGTTAGACTAAAATATGTCTTGTAAGATAATATTTTTGACCCAAATATGACTTGTAAGATAATATATTAACAAGCCAAAATTTCCACTAGACAAAGTGTTAGTCTAGTGAGCTTTTATAAAAACACTAAAAAAATCATGATTTTACTCTATAACTTTTTTGGTTGAGGGGTAACAACATGGGGATATGGTGGTGGTAGCCTCCAGTGGGGTTACGAGACACCTCCCCTTGTGGGATTAAAGGGCAATGCCCCTTATGGGGTCAAGGGGTAGTACAACTGTAGAAGGACTTGGGACTTGTGGAACCCTTAAAATAACTCAAAAATCACTAAAATTTATCCTAAAAATTCACTCATAAAGGACAAATTAAATGCAAAAAAGAGTGAAAAAAAACAACTATAGAAGGCAAAAACATAGATACACAGTCAGATTAATATAAAACTGCTTCTAGAGAGTAAACAAATTATAAATTTTAAGAAATATCATAATTGGTCAAAAAACAATTTTGTTGACAAATTACTAACTATGATTATTACCAACATTTTACACAAAAATTATAATGGTTATGCAATACCATGACTCAAAATTCAATACCAATTCAAAATCTATGATTTTTTAGTCAAATAAAAATACTAAAGGTCTAGGAACTAATAAAACATTAAAAATGTGACTTAAAATATTTACAAAAAATTAGGAGGTGGTTGAAATGTCTAAAAACTAAGACTATATCTACCAATATACAATTAAAATTGATCAGATCTAACATTGCTTATTAATATGTAAAATTGCTTATGTTAAGTAAAAATGCCTATTTGTGATATGTAGTTTTGAACCAAGTGGTAAAAGGGGTTTTTTGGATGTTTGATGGTGAACTAAGCATCACCTCCCCTTACTTGCAAGCAAATGATAATTAGGTAGTGGAAAAAATGTTATTAAAATCCAAATTTAGGAATTTTAATTAATAGTTTCAAAGTTTATTTCAAAATCACCCTTTATGATGGAAAAATTGTAACTTATATGTAATGCTAAAATTGTAAAACTATAATTTTGTAATATCATAAATATAAAACTATGATTTTTTAATACCTCAAGTAATAAGTCAAAACCAAATATTTTTATCAAAATATATTGAGAAGTTTTGTCATTTATTCTAAGGTTGATGTCATTTTATGTCAAGGTTGATGTCATGGGTGTCAAGGAACATATGGTGAAGATGCATGGTGAGTGGTCTATGAGATATGAACCATGTGACAAGAGAAAATTTTAAGGCAATATAATGTCTCTCTATTGAGAGATGCTTTGAAGGCAACTTAATTATTCTTCTGAGGTTGATGTCAAGATTCAAGACAAGGTAAGCATGTTTTGAGTACTAGTTCTTGAGTATAAGGTGTCTTGAGAAGCCTAGTCATAACGAGCATATTCATATAATGAACATATGCATGATGATAATGAAGAGGTATATGCATAGGTATGATATTTTATAATGATAATGAAATTAATTTGATAAATTTTTAGAAGCATCAAGGAGTGTTTCAAGGTTAGTTATCAAGTTTCAAGTGCTTGAAAAGCCTAGTCATGGCACTATTCATAGTATGAAGAGACATTATGAGAAGGTATGTGTTTGATGGCTTAGTAATATGAGTACACACATGCATAAATGTATTTTTTAGGATGTTTTATCATGTATATGAGGAATTGGATCTCTCATGATATTCTTAAAGTGAGCCTATAGGAGTAGGACCTACATACCCAGTATGCAACTAGATCGTCTCTAGACCCTGATTGGCTTGATGATGCATCATGATCTATTTTTAAGGAATATTAAGGGTGTTTTATATAATTTGATTCATATGAGATGTTATGTGAGCATGTAAGTGAGGTGTATATTTCATATAAAGAGGCTTGAAGGTCAATTTTAAAGAATAATGTGGTTTGCAGGTCAAGGACTAGAGAGAAAAGATAGAGATGGAGGCTAGATGGGGTATCAATATCAATTTACAAGGCATGTGTGAGAATGTGAGTATTTATAGAATTTTTTCATGTTTTTTCAAGTATTTTGACAAATTTTTAGGTCAAAATTTGAAAGTTTGGGCTTGAAAAAGTGTTCTAAGGTCTCTTAAGTACACGAATGAAGGGTTTTCAACCCAAGAATGAAGTTCAAGTATTCATTGGCATGTTTAACTTCTTCATGGGAGCCTTAGATATTAAGGATATATGGGTAAGGGTTCTAGATAATATCTTTAGGCATTAGTTTTAGAAATGAGGGGAAGTCCTTTATGAACAATTCTTAATACCAAAAATAGTGTTGACACTCTCTAAAACCCTAACACTAACCTAATGTGAAATATATTATTTAAAACATCCCATAATAGTCTCAAATGACTAAAAAAACTATTGGATCATGTTTCCAAATATCCCAATCAGCTCCAAGTGTGATTGGTTTGTTAGGTGAGTGAGTGGACCCTACAGAGAAGGCCTTATTTCTCAGGGATTTATTGTAGTAATCAAAGTTGAGAAATTCAATGTTGTTAAATTTATGAGGGTTGAATCTTGAGACTTTTATTTTATTTCCATGGTGGTTTTTAATAAATTTATATCCATTAGGGATGCTACACTTCATACAATTTGACTAGTTGCTAATAGTCCTGATGGTGCAAACAGTGAGAAACCCAAGCATAAGTGAGAAGTTGATTAGGGATGTGTTATCATGGATTAGAGATGAATAAAAGTGCATGAATAAGTTTTGAAATAATTTTAATAAATTTTCATGTTGGATATAAGTTTTTGAGGCCAGTGAATATGATGAAAATGTTGCTCATAAGTTGATTTATCTAGTATAGATGAGATAGTGAAGGTGTAAGGTTATGAGATTGGTTTGTAAGACCAATATTACCATTTGAACATGTTATATTTGTATCTTATAATTGTATTATTATCTCATAATATCATCTAAATTCATTATAATTATCTTAAATTGGTCATACAAGTGTTGAAGGTCATTCTCACCATGACTGTGCTTTAAGGCAAACTGACAATTTTGGGTAATCAAGTTGCAGTGGTGAGTTTGAGACTTTATGAATTGATCTGATGTAAATAATGAACATGATATTTTTTTTAGTACTTTTATTTCCTATATATTATTTTAAAAATCTTTAAATTTAGTATAATGGGTTGAAACATTTATGCTGAAATGGCTTGTTTGACTGAGTGAGGTCTAAGAGAGAGAAGGTCAACAAATTGGTCTACAAAGCCAATAATTTCCATTATAGATTAGTATATTTATGTTGGAGGTATTTTTTAGGATTTTTTAAGTCATTTTAATTCAATTTAATTCCTTTAGTTTCTTATTTTAGGTGTCATAAGTTCAATTTCCCATGATTGTGTTTTGAGGCTAGTTGGTAATTCTGAGTGGATCTATTTATAGAGAAGGGTTTGAGTCATTTTGACCTTAGTTATTAAGTAAAAAGAATATGGTGATGACCCTAAGGTCATGTATCATTTTTATATGTAATTTTTTTTCTATGAGTGTTTGGAAAACTTATGTTTATACTTCAATTTTTCAAGATAAACTTTTTGGGTATGCACAAGCCTAATTGTTCACAGTGCTAATGGTGTGCTTCAAGTAGTGGTTAAATCTAAAAAATGTTATGAATATTATATGAGATTAAAATGTGTATATTTTAATGGAATATTATTTTTTTATACCATGTGATTTGTTTTAATGTGTCTTAGCGAAGGCTAAGTATAATGTGTCCTAAGTAGACCTAATAGGATTAGGTCTCCCTGCGACCTAAAAATGAGATAAGGCCTAATTAACGTAGGTTAGACCTAAAATAACTCAAATAACATTTTATTTATGTATATTATATGTCTTAATATCCATTAATTTTTAGACATAATAGGGTAATAATTTTTGGATAACTAAGTGGAAATATGAGCAAGAGGCTTGTATAAATACATGGCAATTTTAGGCCTATTAGAGAAAAAAGAGAGAAAGAAAATAGAATAACATATTTAAAAGATGAATAAGGTATTATATACCATAATATGGGTGTATATTATATATTATTAATAATTAATATAGGTTATATGCATGAAAATTAAGGTCATATGACCTACTCAAGTCTAGAAGAGGACTAGTTGATCGAAGAAGCCTAGAAGGCAAATTGAGATGGATAGAAGAGAGTTAACAGATGAAGATGAAGATAATCATATTTTGTATGAGAATTTTTGTTTATAAAGGTGATAAAGAGTTTAAAGTGGATGATTTGGTATTGAGTCATCTAGGGGTTTGGTGCCTCCTTACAAGTGAGTGCTTTCTAAATCCTAGTTGAGTTGGTGCTTAACTAGTTGGGGTTGGTGCTCCATGTGAAGTGAGTGATTCACTAAAATTGGTATTTATATTATAGGAGTATATTAAATTTGTATATATTATTTGGTTTTCATTTCATTGAGGGTTTCTCACATATGTGATGTCTTTTTATGTTTCATACTCTTTGGATTGGTATTTTTGCTTGCTAAATCTATATGCTTAATTGATTAGTTCATGATTGCTTAAGTGAAGTTGATAAGTTTTTTTAAAGAATAATTAACCAAAAACTCTCAATAATTTTTATTCTAAAATTTTATATCATATCCTAATCCTTTAAAGTAGGTCTAAAATCCTAAAAGCAAGGACGGCTAGTCAGCAAGCTTAAGGTGGTTTCTCTACCAATAAGGCTTCATTATTCAATGGGTTTAATTATGATTTTTGAAATGTTAAGATAAACATATATTTTATGTATCAAGTTCATGATATTTGGTAGTAATTTATGGATGGATATAGTGGTCCTCTTATTCCACCAACTGATACAGTAGGTAAGAAGGCTAGTGAAAATAACTCTAAGGTAATGAATGCCATTCTTTATAGCCTATCAGAGGTAGAGCTTGTGAAGATGATGCACTATGTATAATCCAAAGAGATATGGAACAAATTAAATACCATATATTAAGGAGACATCAAGGTGAATATGGCCAAGTTTTAGACCCATTAAAGATAGTTTGAAAGTCTAAAGATGAGTGAAGATGAAACCATTTCATCGTACCTATTGAAGGTTGATGAATTTGTTAATGCCATTAGAGGATTATGAGAATAAGTGAAAGAGTCTACATTTTTTAAATTTTTATTAAGATCACTAACTCCTAAGTTTGATTCTAAGGCATATATAGTAGAAGAGATATTATGTTTGGGTAAGATAGAGAAGGATGGGCTTTATGATATCTTGACTGCCTATGAGATGAGAACAAATGAAGGAAGACCTCCCAAGAAGGAAGCAACTTTCAAAGTTGAGAAGAATTCAAAATCTAATCAGGTAAAAGATGAATAATGTTAAGATGTTGATGATGATTAATTAATAACCATGTTTTCAAGGAATTTGAGGTTTAGATCAGGTAAGTACAAGGGTAAGTTTCCCTTTAAATGTTTCAACTATGGAAAGATTGGTCACTTTGCATCTAATTTACCTAAAAATATAAGACTGAGCATGATGAATAGCATGATGAACATCATGGAAATGATAGTAATGTCTATAAGCCTAATAATAATAAGGAGCTCAAGAAGTATGAAGGTAAGAAAAGATCTTTCAAAATCAAGAGAAGTTTATACATCAAAGAAGATAACTCATCTAATGTAAGTGACACAAGTACATATAATAGTAATGATGGTAGTAATAAACCCAAACATAACAATAATGAAACCTTATTCATGGCCATAAAATCAAATAATGAGGGTTTCTCAAATGGTAAAGTCCTTATGGTTGATATAGAATTAGATGAATAAGAAGATGAAGTAAACTTTGATGTAGAATTGGTGAGTGCACTAGAGGAGTTGAATTTCAAAAGAAGAAATAATCACAAACTAAGATCATTAGCTAAGGACTATGAGGAATAGATTGGCTTGTTTTAAGAAAGCCTGAGTAACACTTCCAAGGAGTATGATGAGATCATCAATAAAATTGAAGCACAAATGGAGATATTCAATGCAAACCTAAAGGATAAAGAGGAATAATGAACTAAGTGAAAAATTGAAGTGGAATCATTGATAGCTAATTTAGATCAATCATTTATCAATGTGAAGACATTTTTGATGTTTAAAATGAACATCGAGTTTCTAGATGATATCTTGAGTAGTTAGAAGTCTGCATGTGATAAGATAGGTCTTGATTTCAAATAAGACAAAAAGGAGGTATCTCAAGTCAAGGAGAATGTTTTTGAAGACAAGAGGGTTAACATGAAAATACATGTCAAACAACCTAATGATATTAGGTATGTTAGTTCATTTAATGGTTACTATTTTATATGTAATTAGTTTGGTCATAGAGCAAGAGAGTGTAGAAGACCCTCCAATAATGAGTACTCATAGGACTATGGAAGGAGTCACAATTCACGTTAGTCAAATGTTATGTATAATATTATTTTATATAAGTGTCATAATGTAAAACACACTAAATTGTTTTATCCTAATAGAGTTCAAAGGTCATCAATTCAAAAAAGACATTTGAATCCCTTAGATTGAAAGAGATAATGCAAATGAATGTGTGGAAACCAAAGATGGTAAAGGTTAATCATGATCAATCTACAAGATCAAATAGAATGGTTTCTATGGTTGAGAATAATTTATATGATAAATAAAGTAAGTAATGTATGTTGTCAGCTCATATTGTTGATCAAATGGTTAATGAAGAGGTCAATCCTATAGTGCCAGTCAATCCTAAAAGGATACTAAAGGATATTCGATCTTGTGAGATTATGGCGATCTAGGAATATTATAAACTTGTGTTACTTTATAAATATATGGAAAGTTGTGACTCCATTATGCTTCATGGAGACACTATTTAGTTAGCAAAATCATGGTAAATGCTTCATTTGAGGGGGATATATTTAGGTTCTTGACTGAGCTTGATCTATTTTGAGAAGTGGTCTTATAATCTAAGTTCATTTAAAGGAGGTATGCATGGAGTAAGGGGATAATTTTCTTATAATGCTTCATATTTTGTATGTTGAGATTTTGTTTCAAGGTGTGGTTCTAGAAGTTGAAGTATGCATGACCCTTTATCATTGATGTTAAAGGGGGTTAAAGTCTAAGAAGGGAGATTGACCAGACTAGGGGAAATGAGAGTAATTAGTTTGAAAAATATTTTTCCATAAATTAAAAAGGGGTATTTTATTTATAAGTGTTGTCATTTATGTCAAGTTTGATGTCATTTAATGTTAAGGTCGATGTCATTGATGTCAAGGTACATCTAGTGAAGATGCATGGTGAGTGGTTTGTGAGATATGAACCATGTGACAAGAGAGAATTTGAAGGCAACCTAATATCTCTCTATTGAGAGATAATTTGAATTAAACCTAATGATTATTTTAAGGTTGATGTCAAGATTCAATTCGAGGTAAAGATGCTTTGATTACCAAACCTTGAGTATAAGGTGTCTTGAGAAGCTTAGTCATAAAAAGCATAGTCATATCATGATCATATGCATGATGATCATGATGAGGTATGTACATAGTTATGAGATTATTTATGAAGCATGAAAGGCATGTGATCAAGGTGTAAAATAATCAAGTAGTATTTCAAGGTTAGTTGTAAATTTTCAAGTGCTTGATAAGCCTAGTCATGACACTAGTAATAGCATGAAGAGACCTTGTGAGAAGGTATGTGTATGATGGCTTGGTAATATGAGTGAAAATAGGTATGAATATATGTATGATTTATTTTATCACTCATGAAAGTCTCATAGTGTGATCCGAGTAATAATTCAGTCGACAATTCAGGTGATGGGTCTACCCCAATTGATGACAAAACTTTTGGGAGCCATAACTTTTGCACCGTAGCTCCAATTGACTCATTTTTTGAACCATTGGAAAGATAGGAATCAGGAGAAAATAGTGAGATGGCATGGAGCTTTGATAAATGAATTTTAACCCTTAAAAACCCAATGGAAGTGTACCAAATTTCAATTTTAGTAATTTAGTCTAAAAATAGTAAGTTTCTAAAAATAGTAATTCCTCATATTATGTATTGTTGTAAACCATGGAAATCAAACCAATTAATCTCCCTCAATATTGGTGACCTTAGACATTAAAAACATGTATAAATGAAGATGTAACCCAAAATTGAAATCAAACATCTCTTCTCAGAGATAAGCATATATTTGGGTCAGCAAATTTGAGCAATAAAACATCTCTTTTCAGAGATAACATTATTTGAATTATCTTGTTCTTGTTTCTTGAATTATCTTTCAACCAAAGCTTTCAAGTTTTGGATTAGTGGTATCAGAATGGTTTATCTTTAGAGTGTATGACCCTGAGGATGAGGTTAGATTATAGGAAGCTTGGGTGGAAAATAGAACCAATATACTATCCACCTATTCGCTCCAAATGACTTCAAATTGTAGACAACACCGAGACATACAATCCTTTCAAGGAAATGGTGAATGAAGCACTCCAATAGTAGCAAGCATAGATGCTACAATAATTCACTCAAATTTTCCAACAGATCTCAATGGGAAATTTTGGATCCTCATTCACACCCCCACATCCTTTTAGTGCCCCAACACCCTTGAAGGTTTAGGTGAATTTTGATATCCCTACGTTTGAAGGCAAAATAAATGTTGATGAAGTAGAAAATTGGTTGGATCAATTTTCATCCTATTTTCTATAAATAAATTCATCGATAAAGAGATGATCACTTTTGCTCTTTTGAAAGCATCAATGCCTATCAAAAATTGGTGGGAAGTGTACAAAAAGAGATTCAGTGCAGATGATATTGGCCTTGAGATGGAACCTACCTGGGATGATTTTATAGAAGCTGTAAAGGAAGAATACTACCCCATTAGAGCATATGATGATCTATATATAGAGTGATAACAACTTCACCAAGGTAAGGAATAGTCTGTTTAAGATTACACTGACATTTTTCATTCTCTATCTGTGAGATTGGGCATCCAATAAAGTGAGAAACACAAGGTTATTAAATATCATGGTGGACTACAATGATTTCTTCAAAATAGAAACCTTTGGTGAAACATACAAGTTCACAGTGAAGATTAAGTAGAAGCATGGAAGAATGAATATGATTATTCAACCTTGAAAATGGAAAAGTGACAAAGAAGGTCAAACACAAGGCCAAAATTGGAAGAAAAAGGAAGGAAAGACTGGGAAGTGGTGTGATTATCACAAATTTAGAACTCACTCTAAAGAAGAATATCAAGCCATCAAGTCCTTGCTTTCTAAGTCACAATCCTCAACATCCACTACTCTACCTCATACAGACCTTGTAGTTGAAGAGGTTGAAGAAGAGATTATAGATACTAAGCCTAAAGCCATTGTTGCTTCATCATAGACCCACAAGGAGAGGCTAGATGATAACGAAATGTTTATTCACTCTAAGTTATAGGTGAAAGGCAAGCCTCTACATTTTATTCTTAATAGTGGAAGTCAAAAGAATTTAATCTCTACTAATGTTGTAAAAAGCCTAAATATTTTCATAAAGCCTCACCCAAATGCATATAGTATTGGATGGTTGAGTCCAAGGAGAAACCTCTATGTCACCCACCAATGCCTTCTCTCATATGCAATAAAACCTTTCCAAGATGAGGTCTTATGTGATGTATTAAATCTAGATATTTGTGATGTACTCTTTGGTTAGCCATTCATGTATGATTGACATGGAATATATGAATCAATAAATTTAAGGATTACTCTCACTCTTGGAACATGGCGCTATAGGGTACTAGAGGTACCACTTTCTACATCTGTCTCTCTGATTAGTGCCAAGATATTTATTCTCATGGTGGTCAAGCCATAAGAATCCAAAAGGGAAAATGTTGTAGCCCTGAATACATAAACAACACAATAATAGAATAAAATATATACCAAGATAAATAAGTTCATGTCCTTCCATCCACAGACTGATGTTCAAATAGAAATGGTGAATAATCAAGCCCTACATAGTTCCCTAAATCACAGTCCATTCTAAGTTTGCATCAGGAATCAAATTAAAGTAAAACTACCACACTTGATGAAAAATATTGATGCAATGGGGACCATTGCTTCTCAAGGAGGGAGGAATGATCTAGGCAACAATTTAGATGACAATTTAGTTGATGGGTCTACCCCAATTTATGGTGAAACTTCTGGGAGCCATAACTTTTGCACCGTAGCTCCAATTGACTCACCATTTGAACCATTGGAAAGATAAGAATGAGGAAAACATGGTGATATGGCATGGATATTTGATCAATGAAGTTTTACCCCCTAAAACCTAATGGAATTACTCCAAATTTTAATTTTAATAATGCAGTTTAAAACTAGTAAGTTTTTAAAAATAGTAATTCCTTGAATTCTACATTATTGTAAATCATGTAAGTTGAACCAATTAATCTCACTAGATATTTGTGACATTAAACATCTTCTCCAAACCTTTAAAAAATGTATAAATGAAGATTTAAGAAAAAATAGAAATCAGACATCTCTTCTCAGAGATAAGCATATGTTTGGGTCTACAAATTTGAGCAATAAAATATATTTTCTCAGAGATAAAATTATTTGAATTATCTTATTATTTCTTTAATTATATTTCAACCAAATATTTTGAGTTTTGTATCATAGTGAGCCTACAGGAGTAGGACTTATACACCTAATATGTAACTAGACAACCTCTAGACCATGTTTAGCTTAATGAGGCATCACGATCTATTCTCAAGGCATATGAAGGGTGTTTGATATAATTTGAATAATTTGATATGTTTTTTAATCTTGTGAGTTTTAGAGTGCATGGAAAGAAGCTTGAAGGTCATTTTCAAGGACTAATGGGTTTTGCAAGTCAAGGAATAGAGAACAAAGAGAGAGATGGTGGCTAGATGAGTTATCAGAATCTATTTCCAAGGAAAGTGTGAGAATATGAGCATTGAAAATATTGTTTCATGTTTTTTTAAGTATGTTGATAAATTTTTAGGTCAAAATTTGAAGGTTTAGGCTTTAAAAGGTATTTTAAGGTCTCTCAAGTGCACAAAATGAAGGGTTCTCAACCCAAAAAGGACTTTCAAGTGTTCATTGGCATGTGTAAATTTTACATGGAAATATGAGATAATTAGTAGATATATGTAAAAATATTATATATCATCTCTAATAATTAGTTTTGGAAATTAGGGGTAGTCATTTATGAACAATCATTTACACCAAAAATAATGTTAACCCTCTCTAGAACCATAACACTAACCTAATGTGAAATATCTTGTTAAAAATATACCTTAATGGTCTCAAATTACTAAAAAAATATTGGATCATGTATCCAACTGTCCCACACATGTCTAAGTGTGATTGGTTTATTAGGTGAGTGAGTGGACCCTAAAAAAAACCCTTATTTCTTAGAAATTTGTTGTAGTAGTCTGAGTTGACCAATTCAAAGTTGCTAAATGGATGAAGGTTTAATATTGAGACTTGTGTTTGATGTCCATGGTGGTTTTTTATTAGTTTATATACCTCAGGGGTGTTAAACTAGTCATACAAGTTGACTAGTCATTAATAGGCCTAATGGTGCAAACAATGATAAACCTAGGTAGAAGCGAGAAGTTAATTAGGGATGTGTTATAATGGATTAGGGATGAATCTAATTTTATGAATAATTTTTTAAATATTTTAAATAAATGTTCATGTTGGATATAATTTTTGGAGGTCAGTGAATAATTTGAAAGTGTTGCTCACAATTTGACCTATCTAGTACATATGAGACAGTGAAGGTGTAAGGTTATGAGATTGGTATGAAAGACCAATATTACCATTTGAACATATTATATTTGTATATAATAATTTTATAATGATTTTTTAATATAAAAAATGAATTATATCTATTTTAAATTGTTCATACATGTGTTGAAGGTCATTTTTACCATGACTGTGCTTTAAGGCAGACAAACAATTCTGGGTAAGCAAGTTGCAGTGGTGAGTTTGAGACTATATGACTTGATCTGATGTAACTAATGAATATGATGTTTTTGGTTTGGAATTTTATGTCCTATCCATTATTTTTACAAGATTTTAAGTTATTATAATATGTTAAAACATTGAAGCCAAAATGGCTTATCTGACTAAGTGAGGTTTGAGAGAGAAAAGGTCAATAAATTGATCTGCAAGACCAATAATTTCCCTTAGATATTAGGATAATTTTGTTAGATTTTATTATAAGGATGTTCTAATATCATTTTATTTCATTTATTTTTTATTTTAGGTTTCATAATTTCATATTTCCATGACTATGTTTTGAGGCTAGTTGGTAGTTCTAAATGGGCTATTTGCAGAGAAGGGGTTGAGTCCTTTTGACCCAAGTTATTAAGTCCAAAGCATATGGTGATGGAATTGAGGTCATTTATATTATATATATATATGAGTTTTTTCCATTTTTATTTTGTAAAATTATGTTTATACTTCAATTATTCAAGATAAAACTTTTGGGTATGCACAAGCCTAATTATGAATGGTGCTAATGGTGTGCTTCAAGTAGTGGTTGAATATAAAAAGTGTTATGAAGAATATATGATATTATAATGGGTATATTTTAATATATTATGATGTTTCCATGCCATGTGATTTATTTTAGTGTGTCCCAAATAAGGCTACATGTAACGTGTCCTAAGGGGACTTAATAGGATTAGGTTTCCATGATACCTAAAGATGAGATAAGGCCTAATTGAGGTAGGTTAGACATAAAGTAAATCAAAGCACATTTGAACCATTTATATGAGATGTAATAAGATAAATTACATGGATTAAATAATATGTTAAGGATTTTTTCCACTAAGTGGCAATATGAGCAAGAGGCTTATGTAAATACAAGGCAATTTTAGCCGATTGGAGAAAAAAAAGAGAAAGTGAACAAAATAACATATTAAAGAGTATAATAAGGTATTATATACCATAAAATTAGTGTATAGGATATATTATGAATAATTTACATAGGTTTTATGCATGAAAATCAAATTCATATGACCTAATCAAGTCAAGAAGAGGACTAGTTGAGTGAAGAAGCTTAGAAGGTAGTTTGAGAGGGATAAAAGAGAAAGGAGAGATAAAGAAGGATATAATCATATATTGTATGATGAAAAAAGTGTTTTTAAGGTGATAAATGGTTTCAATTTTTTGATTTGGTGCTTAGTCATCTAGGGGGTGGGTGCTTCCTTACAAGTGGGTGCCTGCTAAATCCTAGTAGAATTGGTGCTTAGCTAGTTGGGGTTGGTGTTCCATGTGAAGTAGGTGCTTCAATAAAATTGGTGTTTATATTATAGGAAGTTAGTACATTTTTATATATCAATGTATTTTTTTACCTTTTATGGTTTACTATATATGTGATGTTTTCTTATGTTTCATGATCTTGTGGATTGGTATTTTTGTTTGCTAGATCTATATGCTTGTTTGATTAGTTCATGATTGCTTAATTGAAGTTGATAAATAATTTTTTTAAAATATTGATTCACCCCCCATCTCAATCATTTTAATTACCAAAAAATTACCTTTCATGAATCTATAATATCATAGAAAATCCAAAAATATGTCAATCAACAAGTCATTAGTAAGCAAAAGGTGGTAATTAGTGTAAAACCTTTAATTTAATTAAAAAACCATACATGTAATGTCATGACTTGTAGAGAAAACCTTTAATTTTCCTAAGCATAAAAATTTGATGAAACATAGAGCTTTCTCCTTGTCCAGCTAGTCCTACAAACTATCAAAACACTTCTAATAAGCAAGATAACTAGATTGAAGGGGTTGTCCCACCATGGTCTCCAATGTATAGATGAAAACTTTGAGCTATGAAATTGTGATTGTGAAATTATATCAAAACTACCCAAAATGCCAATCCTATTAAGATATAAATCCATTTAGGAATAAAATACAAAGCGAAATGAGGCACTCATATCATAATTAGATCCTAAAAGATAATTCCTCCAAACCAAGATTAAAATAATAAAAAGACTAAAGGATTAATGGATGAATATTTCTCACAAGTAGACATAGATTAACAACATTATGATAGCTTTATGAAGACACGTGAATTGCATGGATTTCAAGATTGGAATGATAACATGGAAGCTCATAGGTTCACTGGTTAGTTTTATGGTCCATGTAGATAGTATGAATGGAGTATTGGAGGTGTTTAAAAAAATAAAGAGGGATGATTAAAAATGACTTAAAAATTCCTTGGAATCCAATAGAATAGAGGATTTTAGATAATAAGGGGAAAGTTAGAGATGATTCTAGAATTGGAGAATTCTATAATCTATTTAGGGGTTAATTAGGATTAGTATGGGATTATGATGGTTGATTATATATTTGATTAGGGATGTAGGAGAGCCTAGGAATATGCTAAGGTAGATGGCTAGGTGGATCATGGGAATTTAAAATTCTCAAATAATAGATATGTGGGATTAGGATAAGATTAAGATATAATCATAAATATTAATATATTTTAGAGATAATGATAATATTAGTGTATGAAGAATAATGAAGGGGGTTATTAGATAACTTACTAGAAAGGGTGATATTATAATAGAATTAGAGGGGATATACAAACTAGGTGATATTAGTGTTGACTAAGAATAATATTAGTGATGATAAATAAAGCAAGTGAATTTAGGTTTATGCACTTGTAATTAAATTCATTTTTCCCCATCCCTTGTTTTTAGCTTAGTTTGTTTTGTAATTATTTCTTTTATTTTATTTTTCTTCTCATTGGGTTTAGCCTCTTGATTTTCTTTTTGGGATGAACTATCTTGATTTTCTTTTAGAGTTCCCTTGATTAATCAATGCTTGATATGATCTTGATATGATTCAAATATTCAATATATTAATAAATACCCTTAAGATAGGGTAACAACATATAATACTCCTTTAGGAAGGAATAACTCCACAATGTCTCTTCGAGGGGACAATCTCCAATATCCTCTTACAATAGAAGACTCAATGCTTACTCAATATATTTACCATGATAATCATCTCATATATATAAACATCTATCTAACCCATGGATGGGTAACCTCTTAATCCCAATGTAAGCTGACCATTACCTAATATACTAATACCACAAGTTACTCCATTATCTTAATATATTGTATCCATATAACTAACTAAGGAGATGTGTGCCACATGTCGGCATCTCCATCAACCCATATAAATTAATATATAATATCCCTAGTTACATAGTATTACTTCCCTCCTTGACATGTTTCATCACCAAAACATAAGAAGAAACCAAATAATGAGTGTGCTTCAAATCATTGTACACTTGTCTCCAATCTCGATCATTTAGCCACCCATATGTGATCTTGGTAGGTGATAGCTCTCCAAGCTTGTTTAAAAATTCCATTGTGCTCCTCTGATTTTGTTCATGGTCATAATTATGCTACTTTGGTATCCAAGCATAATTATTTCTCTTTTTATTCCACGTACCATATTCTATTGCACTACTCTAATTCTAACCATGACCATAGTAGGTATTCTTCCATGCATAGTCATAGTGATTTCCCCATTCATTCCATGTGCTATAGTATTTTTTCTTTGGATTCCATGAATATCCATAATGATTTGAAATTTTATTTCTTATATAGATAAAATGATTGTTGTTGTGACACTTCCTCACCTGGTTCTATGATTATTTCCTCTCATGATGATGTGGGTATCTATATACCTCAAAATTTTCCAATATTTTGACCTTATCCACCTTTTCTTCTACCTCTTCCACCTTTTCCTTCTTTGTCTCTTTAGTAGATGAAGTGTTCATTTCTAGTTATATTGTATCTTTATCTATATCATCTAAATCTTCATCATGCTCTTCATCACTTGTTTTAATCTCATCCTCATGATCTACCTGGATTCTTATTGGTGCCTTTTTCACTATGATATCTTATAAAGTGATCTTATTTTTCCTATAACAAAACTTCATGAAATTTTTATGAACATTAATATTCATTGTTCTCAAATTCTCTAACCGTGGATATCCAAGAACTATATCCACATCATCCATATCCAAAGCATAAAAATATGAATGCAAAACATAGTTTTCCATAATGAGCTTCAAATCTTCAAATAGTAAAATATTATTACCATATACTTGGACCTCCTTGATATTATTTTCTTGAACATGTATATGATTGGCCACATTCATGTTAATGAAGTTATACTTTCTAGTAGGGTTTATGGACACAACCACCTTCTTTTGAATGCATCCATGAAATTGAAAAATTGACTCAAATTTCTTTGGAGCCAAATTATTTGAACCCTTATCTTCTTCTTCTTCTTCTTCTTCTTCTTCTTCTTCTTCTTTATCATCATTATTTTCTTCCTCTTCTACATCCTTTTTTTCTTTTATATCCCATCAATCTAAGAAGGTTTGTTCCATTGCTTCCCATAAAGAATACTTTTGCGCAAAGGTCAATTGATTAAACCACCAATGTTGTGTAGGCCCAAACAAAGAAAGAGATAATTATGTTTTCCATAAAATTTTCTTAGTATTATTCTCCTTAAAAATGAGCCACTATTCTCTAGCATAAACATCATCTTCCCCTGAAAATTTTTGCAACTTCATGATCCACAAAAAAATTAGGGTTCATGAAACCTTAAAATGTCAATAACTCATAAAAAAATGATCCAAAAAGTACCAAATTTTTATTTTGTCTTCCTCTTATGATATTGGAATCTCAATCAAAATTTTGTGAAAAAATGTTAAAAATTTCGACCTGTAGATTAAATATACGAAAACACATAAAATCACAACAAATAACTCAAAATAGCTCCAAAAATTCTGAAATTTTGACTGTGATTCTATTATATATTCTTACATATCTAGTAAAAATTTATAATAAATATTGTATATATGTCATAAGATATAGAAAAATTATTATAAACCTTAAAATAGCAATAAATCCATCAAAAGTAATAAAAAAATATTGATTTTTTACTTTGACTTATTTAAAATATTATACATATCCATTTAAAAAACTATGAAAAAAATCATAACCAATTAAAAGATATTGATGATTCAAAAAAACTAGGGTTTTACTCCACACAAATTGCCCAAATTGAAGTTCTAATACCACTTGATATGATCTTGATATGATTCAAATATTCAATATATTCATAAATAACCTTAAAATAGGGCAACATCATATAATACTCCTTTAGGAATGAATAACTCCAAAATGTCTCTTCGAGGGGACAACCTCCAATATCCTCTTACAATAGAAGACTCAATGCTTACTTGATATCTTTACCATGATAATCATCTCCTATATATAGACATCTATCTAACCCATGGATGGGTAACCTCCTAATCCCAATGTAGGCCTACCATTACCCAATGTATTAATTCCACAAGTTACTCCATTATCCTAATATATTGTACCCATATAACTAACTAAGGGGATATGTGCCACATGTCAACATCTCCATCAACCCATATACATTAATATATCATATCCCTAGGTACATATCAATGCTTAATATAATAGAGGGCCTATTTGTGTGAATATAGAATAAATAATGTTATAGATTCTATATGATAAACTTGTTTGAACATTATGTGTCAGATGTATTTATTTTCACAGTTTTAAAATTATTATGGCCTATAATTCTTAATAAAGCATGTGGATTTATAAATGTTACTTTCTTTGTTTAATTCCATCAAATACACTCAACATAAAATTTAAAGTAGGCATAAACCACTATCAATTTTTATTTGTCTCAACTGATAAATGAGCTTTATGAACTTTCCTAAACCCATATCTTGGTCCCCAACCCTTAATTGAATGAACAAAAACCCTTTTCTGAAAAGCAAGAAGAAAAAAATGAAAACGAAATGTGAAATCCCAAGATCCTTGAAAGGGTGATTCAAACAACCTCCACCATAGGCTTTCTATCCTGGTTGGTAGTGTATCAAGGTCTTGATGGAGACCAATGGTATCTATACCATGGTTAGAGATGTTTTACTAGAATAATATCAATGCCCATGCCATTTCCCCCCTGAGCCAAGTTTTTAAACATTACCCCCTCAAAATTTTTAATTGTTTGAGAAAATTTGAGTGATTGTGTGTAAATGTAGAACTGTAAAGTGGATTAATCACTTAAAATACACACACACAACTAATGGTATTTGGAAAGAAAGTAGCTTATTATGTCATGTGTTGTAGTAGGATTTTGTGTCCACTTTTCTATAATATGTTTAAATCAATTACTTACATCTAATACTCTTTTTTGGATGCATGAATTAGAAATTTTAAATTCACTAAGATATTCATGAGTATCTCCCATCAATAAGTCACCATTTTTGTTTAATCCACTAACACACCCCATTTTCATGTTGTCAAAAGGTAACCTCTTTATATGACCTAAATCTTGATTTTCCTAGTCTCAGTTACATCTTTAGGTGTTTCAGATGTATTTACTTGATCGCTTACTTGATTGGTAGTTTTCTACATGTTGAGCTACAAATGAATATTAATGCTTGTTTCTAATGCCTTTTCATTTTACTCAAATCAATCTAATCTTTTATCTATGATCATTAAAGTCTAACTTATAGGGTTATATTAAGGTTATGAAGTCTTAGTAAATGATAAAATACCTTAGTATTTTCCTATTTGAATTTTAGAATTGTCCTTTTAGAAAGTATATATATCTTTTGGGATTTCTTTCATATATTCAATTTGGCAACATAACTCATGATTATGGTTTTCATCATAAAATGGCTTCAAAATTTACAATGCTTCATTTTGGGCTTGGATAAAATATTTAATAATCATGATACTTTTTGCCTAGGTATGAATAAAGTATATTTCCATTTTATTTTAAATCATTATGAAATATATTTTAGCCTATGAATGTTTTGGATTAAATATTTGTTTTATGTCAATGACTAGTTTTGAATCTTGTATTAATTGACTGCTTCTTGAATAAAATTTGCTTGGAAAAACATGGATTTCTCATAAAATTTTACTTAGTCTATTTTATTATTGTATATCAAGTTTTAAAATACTTTTATGCCCCTAAATTCTTCCATGCATCCAAACCTCATCAACACACAATGATAGGGTAAAATCCTTTTTTGAAAAAAAATGACTATGTCTTTTGAATATCATGGGCCCTAAGATCATGCCACATGGCATGATCTCAATGACTCAACCAATAGAGAGTTAAAAGGTGATGTAAATATTTATGCCATAGAGGGTCCTATATTTCACCAATTATCACCATCTTTAGAGATCAATGGCATGGGAATGAACCGACAATGAAAAGGATCCATGCCCTCAAGGCCCTAATATTGCACTACTCGGCACCATCCCAAGAGCTTGGGAGCTTAAAGTGATGACAATATTAACCCAGGAGCTTAGGGCATTGGTATTATAATCCCAAAACCACATGGAACTAATAAATAGCCTAGGAAACCAAGAAAGATCCATGTGATTATGTCAATAATGGAATCAGAGAACAAAGTAAAGCTCAAAGATGCCAATAGACTAAAAAGTGGGAAAATAGGACACACTAAATCAAAATAGAGATAGAAAGTAATGAAATGAAAATTCAAGGAAGATACATGTGGAAGTGGTGACATTATAATATGAGGAGACTATGATTAATGGCCTATATGGACATTAATACTATGACAAGTCCCAATAGGAATGTGTGTTAAATATGGAAAGTGTAGTCAAAGTGTGGTTAGTTATTCAAAATTAAAATGCTCAAAAGTGATACATTTTAGGCTATTAAAGGGGGAAATTGATCGAAGATAACATAAAGTCAATATAGGAATTTATCATTCATTTAAATAGAGTTTAAATTGAATGTTTATGTCTACATAGGGCATGGTGGAATGACAATGTTGAGAAAATCCCAATGGTAATCTACCACAAATATTTGAGTTTGATTACAACTAGCCCCAAGAATTGAACACAAATCAATAAGTATGGTGTGATTAATCACTTGGTGTGCACATGGTAAAAGTCCAAGGAGAGATATTGTGCATAAAATATAAATTCCATCATTTAATTGGCATAGTTTCTAAATTGTAAATCAAGCTTGGGCTAGCAAAAATATCAAAATTTCAACCACATTCCCTAATCATCATTGAATATTATAACTACCCCATTAGTGGGATAAGTGAGCTTCATGGACAAATTTATCTATATAAGGGATGTTATTTTTGGAGGTTTATATTTCTCCCTAACTAAGTAGAGGAGTGTTCAAGTCCTCTACCCAAATTTATTTAAACATGAGAATGATCCTAGGTTGTGGGTCACCTAATCTTGAGTCAGGCCTCTAGGATTTTTAATGAGGCTAGCTCCTCTGATGCATAATTTAGCTCATTTCCACTAAAACCTACTCATTACTGGGGAGAAAGGGGATACAAATAAATGAAATGGAAATATAAGATACTATTGGTGATGCACCTAAATTGAGTGTTCATCCACTCTTACTTCAGTGTCTAAAATACACTAATGAGAGAAACAAAGGACTAGATCTACCACTCTAAATGTTTCTTATGCAAAATTATTTCATGCAGAGGTTCACCAAGTGATCAAAACCTAAGGGAAGTGATGGATAGGCCTAATTCAAGGTACTAACTAGTCAATTTGTCCATATTCTAGCTTCAATCAAATGGCACTAAACACTAGAAATGACCTACATAACAAGATAACTAGTAGCTAGATGAAATCATGACTTGACAAGGGAGAGATTTATACCACATATGCATATCAAACTAACATAGACACACTATACTAGAATAATGAAATCTAAAAATAGTGTTTTATTTGTTTCAAGAGGTTATAAACCTCAATCTTGGTAGAGTCTAGTCATGCCAAAGAGAGGGATCATTTCTAAGGATCAAAAGCTTATATATATATAAAATAGATGAAAGAGATGGGTAACATGAAAGGGATAATGGATAAAGAGTCATTAATGATCAATAATTATGGTGGAAGTTCATTAATTGAATTTTGTATGCATGCCTTCCTCCAATAAAGGCTAGTCCTTTATCAACAAGCCAATCTCCATTTGCTCCAATAGTCTTCAAGTTCTTCTTATTGATTGAGAGATCCACTAGAAGACAAGAGTTTATTTTGAATGATGAGTCATGATCCTTCCTATTGTAAAAAATATCTTCATGGTTTTGAATGACATTGAATTCTCTAACTTCTTTCTCCAATCCCCCAATCTGCTCCATAAATTCCTACACCATCTCCCACTTGTTTATTTATGAAGACAAAATCTTCATATCTTGAATCTGATAGAGTCATGCTATGTCTACTTTAAGTGGTGGTAAGTAATTTCTTGTCAAGGATCAAGATACATCAATAATGAGACACCTACCCCTATTTCAATATCTAAGCATAGATATTTTCTATATATGGAAAACTAATCTCCTTTATTAGTTTTCCTATAGCTTTTATATCTATGTAGACATATAGACTACATATCCTCCTTCTTGATCTCTAATATTAGGCCTAAAAAGACATATTTTACCTTTGTAGAGATTTTATGATGTCCTTTTATCTTGAAAAATCTATTCTAGTTCAAGTTGGATCGCGTTTTGACCTTCAGTAGAAGTCCCTTAGCTTTTCAACCTTTGATCTTAGCCATTGATCTTGACTAAACCTTCAAGATTATGGTACCTTCAACATTCCTCCTTGATTGTCGATTTGTTATCCAAATTGGATGAACACCATTAGATCTTTTTATCATGGACTATCGATCTTGTTTAGTATTAATAAACACGGGTTATAGATCTACCTGATAGTTGTCATGATCATGACACCTAACAACTTTTTATTCATTCTCAAGATCTTCTGAGTTATTGAACCATCACTTTTTATTAGATCTACCTTATCATCTTTCATGTACAAAATTGATCTTTTTAGGCCCATTAACATTGTCAATCACCACACACTATTGGATATATTATGTGCTCATGATATCATGCCACTTGGTAGCTTTGTGCTTATGATAACCTTTTGACTCAATGCTTATCATTGATCTTTAATATATGATTGATCATGCACCATTAGATCTTCAAGACCCACTAACATCATCAAATAAATTTTCACCATTAAATTTGATTTGATCAAACACTAATCATTGATATTGGGGCATTTGAATTCAAACGACTATTTTTTGAAGCTTGAACTTGATGTTCACACACCCATCCCACCCTTCAAATCTAAATTTGAAGCTTTATCTCTTGAGATAACAGTCTCATCAAGACACCAATTTTATAGAGGATGTTCTTGGCATAAATAAATTCTCACCCATGTAATCTTTTAGCTTGAGAGGTTCCCTAAGTGTATTTATTAAATTCAAAATCAAGATGATCCATCCATTTCTACATGACATTCTGGTGATAGTTTGGTTCTTCAAAACTTATGAAAGTCATTATTTTGATCTTTCAAAGCTCTAAAACTCTACTTAATAAATCTATCTAGGTAGAATCTTGGTATGTGGCCCAATATTGGCCAACATTTCTAGCAACTCATAAGGAAGCATGCCTGCTATGCTTGAGAACCTAGATTATTTGTCTTGGCTAGTCCATTGGGCATGGAGTCTCCTCTCTAGTTCAACATATTTATTTGAGGCTAAAAATGGCTACTAACCTCTGGATAACTCCTCTTCAAATAAAAATTGAAAAAATAAACAAAAAACAAAGTTCCCAAATTAATTAATGAAGGGAAACATAGAACAAAATGGAAACTAACCTAAACAAAACAAGGACCACTAACCTAATGTGCTAGGATAAAACTTGGAGGAAAACAAACAAATAATTATGTACAAAGGAAAAAATTAACTAAAAGAAAACATGATCCTCCTAGATCAAAATGAAAATTCATAAACTAATTTGGTTTAAGAGATGGTACACATTACAAATCAAGATGTTCATTGAACATGACCCTTAATGAGGCACTCTTCTTTCTTACCAACTCTTTTGGCATCTCTTGGAGTGACTTATCAATAAAAAAATAGTCATTAACAAAGACAAACTAATTTTGTTCTAAAATATTGTTAGTTAATCTTGGCCCACATACCAAGCTTCTACCTAGATAGATTAGCTAAGCAAAATTCTAAAGATTTGAATGATCAAAATAATGACTTGCATAATCTTTGAAGAGCCCGGCCATCATCAGGATGTCATGTAAAAATAGATGGATCATCTTGATTATGTATTTAATAAATACACTTGGGGATCATCTTAAGATAAAATATTGCATGGTCAAAAATATATCTGTGCCAATATCATCCTCTACAAAAGTGGTGTCTTGATGAGCTTGCTATCTCAATATATAAAGCTTAAAAGTTAGATTTGTAGGGTAGGATGCGTGCATGGATGTCAAGTTCAAGATTCAAAAAATAGATATTTGAATTCAAATGCCCCAATATCAATGGTTATCATTTGATCAAATCAAATCTAATGGTAAGTGGCTATCTGATAGATGTTAGTGGGTTTTGAATATCCAATGGTGTGTGATCAGTCATACATCAAAGATCAATGAAAAGCATCAAGTCAAATGGTCAACATAATCATGATGCTATAAAGCAGCATGATATTTTAAGATCATATTAGATCTAATGGTATAAAATAACTAACAATATCAGTGGGCCCAAATATATCAATAAATTTCATGAAAGATGACAAGGTAGATTTTAACAAGTGATGGGTCAATAAGTTAGCAGATCTCAAGAAAAACTAGGAAGTTGTTGTCATGACCATGGTAACTATTAGGTATATTTATGGCCCACATTAATTTATACTAAACAAGATGAATAGTCCATTATAATAAGATACAATGGTGCTCATCCAATGCGGATCATAGATCGATGGTCAAGGATCAAGGTTGAAGGTGTCATAACCTTGAAGGTTCAGATTAAGATCAATGGCTAAGATCAAAGGTTGAAACACAATCCAAGTTAAAATAGAATGGATTTTGTAGGATCAAAAAATAATATTAAATCTCTATAAAGGTAAAATAAGTATTTCTAGGCCTAATAGTAGAGATCAAGCAGGAGGCTATGCAGTCTATAGGTTTACATCTATATAAAAGCTATAGGAAAATCAATAAAGGAGATTGATTTTCCATCTGTAAAAAAGACCTATGCTTAGATATTGAATTAGGGGTAGGTTTTTCATGTTTAATATAGATAGATGCTTGATAATAAAGTAATTACCTCCACTCAAATTAGACATAGCATGGATCTATCAGATTTAAGATATGAAGATTTTGTCTCATAAATAAGCAAGTGGGAGATGATGTAGGAATTCATAAAGAATATTGGGGGATTGGAAAATGTAGTTAGAGCATTAAATTACATTTAAAACCATGAATATATTTTATTTAATAGGAAGGATCATGAATCATCATGTAAAACAAACCCTTATCTTCTAGTGGATCTCTCAGCCAATAAGAAGAACTTGAATACTATTGGAGCAAAGAGAGGTTAGCTTGTTGATAAAGGATTAGCCTTGATTTGAGGAAGGCATGCATATATAAAGTAATAAGTGAACTAACACCACATTTTTTATCATTAATGACTCCTTATCCATTATTTTGTGCATGTTCCCTATCTATTTCATCCATTTTTCTATATCTACAAGCTTTTCAGCCTTAAAAATGATCCTTCTCTTGGGCATGACTAGACTCTATCAAGATTGAGCTTTGTAACCTCTTAAAATGAATAGAATACTATATTCATATTCCATTATTCTAGTATAGTGTGTCTATGTTAGTTTGATTTGCATATGTCATAGAAATCTCTCCCTTATTAAATCATGATCTCACCTTACAACTAATTATCTCTCTATGTAGGTCATGTTTAGTGCTTAGTGCCATTTGATTGAAGCATTCATGTGGATATACTAATTGGTTAGTTCCTTGAACCATGCCTCTCCATCACTTACATCAGGTTTTGATCACTTGGTAAACCTCTACATGAAATACTAATGCATAACAGAAATTTGGAGTGGCAGATCTATTCCTTTATTTCTCTCATTAGTGTTTTTTAGATGGTCAAGTAAGAGTGGATGAACAATCAATTTAGGTGCATCACCAATATTAGCTTAGATTTCCCTTTCATTTATCTTTCTCTCCCTTTTCCCCAGTAATGAGTAGGTTTTATTGGAAAATATCTAAATGATGTATTAGAGGAGCTAGCCTCATTAAGAAACTTAGAGGCCTGACCCAGGATTAGGTGACTAACAACTTAGGGTCATTCCCATGTTGGAATAAATTTGGGTAATAGTCTACTTAACTAGGGTGTAATCTAGAACTTTATTAGTTTTGACACACTTGGTGAGACCCATTTTATTTGAGAAATTGAAATTTAGAGCTAAGGAATAACATCTATAGTAGTAAAGGAAATTCATCATCATTAGAAGCTCAAGATCTTTAAAGTTGTAAAATTCATAGCATTGTCCAGACAACATTCTCATACCAAAGGTCACCACAAGGTCAACTAGTAAAGGTATTACCCTTGAATTCACTGAGCTACCTCCTATTTCATATAAGATATCAAGATTTAGTAAGACAAGGCCTTATCCTCAGAGGAAATATTCATCCCTTGGTCATCTTATTGCCTTAAGCAGTACAATCCCCATCACCCAAATGGCTATCAAAAAGCATGTATTTATTCCATTCAATAGAGGTAGTCCATTAACTTAACCCAATATGATGATATTAAATCATTCCATTATTTTTTGGATAACATCAAATAACTACTATTGAGCACATCTAATATGTCATCAACCTTTACTCCATCCACAATTTTGTTGAAGATAATGTAACTATTAGATTGCTTATTTCTTATTTCAAAATAAAAGCATTGGAGTGGTATAAAAATCTTCTTTTGAATTCTATTGCTACCTAGGATGAGTTAGGAGCAGCATTAGTTAGATAATTTGAGGACAAGTCTGACCACCTATCTTTAGTTAAATAACTGACTAACATAAAGAGAGCTCCTCATGAGTTCATGTCTAATTTCAACCTTAGATTCCAAAAGACATGGACTACCCTGAATATGCCTTCTTGTATTATCCAAGATCTTTTAATTCTAAAATTAGTGTGATGATATAGTCCATGGGTCATAATACCATGCTAAATGCTTATGAGATTGCCATAAGAGTAAAAAATAGTTTGACACAGGCTAGTAATATTTCTCTTAGGCCTCTAATGCCTATATTCCAAGAGTTGAAATATTTTCTACCCCCTCAAGTTCCTCAAATACCATCTGTAGCTCATATCCCATCTTCTAAGGCTCAATTTATATCCCCTTCTAGTCAAGTTAGTGAGATTGAAGAATTAAAAATTCTATTACAATATGAATGAAATAGTTCAATTTAAAAGACAACAATCCCAAGGTAGGTCTTATCAACAACATAATTAGACATCCTATCATCCTTTCAGATATTAAAGGCCTCCCTATCAAAGATTTAAAGAAAATAAACCATACTACCAGGCATAAGGAGACATAGTTCTAGCTAATCCATATGAATCTCTTGATCCTAATGCACCTTCCACATCAAAATTTATTGTTCCCACACAACCTCAAAACAATTTAATGCATGACTCAAATTGGTATCCCTCTAACCCCCATGATGTTAAAAACATTACTATGCCACAAATGACTCAAGAAGAGTTTTCTATTAAAGGAGGTCAATATCAAGAGATAAATTTGGTACCTCAAGGAGAAGATCATAAAGTTCAATGAAATCCTTATGCCATTAATTTAAATTAGAAAATGGATGACTATGTTTCTTTCAATCATGGTGGTGAAACAATCAATTCAAGTGTCAAGTTATAAGTATAACTAGAGTTAAAAAAAGAGTCATTGATGAGGCTCAAGATGTGAGTAATATTTATAGTGATCCTAAGGCTATTTAAAAGAGAATCAAAGATCAAACTATTGCCCTTATAATTCAAAAATCAAAATTTAGAGGCTATGAAGGCCCCTCAAATACCTTTGGTCTATGAACAACAAGTGGTTCAAAAGCTATAGCCAAAGGCTAGTGGAGCCTCATTTAACATAATAGACTAGATAAATAAATATAATGTCAAAATTAACATGTGGGATTCCCTTTCTATTTTAGGATAAAAGTACATGATCATCCAAGAGCTTTCAGCTCTCATGGTGTCTCCAAAATTAGTTGAGAAACAAGGATTTGTCCTAGCTAACTCATACCAGCCAATCAACTAAAAAGATAAACAAGTACATAAGATGACAAGAGGGGACATATTTGAGGTAAATTTAAGTGAAATTCCTCCATTCTACCTCTCCTTGATAGTTAGTGATTATTTAGCTCATAACTGTATGGTGGATAGTGGAGCCAATAACATTATCATGCCTAAATAAATTTTAGACAAGCTTCATATTATCTATGAACCAAATGCTAAAGGGGTATTTAAATTGGATGTTTCACCTAAAAACATAGTATACATAATAAAATCTATAAATCTAACACTTCATTCTTGCCCCAATGTTACCATTTAGTAGGATGTATTTATGTTGGACTTGCATCCCTATTTCACCATATGTCTATCAAGGTGATTTGCCTCAACTATTGGAGGATATTTATCAACTAATTAGACATATTTGATGTTTAGGACAAGGTATGGTACTAGGGTAACCATAAATTTAGAGCCTAATTCATGGTTCCATTTGGAACCATATATGCCAAGTGTTATGAACACCAATTGCCTCATCTCAGATGAGGTGATAGAAGATGGTGTAGAGGAAACTAAATCACCTCTAGATGGGATTATATATTTCCTCCTTGATGAGTGGGCCTCTATCTCACATGAATGTTATCCTTATATGATAATTTAAGAATAAGTATTTGGTGTTTATTATCTCCATGAGAAAGATATACCAATTCTAGCTTTGATGAAGGATGATGAGTCTACTGATGATCTTTGGAAATTATACTTTGATTGATCAAATAATAAACATTGTATTAGGGCTGGAATGATGTTGATTTATCCATAAAATCAAAGGTGCTCATCATATATTGAGTTTCAATTTGGTTTTTCAAATAATGATACTAAATATGAGGCACTAGTTAATGGCTTGTAATGGGCTAGGAAGATAAAAATCAACACCTTACAAGTCTTTGGTGATAGTGAACTGGTAGTTCACCAAGTGAGAGTTCTTAATGTATGTAAAAACCCATTGATTAAATATTATAATCATAGGGTATGTGACTTACTTGAATATTTTTAGGCCTTCAACATTTAAGCAATACTAAGAGATAAGAACAAACATGTAGATAGGTTAGCTACCATTAGGGCTCAATTTAGTATCGTGGTTGATGTGAGAAGTGAAAAGGTCTAGAAACACATTAAGGTGATTATAAGGCCTTCTATACTAGATAATAATGACAATTGGCAAGTGTTTGAAGATGATAATTAGATTGTTATATTCTTTCAAGAAGAGGTTGAGTTTCCTCAAGAAACTAGTCAAAGTATTGGCAATAGTAAGGTGATCAAATTATGCAATTGAAAAGAAATAAGTTTCCCAAGGGATTGGTCACACTTGAAAAAATATTTAGTTGTGATGATGATATGAGTAAGGGAAATTCATCCTTATCAATAAAATAATAACACTATACCAATATAGAAGTTACACCTGGTAATAACCTAAAGTTGGGTAAGGTATGTACTTATTTAAAAAATGAAGATTTCATTGAGTTATGTATAAGCTTTGTTGATGTTTTTGCATGGCAATGTAGTGACCTCAAGGGATTTGAACCAAGTCTAGATCAGTACACCATTGAGATAGAATATGAAGCTAGGCTAGTAAGACAAAGACAAAGGCCTATTAATCCAAAGCTTAAGCCTTTGATGAGAGTTGAGATTCATAAGCTCATTGAGTTAGCTATTATATTTCCAATCAAGCACTCAACTTGGGTGGTGAATCTTGTCCTAGTACATAAAAAGAATGGTGAAATTACACTATGTGTTAACTTTGATGACTTGAATAAGGCATATATTAAATACCATTATCCACTACCATCTATGGAATAGATTTTATAGTTGGTTGTAGGGTCAGAAACGTTCTCTTTTTTGGATGGCTATAGTGGTTACAACCAGATTTTGGTCAAGGAGGAAGACCAATTCAAGACAACATTCACCAAAAAGCGGGGGAAATTTGCATATAGGAAGATGAAATTTGGTTTATCCAATTATAGAGAAACCTTTTATAGAGCCATGGATATGTCATTATAAGGACTTCTTAACAAATTTGTGCTAGTCTATTTGGATGATATAATAGTGTTTTCAAAGAAGGCAAGTGAGCATATGGTTCATCTTGAAAAAGTGTTTGAAAGGTGTAAATAACTTGGGATATCCATAAATCCAAAAAAGTGTGTCTTATTATTTCATGAAGGTAATATTCTTGGACATATAGTTTCAAAACATGGTTTAAGCATAGATCCTAAAAGGATAGCTTCAGTTCTTGCACTTTCCTTGTCCAAGCACAAAATATATTTGAAAATTTTCTTGGGGGAGATAAATTTTTATTAGAAGATACATCTCATATTTTGTCACTTTATCTAAGCCACTTACAACCATAATAAATATGAATCAGAGATTCAGCTAGTCCAAGGAAGGAATAAGGAGTTTTGAGGAAATTAAGAAAGCCATGGCTAGCCATCCTATGCTCATGAACCCAAACTTCTCAAAGGACTTCATTTTATAGACCTATGTAAGCATTGACACCATTTTAAGCATTCTTAAGTAGTAGAACCATGAGGCCTTAGAATATCCCATAGCCTTCTTTTGTTAAGGCTTGGAAGAATATGAAACAAGGTACTCTTTTATTGAAGATAATGTACTTTATATTATAAGGTCTCTCAAGAAGTTCATATACTTATTGTCTAACAATAATATACACCTAATGGTTATAAATCCAAGTGTCAAAGAGTTTATCTTGAACAAGGACATAAATGATAAAAGATTTGGTTAGATAACAAAGGTAATGGAGTATGATGTGGAGATCAATGTCAAAAAGCTGGTTAGAGGCAAAGGACTTTGTTAACATCTAGCCCAAGACTGGTAAGAGTCCAATGAGGTGGTTATGGTATTAACTAATGAATAAGTTGTAGTTAATCATACCTCACCTTCTAACTGGTATCATGATTTGGTAAGATATCTCCAAGATGGTATTTATCCCTCTCATCTAGCTCCTTTAAAATGAAGATATTTAAATTGTAATCCATCCCATTGCTTCTCATTGATGGTGTCTTGTTCAAGAAAGATATAAATGGTATGTTGTTAAGATGCATTAAACAACATTAAAGGGAAATGTTGCTTGAATATTTCCATGATGGACATGGTGGAGGGCATTACTTAGAAAGGAATACAACCCATAAGATCATGAGAGGTGGGTATTACTAGCCAAGCTTATTTGGTGATTGTCATGCATGGGTTTGGAAGTGTAGATAATGTGTTATGTTTATATAGAAGGAGAAGCTTGCATCCTTATCTCTCAAACCAATTTTAGTGGATCAACCCTTTGTCTAATCGGGATTTAACTTTATTAGTCTCATTAACCCCCCTTCAAGCTTAGGTCATAAATGTATACTAACTATCATAGACTACTTTACTAGATGGATAGAAGCAATGGCATTGAAGGAAACAAACAAGTCCAATGTTCTAGATTTATATGAATGTTTTCTTACTAAATTTTTAGTCCCTTCAACCATCATTTTTGACACTATTATGGCCTTTATGGGGTCTAAAATCAGCCAATGGGTAGTTTAAAATAATGTCTTTCTTAGCACTTCATCAAACTAATATCCCTAAGGCAATGGTCTTACTAAGTCCATTAATAAGAATCTATTAGAAATCCTAAGAAGAACCATTGAAGATAATCAGAATTCATGGCATCTCTAATTGAACTTAGCTCTATGGGATGATAGGATCACCTACAAGAAGTCAATAACCAACTCCCCCTAAAAGTTGGTATATGGTAAGGAAGTAAGAATGCCTATTTTTCTTGAATTTCCTGCCCTAGAACTGATGCATTAACTTGAGTTGTTTGATAATGAACCTATGGAAATTATATATGCTATGATTATGGAATTGGAGGAGACAAGACATTAGTCCATGCTAGTTATCGAAATCCATCAAGTAAAGGTAAACAGATCATTTGACAAAGAATCTTCTTCATAAAGTTTCAAATAAGGAGATTTGGTCCTCAAGTGGGATGAGGATAGTGCTAAGATAGGAAGGCATACAAAGTTTGAATCCCTTTGGAGTGGTCCATACATAATTTCCAGTTGCAAATCCCATAATGCCTTCCAACTTGTAAAGATGGATGGTGAGGAGCTTCCTATCCTAGTTAATGGGATACACTTGAAACATTACTACTAAAGGTTGAAGTTCCCTATACATAGTTTTTTAATCTTTCCTCCAAGTGTTGTCTTAGCACATTATTTTATTTGATTTTAATTTATTTAATTAGCTTCCCTATTTTGTTTATTTATTCCTTCCCTATTTTGGTGGAACTCATTGTCTTTTAAAGTTAAAGGTGTTATTTATAGACATGAATCAAACTTGCCATCATTTATGAGTTTAAAAGTCATGTAGATGGTCTGATTATCAAGCATAATAAGAATTCTTCCCAGTTGAGTTACCAAAATGTTGTCAATTTTACCCCCACAAGTCAAATTATCACCCTATCATTTGAAAATTAGCATGTCATGCTAGTTTTCCTTGTGATCTAGGTAGGTCATAAGAGTTCCTTAAGATGATTTCCTTTGTTCCCTAATGACCCCCTATAATTTTAGTGGCATGGTGAAATTTCTATCTGTAGATATAAGCCTTCAAAAATGATCAAACGATGACTTGGGCAAGCCTAAAAGAACTAAGCCTTCATCAAGCATCATAAATAAATAGATTGGTCATTTTGATTAAGCATTTTACAAGTATGCTTAGAAAGCCTCCCAGGGTCAAAATATCACATGGATATGAATATCTTCATGATTTGAACATTCTTTGCAAATTTTATGTCTTGATGAGCTTGTTATGTCAAGATATAGAACTTCAAAATTGAATAAATAGAATGAAGCATTCATGGGGATGTCAATTTTAAGCTACAATAATTAACTATTTGGATTTAAAAATCCTTAAACATGCATATAGATGTCAAATTTCAGCCTCATGAAATAGCTATTTGATTTTAAATGCTTAAGATCAATGGTTGGCATTCAATATATCAAAGATCAAATAATGAGAAATGACCTGATAGTGTTAGTGGGCCCCATTGATCCAATGACATGCATTTGATCATGTACCAAAGATCAATGGTGACCATCAAGTAAAAAATTTATCATGAATGTGAAAGTGACAAGTGTTAAGATAATAGGTACCTGATTATAGATCCAATAGTGCATGATAGCCTAATAGTGTTAGTGGGCCCAAAGAGATCAATAACATACATTTAATCCTACAAAGGTAGATCAATGGTGAGTATATGGTCAACAAGACAAAAAATATTGAAGATAAATGAGAAGCTACCTAGTGTCTCAACTACATTAGGCTAGTAGAAGATCTATAGATCATATTCATTTATATAAGGAAAGATTAGTGATGTGCATGCAAGCTAAGAAAGAAGATCCAATGGTGCACAAGCAAGTTGATCGATGGTCAAGATTAAAATTTGATGATTAAATGGAGCAAAGATCAATGGCCTAAGTAGATCAAGATCAATAGTCAATATTAAAAGTCAAAATCTAGGGACTTCATAAATAACAATTGTAGTTGAGGTTGAACTAGAGAGAATGTCTCAAAGAAAGGCCACAGAGGTAGACACATTAGTTTCAAAGGGTTCAATTGATTGACAAGGTGGTCCTGAACTAATTGTGACCCTTTCTACATTCTAAAGTGAACCAGTAGGGAGCAATTGATGCTACCAAGGTCAAAATAGATTAATTAAGCTATTGTAGTGGCATCGACACTAGAATAATATTGTTAATGATTTGATCCCTTCATTATAACCATAAGGAGCATTAATGTAGACTAAAAATGGATTGAAAGGGATTAATATGAGTGTTATGGCCATATTCCATAATTAGTCTTAGCATGATGACCTTCTACAATGGCATCAACACTAGAATGATGGGAAATCTAGGTCATTATGCTCCTTTCTCTATCCTTTTATGCCTTGATACCCAACTCTTTAATCCATTTTAATATATATATATATATATATATATATATATATATAGGCTTATGATCCTTATAAATCATCCCTCTCTTTGGCATGAATAGATTGTGCTAAGATTTGTACTATAACACCTCTATGATGCAATAAAATACTAAATTCCTTCATTGTAAAAACTAATTTAAAGTGTGTTTCATGAGTTTATTGATGTCATTAAATGAATCTATGTGTTATTTGACTCTATCTAGGTTCCCTCACCTTCAAGCAATGTTTTGGTAGTTCTCACAAGTCATTCTAAGTGAGTTTATGGTTTTTTGGTTAGTTTGGAAGTGGAAAGCTACCCTTCCATACTAGGTTGATAGCTAGTTAATTCCTTGTTATGAAATACTCATGTGAAAAATAATCATAGATAGACTCAGTGATGTTTAGTAATCTTGAAATTGCCCTATAGTGTGTCTTGTGCAAGTGTGAAGATCAAAAATTTGTTGCATCACCTCATTTATATATGTTTTTATAGATTGTTATCAATCTCTCTCCCTTTCCCAAGCAAGAGCTAGTTTATATATGGTATAGGTGATATTTCTAAAAGGAAGCTAATGTTCTCTAGAGGTCTAACCCAAGTTTAGGTGACCCATAGCCTAGGGTCAATCCCATGTTGGACTAGGTTTGAGCCAGAAGACCTGAATAATCCCTTTGCTTAGCTAGGGTACAATCTAGACCATCAACAATTTTTAATTTGAAAGTGTTGAAACTTAGTGCAAAAAACTCTATCAAAATCATACCAGAACCATTTTGATTATTTTTTCTTTGTTTTATTGCATTGGAATGTTGTCCATGGTTTCTTGTTTAAGTTTATGCTTATGCTAAGGAATTGATGTTATGATTTATTTTTCAATGAATGTAGTAATTATATTATGATTATGCTAATATAATTTTCTTGTAAGTTCATTTTATTTTCTTCATAACATTCTTTGATTTATGTGTTTTTATCTATACAGTAATTTAAAAGTCTTGTGTGCAGTCTACCACATGATTTTTGAGGTGTTTATATTTGGTGAAGAATTTGTGAGTTAAGCATTCAAGTTAGTGTCCCTTATAATATTTCCCACTATGTGGTTTAAAATTTGTGCAATTATTAAACTAGGCACATAGTCATATAACTATGACCTGACATGCTTTAGCTCTCAAGCATCAATATCTTCTTGAATATAAATCTATTTTTATATTCTCTTTTCCCTTCTTTTTATGTTTGTTTGAAAATTGAAACACCACCCCTTAATTTAGAAATTGGTAAAGTCTAACACAATATCTATATTAATCAAGAGTTAGGTTCAATCAACTGATAATATGTCCAAGTGCCATTAAATGACATTGAGCCTCTGGTGGTATCAATTCATTCTCTTTGAGTAAAATAAGTTAAACTTCTTAGTCCTTGGATTAAACCAATATCAGTTCTAAAATTAATGAGGGGATATATTCATCCCATGCATTTTCCCCCACTCTTCTCTCTAGAACACTCAACCTCATGAGTGTTTTTAGGGTAGGATTTTGGGGTGAAAAACATTAATGTTTACATGTCATTTGGCATGACACACTAACTCTAAGATCTTAGGGTAATAAAACATGTCCAAAATATCTCAAAATATGTCCCATGAGGGTGGTCTCACTAAGGTATTTTTCTACTAGGTCATGGCGTACTAATTTTAATTAGTTTTTCATTATGAACTATTCTAGTCAAGGGGCATGTTGGTGCAAATCTCAAAATTAGTATTAAAGGGTTTGTATGATTGAACATTTTAATGGGTATGTATGTTTTATGTTGTGTTTTAAAAGGAATATAATAAAATAAAGAAAACAAAAAACAAAACATACATTCATTTCCCAAGATAAACTAGTGTTTCAAATTGAAATAATAAAATACATATAATTTTGGTCATTCATTCCATCGAGTTTGGTCATTCAACAATGTATAGATAAGAATAGATAAAGTATTGAAATCAAGATAAATGTTTAAGGAGATTACATTTAGATTATTTCCTAAACTAATATATTTGTAAAAAATGATAAAAGATGGGAAAGGGGAAAAAAAGAGAGCCTACAATAAACAAAGACAAATCTAATTTTTTGATTGTGCAAACTCCATAAATCATTCTTTGATCCAACCAACACATGCACAATTGTATACAGAGTTAATGCAAGGTTATATGGAAAAAGGTTATATGGGTATGTACGTTTTATGTTGTGTTTAAAAAGCTTTATAATAAAATAAATAAATAAATAAAAAATATACATTCATTGCCCAAGATAAACTAGTGTTTCAAATTGAAATAATAAAATACATATAATTTTGATCATTCATTCCATCAAGTTTGATCATTAAACAATGTAAAAATAAGAACAGATAAAGTATTGCAATTAAGATAAATGTTTAAGGAGATTGCATTTAGATGATTTCCTAAACTAATATATTTGTCAAAAATGATAAATGATGGAAAAGAGGAAAAAATGAGCCTACAATAAACAAAGATAAATCTAATTTTTTGATTGTGAAAACTCCATAAATCATTCTTTGATCCAACCAACACATGAATAATTGTATACAGAGCTAATGCAAGGTTATATAAAAAATAAATAATGAAAGATGATCCATAAGCACTATTTTAATGCACAAGTTGAAAGCAATACGTATAAACTCTTTTATTAATCACAATGTTTCATTTTGATAATTTAATTTGAAGTCTAACATAATCAATCAATATAAAAATCGCTAGCATAATGTTAGGAAGGGGAGATTGAGGGATAAATTACACTAATAAAATGACAAATTACTTAAGAAATGAAAGTGATTGGCTTTATAATCTCTCTGGGGAGGAGAAAACCCAACCCCTACATAATAGAAATGATCTAATATATAGAATTTTTAGTTTTTATATGGAGTATTTTCCCTCTAAAAACATCAAATACCACCATTAATTCCCTCAACTCCCTAATTTTCATCCATTCTCCCTTGCTACACCACTTTTCACTATTCACAAGCTACAAAAATACTAAAAAGGAATTATAATTTAGCAATTAAAAGCACATTAAAAAACCTTACACTAAATAACACATAATTTTTCAACTATATGAAATTAGGAAATATGATAGGTACTATTACATTTGTAAAAAAACCACCTTTTCAGATATGTAAATGGTTTTGAAAACTGACACATGAGGCTCAAGATATGTCAAAAACATGGACTCATGCTCCAAAATAACCTAAGTGGGAAATTTTCCACATTTAAAATAAAATTCTATTTTTCTTTAAAAAATTAATAAAAAATGATAATTAAATTTTTAATTTTTAAATTAAATTAATTCAAAATTATTTTTAAATAATTTAATTGTTTATAATAAAATTAACTAAAACAAGTTTAAAATTTAAAACTTAATTTAAAAAAAACTTAATTAAAAAATGAAAAAATGTGAGGGGTTTCAGGGCATGGTTTGAAATGTAAACTGAGACGACAATTAGGAATGACTAAAACAAGATTTTCCAAGGCCAGCTAAGGTACTAAGATTTAAATTTTAGACCAAGTGATTTAGATGAAAATTTATCACACGGACATGGTTTATGTAATAGAAGGGGTTTTGGGGACTAATTTGAAAAACAAACCAAGATGACACCATAGAGTGACTAAAATAAGATCTTCCAAGGTGAATTATACTGGTGAAACTCTACTTTCACTCTAAGTGTTATATGTAAAGTTTTCTTGCATGGGTATGGTCTATCTAATGGTGATGATTAGGGCACCTAGTTTGTCATGCAACTAAATGGTCTACCAAAGCAACTTGAGAGTGTAGAGACTAACGAGCCATGAAAACAAAAAGGACTACCAAAATTAAAAATAGGTTCCATGATTATAGAAGAATTAGGTCATGTTACACAAACAATAATAGATGTTGACTCTACTGTAAAATAATCTTAAGTGTTTTAGAATGAAATAAATGTGTCGATGAAACCATAATCTCTATCTAAGACAACACATATAACATGAACAAATCTAAGAGATTAAAATAAGGGAGTGACTAAGAGACCAAATATGATATTCTCATTAATCTAGTTTTCAAAAATGAGTTAATCACTTCTTCATAGAACCTACAAATTTTTGAATACTATGACTCCAACCATCGAGTTAGTTAATCCCACCTTGAGAACACTTGATTGGACATTGGTCAGTTGTTAGCTAGGCATTTACAGTCCTAAAAAGTATTCCTTTATTCCCACCCAAGGACTTGGTATAATCCAACCAAGAATCCCTAGCCCTAATATGGGTTGTTTGAATCACATAGATTTGATTTTTTTAAGAAAACAATTTTTATTTTTATTTCTCTTTTCGTTTCTTTCTTTAATTTTAGAATCTCAATTCTAGGTTGGGGACCACCAAAAAAAGTGAAAGGAAGGATTATATATTTTTCATCCTAGATTTTCAAAACAAAAAATTAGTCCATGCAAACCCAAAAACCATTAAGATATGAACTTTTAGCTTGGTTTTGAGAGAATGTCTTCATTGAATAAATAGTTTACCCAAACTTATCCAAACATGAACAAATATATAACATGCATGAAATATTAAGCATTCAAAAAAAATTCATAAATACAAACTAAAGCTACAAACTACTCAGAGTACTTATGCACTAGAAAGTCATTTGTGTCACTTACCTACATGCCTTCCAATATTCCTTATTTAACTAATAGGGGAATCTACATGGTAAAATATATGGACCAAACAAAAAAGTGACAAGTGACGAGGCCATACTGATAATAAATAGTGGGAAAAGTAAGAAAATAAAACCAAACTAACAACAAAATAGTAAAGAAATAAATAAATAAAGTAGGAAAGGGAAAGAGAAAGTATGTAAAGGAACTTACCAAACTAATTCAATCCTTGAATTAGTGATTGAGGAATTTCTCCTAAAAAATGAATGGGACATCCTAACTAGTTAGACACCTTAGGTGGAATGCATTATTTCCTAAGGATTTTAAGATTTTTTAGGAACCCAACCACAGGTAAATAAACTTGTTTTATTGTTTCTTTTTCATCATGATTATTATTATATAAAAGGAATAGATTAGAGAGATGAAAGGATTTTAATTTGTCTCATTTATCAAACTAATGCTTGATGATTTCTTGATGTTTTATAAAGTGTAGTAGGGATACATCACACTTTTCTTCTAATTATATCAAGTTTAAGAGATGAACTTCTATCTTATCATTAATTTATAGGTAAATTCTCATGAAATATAATGTAGTAATTATTGGGTTCACTGGGAAGATAGGATCTTAGACATAAAGAAGATGATACAATGACATGTTGAGTACTGATTTAACTCTAGTTATATTAGACCATAGTGCACATTTAAAAACATTATGCGAATCCCTAGGGTTATTTTTTAGACATCAATAATTATGTCTAACAAGTTTAAATTTATTTTTTAGGCTACTCTATTACCTTGTGGGTAATAATTATATTAAAACTTGAGGATTCCCTGATTGTTGTAATCCCATTCATTTAATTGAAGAGAGGATAAAATAAGACCACTATCACATACTAGAGTAAATAACATCCCAAACCTAGTGGAAATATACTCTTCAAATAAGTTGATTACCATGTCATTTATGCAATCTTTGAATGCTTGAGCTTTGGTCTAGTTGGTATAGTAATCAATTGTTATAATAATGAGCTTGTGTCCCACTAAGGAATCAACATTGATTACTCCCACAAATTACAAGCCTTATTTTATAAATGGTCATACCTCAATAATAGGTTGAAATGGCATGGCAAGGGTACATTATCTTTGAGTGGAAACTTAGTAGGTATGAAAAATTTGGATGTGGGCATGATCATCTTTAAAAACGTATATCTAGCAATAACCTACTCTAAGTTTCTAATGGCTATAAAACTATCAAAACCATGACCAATTCCATATTTCCCATATAAATCACTAATTACTTAAGCCACTTCTTATTTTAATCACCTTAGATATATGGATTCATGATTATTTATGTATAATATGCTTGATTTGATCATGAAGTAACTACTTTTCAAGCATATTACTCTTCTTATAAGTGGGATTTAGGTGAATTAGGCACTCATTGTCAAGAATATAATGGACTACATCCTACTACCAATCATAATTGGTGATATCATGCATTGTATATTTATAAAAAACAATCTATGTGTCTACTTTAGCCATCACTTTAATGAGTCCCTAACCTCTTATAATTTTTATTAGTTGAGGTTTTAGGTCAAACTCTTGTATAATAATCATCTACTTTCCATGTCATTCACCTAACTCATTTTTCATTAGCATAAATTTTACATCGAGGTCAAGTGTGATGATAAATACCTTATTGTGTAGGATGTAATGCCTATAATTATTAACTATTTTGATCAACTTGAAATCTTGTTTGCCAATCATTGAATACCTCAGCTCATAATTTTAGAGTGGAGAACTCATGAATTAAACATGTATCTCATATCTATATTAATTTATATATGTTAGGATAACAAAATTGAGTTTTTTAAGGTGAATTAACAAGTGTATAAAGGTTGTGTATAGTTAAGACTAATAATAAATAGGATATTTGTAATCAATGTCTTGAATTGAGAAAAATCCAATTATACTTGATTAGTCTATTCAATATCAACATCCTTATTTATCATGTTATTTAGAGGTTGGAATACCTCTATAAAGCCTAATATGAAATCTATCACAAAGTTGATCTTTCCAAAGAATGAATTTAGCTATTTTTTGATGTAAGGCAACAATTTTTTTAGAATTGCCTCTACTCTATCTAGGTCTATTAATATACCCTATTTAGAGATGATGTGACCCAATACTTTACCCTCAGTGAAACCAAATATGCGCTAATTTGGATCCAAGGAGATTATATGTTATCTACACATCTATAACACTAATCTCAAGTCATTCTTGTGTTATTCCCTATTTTTATAAAATATAGCTAAATTGTCCATGCAGATGACAATACACTTACCAGGAGATCCTTAAATGCAATATCAATGGCACATTATAAGGTGGAACCCATACTGATTAAAATAAAATTATTTTATATGTGAATTTACCTCATTTTATTATAAACATTTTATTTATTTTATCCTCATAATTAACCATTACCTAATTTTATACTGAATACCCATCAACAAATGACATCATTTGAGAGTTGTTCACAATCTATAAGACTTCATATAGAAAATGCAATCCACACAAAGATACATATCTAGATTATTATTTTAAAGTTTCACCGTATTATCCATCTTAGTGGAGTGCCTAACACGAAATATTATCCTAACTAAAAATAATTTCTATAATTATTTGAATACCAAAGGCTCTAATAATAAATTCACGAGCCTTTACCTTTGATGGAATAGCTTGAATCATGACTTGAGAGGAATAGTAAGTGTGAGAATGTAAGTTTTAAATAGTTTTAGGTCATCATAAATATAAGATATAACATCCATAAAGTCTTTTAGGGATTACACAAATTATTATTTTTCTTTCTTAGTGCATGTTGTGCCTAAAAGCACATGTTTTAATGCACTAACATTGCCTAGATTATAATGTTCATGTAACATAAATTTGGTAGGTTTTTTCCTCCTTTTCACCTTGATAATCCATATCAAATAACCTCTCTAGTGAAACCATATGATTTGGTATACTATTCATTTTCAAAAAAATTACCCCTTCTTTATCCAACTTAAGCTCTTCTCTATCATCTTCATCTATAATTTGAGATTTAAACATACCCATGCTTTTGATGAAGCTGATGATATGTTAATAAGTAAATACCTATAAAATTTTGACATTATTTGGAATGAGAAGTGTATATAATAACTCCACTAAGAACCTTCTCAACTTAGAGTCATCAATTTATTTTAGAGTGCTCATTGTTGTTTCCAATGAATCATGTATGAAACAAATTAGGATGGATCTATAACTTGTCCTAATTAGTGGATTATAAGATTAGAGATAATAATCTTACCAAATAATTAATTTCATAATTATTTATATTAGGATATGACTAATTTGGATCCCATAAACTTAACTAATGGATATCTTACTACACAACTCTAAAGGAGAGGGTTTCAAAGCCTCTAGGTAAATGATATTATGTAATAACCTTAGCTAGGTCTATAATACATAAAATAAATATAATATAGTGATTAATAAATTTTATGGCACAAAGGGGATAGTTAAAAAACAAAATAAAACATGTAAAGATAACTCTACTCAATTCAATGTAATGGTAAACTAAGCAAGGAGTAAAACATTCATCATATTACCTTGTGTAATATCTATCTACCAAATGAAATATTAAAAGTTAGGAATACTTAACTTGAATTGAAAATTTCATGCCTAAATATCTCCCTTGGTCAATGGTTATTTTTAAGATGTTATTGATTGGTAAGGATCAAACTATAGAAATCATCTCTAGTCTAAAAGACTCCTACTTTACATCCAAGACTTTCCTACAAGATAAGCTTCTTTCCATCCAAGGCAATACATGAAGAAATGACTTCTCAATTTTATAAATAGTAAAATTTTGAGGTGTAACAATGAAAAAATTAATGTTACTCTCCATTAATTGAATTTAATGGTGTATTTATATCCAAGGATTGACCCTAACCCCTCTTATGAATTTAACCAAAAAGATCAAGCGAGTCGACCTTGTTAGGTGTAAAAGATAATAATTAGGTATTTAAATAGGTTATTTGGGTTTATGTAGTTCTATAACATGTGATAAATACATAAAAATATTGACCTAGCCAACATATTATGAAAATGAATAATAAGGGTGTTTACTTAGTAAAGGGAAATTTTGGAAGGTGAATTACTCATGGAGTAAGATAAGGCCATGAAAGGTGTTAAAATAGGTAGTATAAATATTATAAGTTAACATTTAGACATGTAAATATAGTTTCTCATACTTTATATTTTAATTTTAAACTTTTATAATTTTTTGAGAGTGCTTTTGGACCTCTAGGAGCTATAATGCAAATTTTAGATTTTGGAGGGTCCTAGATTTCATATTTAACCATATTTTAGGGTTTTAAGATTTCAGACTTAGCCATATTTTAGGATTTAAATATTTTAGGGAGACATCATAGGAAGTAAATAGATATATTATTTAAGGATTTTATATGAATATTGGGAATGATACAAATATGTAACTATATTATAAAGCACCAATGGTCTACCCAACCTATTCTTGATACACCCTTTAAGTTGTGCACTTAGAGATTGAAACTCAACAAGTTACTATAAGTGATAAAGTGTAGAAAATATTATGTATATACACATCCACCATATAATTTTTTCTATAGGTTAATGTTTAAATTTTGAATGCATCAAAATATTCTATTAACTTCCACACTCAATTGTGACATCTAGATAGATGCTTGCCATTAAAAGCATACTAGATTCTTATGCTTAAACACTTGTTTTCAATCACCAAACACCTTGATATTCTTGATTTTTTACCTTAAAATAAATTAGATTCCATGAACTAGTGCCTTGTACTTGACACATTATTTTTGAAAGAAAATTATAAGTGAAAGCAACCAAATGTGACTTCCCTTATGGGTTGATGAGTTCTATACTAGAACTAGACTGACTCTTAGACTTAGTTCCATCAAATATTAGGGTTAAAAATTAATTTTTAGATATGTATAATGAAATTTAAAATGTGTTTACTACTACAATATTGACTTCTTCATTGATTTTCCCAATATCTGGTGGGCTTACATTTTATTTCTCAACTGATAATAATCTTTTGGTCTAGTCTTCAATAGTAGGGGTATGCATTATGCTAGTCATAAATGTTGATATTATCATCACAAGAGTTCAAAAATTCCATATTTTCACTTGGATGACTCTATTTTATTTTTATTATGTCTAACTCTATCATACCCAATGTTGACATTAACTGCTGACAACCTTGTTTTATACTTAGATCGACCTACTTCATATTCTCATATATAAGGGTAACACTATGTAATGAGGGTATTTAAGGTGAACAGAGGATATCCTCCTCATATAGATGATATAAATCCTAAAATTATGATTTTTAATTCATGGTCAACATGTTAATGGATAATTTACCATAAGCTTACACTTCTTTCTCAATTATGTAAACTTTAGGTTTAAAATCCTCGTATAAGATCTCATTTGTATTTTTATACAATGGGATCATATTAGTCATTTTTAACTCTCATTAAATTTATATTTGAGTAGATATGCCACATAATGGGAGCCACACATGGGAGAATTGGTCACCATGTATCCATTTAATGTCCTTGACCAATCTCTGCTAGGAAGTATATCATATGCATTAGGTATATCTACTACTAGAACATCAATAAATTATTGCACCCTTGGATTGGGAGATAACTACATGTGGATATGATTCAAATCACCAAGCACCTTAACCTATAACTTTTCAAACTATAAAATGTTTATATATGACTTTAAAGGAGTCAATCCCAACTACTAGAAGCACTTTAATCAACTAAAAAATTGTGTATGTTCTTATTGAACATTTATATTATTAGGAGGAAAGGAGGGGTTTTAGTATTTTCCTTGTATATTAAAACATGAAAATAATTTATCATATTATACTCTTTACCTTTAGGAGCAGATAATTATTTTTATTAACATATCTTTCTTGTTATAAATTTAGATAAAATCAAACATGGTTATGTTGGCCTTAATTTTCTTTAGGTTTTCCACAATGTTGTATCTATGTTTTTTTATTCCATGAGATTATCAATTTTTATGGGTGTAGAGTTGTTCTTAGGTTGATAGGACATTATATCTCCTTTATGGGGAAATGGATTATTTATTGAGTTCTCATTAGGTAGAACTTGAGTGTTATTTAAAGGATTAGAGATAGTTAATGGACTTTGAAGTTTACTCCTCAACTAGTAGTGGTTTCCCCTTCAAAAAAAATTAAAATCATGGAATTCATCAAAGTTGTCTTTGGGTTAATTTTCATTGTAAAATTAGAACTCATATATTTATAATACCATAACCTTACCTATATTTCCTTCACCTTGGTTCAATTTGTTATCATGTGCAAGGACTATCTCAAGGTCATTCATCTCCTTATGAAAAATGTTTGAAGCCAATGTGAATTCCATGCAATAAATTTTAGAATGATACACTATGTTATGTAACCTAAAACAAGTGTACAATGTCAAATCAACTAAGTTCATTGAGTTTTAAGTATTATAATTTGTGTTATCAAGTAGGCTAGGCACACCTCCATTGTTGGGCCTTGAGTTTCATTACCTATAAGTCCTATGAAAGTTGAGTTTTATATTTTATGGTATGTTATTTAGGATTTGGTTAGTGTTTTGAGGCACTTAACTACATAGATTGACCATGCCATTTGTCAATCTCTAAATCATTAATTATAAGTTTGCTACTTATGGATTCATACTAGCATTCTATTGGTTTTATACCTAAGGAAATGTGTTGACCACATGTGCCATAGTATTCAAAAATATAGGGGAAACAAGATGTGTTTGCTTATGGGTCTTATTTATATGCATTTTATTATTTATAAATGATGGGGTATCTTATTAGTTTATGTTAGAATCTAAATAAGCACTAGTGGTAGGCATGATAATAGTGTTATTTTAGGCTAAAAGAATAAGTTAATTATTTTCATGGGGAATTACATGATTTAGAGGCATATATGATTGATCATTAGGAATATAATTCATGGGAATCATATTGTACATCAAATTTGGTATTTCATACATAGTACTTAAGATTAAATTCATCAATAGTGTATTATGCATAAGATCATAATTAATCATTATAATTTGTTTGTATGCACCTAGCTTCCCTAAATAAGGCAATAGAGTTGGCACCCGACTACCCTAAATAAAGAAACAAACCATATCCATAGCCTTGTGGAATGATTTTTATTTAATGGTGATCACCTTGTGATATACCAAAGACAAGGTTGCAAATGCCATAGGAGTCATATAGATGAACATTAAGGTCACAGGGTCTAAATCCCTTAGTTAAGTTTTTATGTTAGTAACCTAATTTTGAATGTAAATAGATTTTAATAGTTTGTATAAAATAACATGATCAATGAGTACTCAAAAATGATTGATGAATACTATTTTAAGAGCATTTGAAGATGCAATAGATCCATCTGGTAACCCTAGGTACCAATCTTAGGCCATCTCATCTAAGTTATAATTGAATAGGTAGTAAGCCACATCCTTGTGATTGATTTGGGTTATAATAATAACATATTTGAATGCATATCATCTGTGTAGATTCCTCCATGCACATACTTAAGGCATAATGTTTTAGAAATTTTGGTAAATCATGGGCAACTCTCACAATACCCATATGCTAGTTACCTCATCTAAGCCAAGTAGGGTTAGCCACCATTGGTTGGGTTTGAGTGGAAATAAATAAATTAACAAAGGGAATACAAACTATTTTAGGATAGATATTGGTTGATTGAATGTGCCTTGTTTTTAAATTCCCTTTGTTAGTTTTAGGGTTTCTATGTTAAGTAAGTTGTAATAATTTAAATTCAGCCCCAATGGACTTTGATTTAGTGACAATTTACCAAATTTACATTTTAATTTTTAAAATAATTTAATGTGGAAAACAATTCTAAAATATCAAAGTTTAATTTTTTGGTTAAAATCTCAGTTTTAGAGTTTTTGTGTTTAGGCTCTCTTAGTGTCAAAATTGTTGACATGTTATTTGGTATAATGTGCTAGCTCTAGGCTCTTAGGATGGTGAAGCCTAACCGACCTCTTCTAAAAGGATTCCCACAAAGGGGGTCTCCCACAGGTCTTTGTCTACTAGGTCATGATGTACTAATTTTAATAAATTTTCCATTATGAAGTTTTTAAGTCAAGGGGCATGCTAGTGTAAATATCATATTTAGTTTTAAAAAGGTTTTGATGCTTGACTTTTTAGTGGGAAATGTTCATTTTGTGTTATGTTTAAATTATTTTTATGTAAATAAAATTTAAAAAAAAAAACATACATTCACTAGCCAAGATAAACCAGTGTTTCATATTGAAATAATGAATTTTAACTATTTTTAATCATTCATTCCATTGGATTTGATAACTTGACAATGTAAAAAAGCAATGGATAAAATATTTAAATAAAAGTATAACTTTAAGTAGATTGTATTTAGATGATTTCCTAAACTAACATATTTGTAAAATATTATAAAAGAGGGGGATGAGGAAATTAAAAAATTGTAATAAATGAAGGCAAATTTGGTTTTCCTATCATGTGAAATCCATAAATTAGTATCTAATCTAACCAAGGATAACAAACAATGAAATATGAACCATAACAACCATTTCCATGCACAAGTTTAAATAAATTCATCCAAAGTCTTCTATTAATAATAATGTTCCATTTTGAAAATCGAATTTGGAGTCTACCATAATCGATTAATTATAATTTTTCTAGCATAGAGGCATGAAGGGGAGATTGAGGGAGAAATTACACTATTAAAATAGAAAAAATCATGAAAAATGAAAGTGATTGGATTTATAACCTCTTTGCAGAGAATAAAAATCAACCTGCATACAATAGAAATGATCCAATATATAGAAGTTTTAGTTTCTATGGGGAGTATTTTACCTCTAAAAACATCAACTACCACTGTTAATTCCCTTAGCTACCTCATTTCCATCCATTCTCCCTTGCTACACCATTTTTCACTATTCACAAGCTACAAAAATACCAAAAAAGAATAAAATTTTAGTAATGAAAAGGTCATAAAAATAATAACGAACAAGTTTTCAATCATGTAGAGCTAGGTAGAATTGGATGTACTATTGTGTCTGAGCTAGAACCACCTTTATGGAGATGCAAATGGTTTTGAAAATTGATATCTAAGGCTCAATATATGTTAAAAACACTAACTCAGGATCTAAAATATCTTAAGTGGGAAAATTTCCACATTTGAAATAAAATTTTATTTTTTACTTTAAAAATTTAATTAAAATTTTTAAATTAGTTTTTTTTGAAAATTTTATTTAATTTTAATAAAATAAATTAAAAATTATAATTAAAAAATACTTATTTAAAATCAAATTAACTAAAACTATGTTTAAAATTTAAAACTTTAATTAAATAAATTAAATTAAATAAAAGTTAATTAAAAAAGGAAAAAAATGTGATGGGTTTTAGGAATGGTTCAACATGGAAAGTGAGACGACCCCTAAGAGAGACTAAAACAAGATTTTCTAAGGTAAACTAAGGTGCCAAGACTTAATTTTTAGACAAAGTGATTTATATTAAAAATGTGTCGCATAGATGTGGTTTACACAATGGAAGGGGCTTCGTGGCTTGGTTTGGCAAACAAACTAAGAAAACACATGAGAGTGACTAAAAAAAGATTTTCAAAGGTAAATTAGATTGAAAAACCTCTACTTTCACATTAAATTCTATATGAAGTTTTCTCACACTACCATGGTCAATCCAATGATGATGGTTATAGGCCCTAGTTTGGGATAGAAAATGAGATAACCTACCAAATAAACTTAAAATTGAAAATATCAATGATCCATGAGTACAATCAAGATAAAATACCTTGCACAATAAACAACTATAACATTGGACAACACAACCTTTCATAAATGAATGGTAGTATCATCTGATCTATATTGTATAATTTTCAAGCATATCTAGTCATATAATGATGTTTATACCTAATTGAGTTTTGTCCCTCTACAACCCATACAACTTAGTACGTTCCCACCACTGAAAATATCAAGATACATAATACATCCTTAAGTGTCACAATAATATACACTGTAGGAACCTATAATTTAGGCTATTTATGTTTCAAATCTTGATTAAAAAAATCATCACATGCATGCCGTATGACATATGACCAGACAAGCTACATGGTCTAAGATAGATATGTCTAGTACTATTTTATTTGAATATATAAGGTCTATCCCTTGCATCATCACTAGATGTCAGCCTATATTATATTCTTAATCATTCATATCATTATACAAATACATAAAATATATTAATAGATCTGTATATATCTATTAAAAAATTAAATATAATAATTACAAATATCATAAATAAAATTTTATTATTCTTGGACTCCTTCATCATAGAGTATAACCCTGTGATAAAACATCCAATAAAATCCAAGATGGATTGGGAAAGGGGTGGAAACCTCTATCAAAGGTAGTATTCCTCTAGAAAATGCTGAAAATTAGCTAAAAATAATTAAAAATTAATGATTTTATGAATCATTTTTCCAAGGTATTGAAAATGATTCTAAAAATTGATAATTTCATTAACTTACTAGGTCTAAAGGATATTGGGTCTACAAGGAACTATCCAATCATTCAAATTGTGTCATAACCACATCTCATTTTAGAGTAATTTTGACTATTAGAGCAAAAATATAAATCAAGCAATGTTCAAATGAATTTTTGAAACTAAAAAAAATAATCTGTTTCTATTTTATGATTTTATGGTAATGGTTGAAAAAATTAATTTCCAATTAATATATGTAAAAATTGTACACATCATATCTTTACACTTTTATATCAATTTCAATCAACATTATTTATGTTAGACAAAATTCACAACATTATTTTGAACTTTAAAATTATAGTGTCTATTTATGATAATTTTAAGAAAAAAATATGAAAACATACTCCTTATTCACATTTTCCCCTAATCCTATTTAATAGAGGGAAATTTATAATTATATTAAAATATTATCAATATTTATTATATAAATTATTTATACCATTCAATGATAAAATCAACATTGAAATAAGATTTTACCTTATTTGCTTACCTGCTATGGGAAATTGATGCCAAACTCAAGATGAAAACATGTACATTTTTTTTTGAATATTTGAGAAGCTTGTCTAAGTTAATCATTACCAAAGTTATAATTTTTTTTAAACATTATTAAATCATGATATTACACTACTCAGTTACTTGAGAAGAGTTACACATGGTTGAATATGTTGTTCTAAAAAAATTGGTGACCTCCATATTTGAATATTTTGACATGATATATTTGTTAGACTTGTTTAGTATCAACACACCCAAGCTCTATGAATCTTAGGACATTGGGATTTTATCTAAAATTACGTTCACACTCTAATTGGTTTTACATTGTTAACTAAAAGAGATATATGTTTATTTTGGTTTGAATTGAATTTGGAATTAATGATAATGTGTTTCAACTATTTTTCAGGTTCAAATGAATTCTCAATACATCAAATAAATGTTTAGTGTAGAAAAAATATTATTTGTTTGGTGAAAAAAAGTGTGTGTATAATTTTATAGAAATGATTGACCATCAATTTTGAGGCAATATTTGAGTGACCAAATCAACATGTATTTTATTAATTTTTTTTTAAAGGAATAAAAAAGTTATATGATCATAATGGTTTAAAATTTTAAGTCGTATTATTTTTCAATCAAAATATATAGCCACACGAAATCATCCTACTAGGAAGATATGATAGTTTTCATACATAGCCATTTTTCTATCATTTTCATAGTTGTAAGTACTAGTTGTCAATAGTATTTCATGTTAAAATTCATACAACCCAATAAAAATGGAAAAAATAAAAAAAATTCATTCATAAATGAAAAAGATGGGAAACACATTGGTGTGATATTAGTAGTAAAAATATTTTTCAATAAAAATATATGGCTCTATGAAATCAATGTATAAGGTAGGTTTGAGAGCTTTTATACATCAACAAATAAATTATTTCAAAATTGATAATATTATTAAACATAAATAATATTATCTAAGGCTATAAATATATAAAATATTATCTAAAGATCATGTAAATTTGGAAGAATAAATGAAACCATTATTTCACTTATTTAGACATATTTTAGTCCAAAAAAAATCTGAAACTATTATTATTGGATTTTAATAGTATCAATAATTTAATTTTTATTTCAAATACATATCACATTTTATGGATTCTAATTTTTATGTTTTCAGAATTCAATGTTAAAAACTAGATTCTATAATGTAATATGTTGAATTAATCCAATATTTTTTTATAATGAATTGTAGTAATTGATATTAAATTTTGATCCAATCAATTAAAATTTGAATAAATGATCCTCTCCATAAATTATAATCTGAGTTCAATCTTAAAACTAATGTTATACTCTTCAAATGATCCCAAAATTCAATGAAACAAAAAAAAATCATTGTTTTAGTGAGGCTAATCAAGATGATGATATCATTATAAATATAAGGGACCTTGCACTATTTTTTTTTCATTCGTATTCAAAATAAAAATGTATAAAAATTAAATTTCCTAGTTAATTTATCATTTAACAAAAGAGAATACCACTTCTCCTACCCTCATAGATGATAGAAACAGAAAAAGAAAGTATTAACTCTCCCATGATCAAAAAGGATGTAAATAGAAAACTTAGAGAGTATTAGTTCTCCCATATCAAATAAATTATTTATCCCCATAGATATATAAAAATACCTCTTAAATTATTAGTGGGGATGGCAATGATAAAATGAAGTATTAACTCTTCCACACTCAGATATGATGGCAATGATAAAATAAAGTATTAAATCTCTCATGCTTAGAGTACAAATACTATATCAGGTAGTTATGATGTTAGTAATAATTTCTATATTAAATTATTTGTCTTAATTAAAAAATCATATCATTCTTCATTTCTCATTTCTCATTACTCATTACAAACATGTCACCTCTCACTCAATTTACTGCTTGAGATCTACCATATTTAAATGTTATCTAAACCCACTTTGATGGTAATTTCATCCTCAAAGGACTGATTTAAATTTTTTTTATGGTATCTATAGTAATATTTGACCCACCCTTCTTAAAAAATAAGTTGATTTATGACTTAATTATTGTTTTTGTCTTAATTCTACTATCTTTCAACACTCTCCAATTCATTATGATGCAAGTTATGGGAGAAGAATAAACTCATGATATCAAATAATTTAAGGTGATTTGGGATCTCTACCAACCCATTAAAAAATTAAAGGAGATATCATTGTGATATGTAAGGTACACAACAAATGAATTGGAGAGAGCATTAAATACCAAAGTTCCATGATCCAAAACATTAAAAAGGAAAGATGAGCATGACACCTCCTCCTAGATTACTTCTCTCCTTGAATCCATTGGAGGCAAATCTAGATAAATCATTGAGTCAATGTTCCAAGAAGCATTTTTATAAACATAAAGTTCTTATGAATCTAATCTCAACTTTAGTTGAATAAAAGACCCTGTTAGGTGTCCCTTTGATGGTCAAAATCTATAAAAGGAAATGATTTAAGAAAAAAAGACATGTTGGGATGCTTGATGAACATTTCCATATGATTAAGCATGTTTGACACCCTCTACATCTACCTTTAATCCACACCATATTCTTAGGCCATAAATTTATAATGGATCATCTTATCTAAAATTAAAACATAGAAGAACTATTTTCTCAAGAGATTTTATGGGTTCTCATGGGTAAGGACACACTAGGTGAATTATAATCTCTCAGGAAGGCATTAATAGAGATATATGAGGCAAATATGTCTAAGAAGGAAAATAAAAGTTAAACTTTTTATTTGTTAGGTTGTGGAGCTAAAAGCTTCACTAATGCAAACATGGAGGAGGTTGCTAAGGTTACTGAGTTGTAGAGTGAGTTGCAGGGCAATCGACGTTGGTCTGATCAACTAACGCCGATCATATTACAGTGCAGAAGCAACTGACGTCGGTTATAAGTCAGCTGACATCGGTCAAGAAGGAGCCAACGTCGACAACCTGTGTGTGCATGCATTTGTATGTGGGTTGAGAATTGGTCTATTTTTGGATAGTCAGTTGGCATGTAAAGACTTATTTTAGTCTTGGAGCTGCATTTCTAATTATTGTAATTGGGGTCTAATTATTGTATGCATGAGATCTATATAATAGACTCATGGGATGTATTGTAAAATTATACTATAGTGAGAGAGCAAATATTAGCTCCTTCAGAAGAGAGAGAGCAAGAGTGCTAGATAGCCATTGTCCTTGTAGAGAGAGCAAGAGTAGCTCCTCCTAGTTCCAAAGGGGTGCTGAGTGTGTATGATCAGGTAGAGTTACAAGGTGTGCAAAGTTTTGGTAGAAGATCCACCAGGGTACTAGTTGAAGAATCATAAGGACTTGGTGAGGCAAGGACAAGGGTTCTTCAGGGTGTAGAGATATCTATGTGGTAAGTAAGGTATGGTGATTTGTAGGTTGTTGTAAGAGCAGGGAGATCTAGTTGGAGTACGGTTGTGTACTTGGTATACTGGTAGCATTGTTACTGACTGGTGGAGGTGAAAAACAACTCTATGTTTGAGTTGATTATTGTGACCATAATTGAGAGAGTGAACTCTTGAAGGAGAATTAGTGGTGAGCCCTAGAAGTGTGGGAGCTCTAGAGGTGTGGGAAGAAGAAGTGTGGCATCTTCTTTATTATATTTCCTTCTAAATGAGTATTAATACCATTGGGTATTGTCTCTCATATTCTGTGTTGTTTCATATTTCTAGTTACTTATTCATTCTAGTTAAATTCCATGTTTAGTTGCTAATACAAAGGTAATCAAGTGTGCTCTTATGGAGCAGTAAGATCCTGACAGTTGGTATCAGAGCTTTGTGAGCCTAGGTCCTAACAAGTGGTTTAAAAGTGAGGTTATAGGTTCATCAAAGCATGGTTAGGTTCACTAATAGGGGGTTTCAGATTTGGTTAGCGTTTGTTGATTACATGTCACTCTCAGGGGTTTTAGATTGAGTGGGAGTATAGCAATGTCAAAAGAAAGTAAGCTACAAATGGAGAAACTGAATAGCACGAATGGTCAATTATATATTGATGGAAAGAAAGAGCAGGTAAAGAAAGATTTTTGGTTGGTAAAAGATCAGCATGAATAAAATAAAGAAGTAGATGTTGCAGGTGTTGTTGCACAAGATGCTCTAGATAAAGTAGAATCTTGGTTTACAGATTTTATTTCCTCTTTCCATGCAACCCAAAATAGAGTATCTTTTCATGATGATGTCCTGGGAGACTTTGGAGAGATTTATTTAGGGGTTGGTGAGCCTTGTCAGATTATTGGCAAAGGGGAAGTGAAGTTGAAATTCCAAATGGGTAACACATGGGTGTTGAAGGAGGTCATGCAGGTCCTAGTCTTGGAGATGAGTCTAATTTCTTCAGGAAAGTTGGGTGATGAGAGATGCATAGTAACTCTCACAATGGATACACTTGAATTAGACGATGGTAAGAAAGTAGGTATCTTTTATCTATCTACTTATATTATTGATTCACCTTCTGTTGCAGAGATGTGGCTTTGTAGGCTTGGTCACATGTGTAAGAAGGGGATGCATGCTCTTAAGAGGAAGATAGATGTTTTTGATAAATTTAAGAACTAAAAAGCCTTGGTGTTCATGGAGGAGATGACAGACAGAGATTATTTGAGGGGACTGAATTATTCTAAGCAGGGTAGTGTTGATTTGGATAGGGTTTTGATCCAAGGTGAGCTCATGGGTAAAAAGTCATCACTCACAGGAGAACACAGTTACCAGTGTCAATCAAGAGAAACTAATGGCAAATAGATAAGTACCAATGTTGATCATGTGTAGACTAGTAGAATTAGAGGTGTTAGGCAGGTGCAGACTAACGTCAGTCAAGGGAAACTGACATCGGTAGTTAGGGTTAGTCATAGGGAACTGACGTCAGTCAGTTACAAATTGGGAGATGGCCGAGATCGGTCATTGGAATGGATGTTGGGCAGACAACAAGCTGTCAAGGAGTCTTAAATGCCCATGTGGAGGAATAAAAGGGTAAGTGAGCCTCATATTCATTATTCACCTTCTTTATATTACTTGTTGCTCACTAATGGTCAAGAACCAGGAAGATGTGAAGAGGAAATGTAGGTAGAATTTAGAAAATAGTGGGAGCATGGCATGAATTCTTCAAAAGAGAACCAAGCAAGAGTTTTGGTAGAGTTGCCAGCTAGGATAAAAGCATTGACAGATGAATGGATTCCTAGGTTAGAGAAGAGAGTGGATGGACACATGAGACAAAAGGCTAGGGTATATGGTCTTGAGCATGCTATAAGATAGTGGTACAAGTTTGATAGGTGTATGACAAAGCATGGCTTTGGTCAAAGTCAATGTAACTATTGTGTTTTCTTTACCAAGTCAGATAATGGTTGCAACATTATCCTATTACTATATGTGGTGTGGTTGTTTGTTGCAGGGTCACACATGCAGGGAGTTTCTAAGCTAAAGGTAAAGTTAGTTCAGAGGTATGTCATGAAGAATTTGGGAGCAGCAAAATTCTTTGGCATAAGAGACATGGAATATCATAGGTTGATTTTGTCTCTAGTGGGATTTGATGTGAAGAAGGTGTTGGCAAGGTTCAATACGTAGGATGCAGAACCGGTAAGCACACCAAGGGCTAGATAATTCAAGCTAAGCTTAGAATAGTGTTCAAAATCACATGAGGTCTGGTATAGACCTGAGTTTTCCCAAGCAGTGGGAGTTGTCAGAGAGTTCGAAGCCAATTTGGGGAAGAAGCACTAGAAAACATTTCAATGGGTCCTTAGGTATTTGAGAGGGACCAGTAGCAGGGATTCATGTTATGCAGGGTCAAGGTCTTCACTACATGGAGTTGTAGGTTCAGATGTGGTAGGTTACTTGGATGATAGGAGATGCACCATAGGTTGTGTGGTAGTTGGTCTTCAAGATTGAGCTTGAAGAGGGATACAAGCTAGGAAACAAATTAGATGGTGTATAGGTATAGGTATAGGTGTAGCTATTTATCTCTAAGTGGGAGATTGTTAGGTTGTGGAGCTAAAAGCTTCACTAATGCAAACATGGAGGAGGTTGCTGAGGTTGATGAGTTGCAGAGTGAGTTATAGGGTAACCGACGTCAGTCTGATCAACTGATGTCAGTCATATTATAGTGCAGAAGCAACTGACGTCAGTTATAAGTCGACTGACATCGGTCAGGAAGGAGCCGACGTTGACAACCTATGTGTGCATGCATTTTCATGTGGGTCAAGAATTGGTCTATTTTTGGATAGTCAGTTTTCATGTAAAGACTTATTTTAGTCTTGGAGATGCGTTTCTAATTATTGTAATTGGGGTCTAATTATTGTATGCATGAGATCTATATAATAGACTCATGGGCTGTATTGTAAAATTGTACTAGAGTGAGAGAGCAAAGATTAGCTCCTTCAGAAGAGAGAGAGCAAGAGTACTAGATAGCCATTGTGATTTTAGAGAGAGCAAGAGTAGCTCCTCCTAGTTCCAAAGGGGTGCTGAGTGTGTATGATCAGGTAGAGTTGCAGGGTGTGCAAAGTTCTGGTAGAAGATCCACTAGGGTACTGGTTGAAGAATTATAAGGACTTGGTGAGGCAAGGACAAGGGTTCTTTAGGGTGTAGAGATATCTACGTGGTAAGTAAGGTTTGGTGATTTGCAGGTTGTTACAAGAGTAGGGAGATCTACTTGGAGTACGGTTGTGCACTTGGTGTACTGGCAGCATTGTTACTGATTGGTGGAGGTGAACAACAACTCTATGTTTGAGTTGATTGTTGTGACCGTAATTGAGAGAGTGAACTATTGAAGGAGAATTAGTGGTGAGCCCTAGAAGTGTGGGAGCACTAGAGGTGTGGGAAGAAGAAGTGTGACATCTTCTTTATTGTATTTCCTTATGAATGAGTATTAATACAATTGGGTATTATCTCTCATACTCTATGTTGTTTCATATTTCTAGTTACTTATTCATTTTGGTTAAATTTCATGTTTAGTTGCTAATACAAAGGTAATCAAGTGTGCTCTTGTGGATTAGTAGGATCCTGACAGTTGGTATCAGAGCTTTGTGAGCCTAGGTCCTATCATTATTGTAATCTTGTTTTTACTTTTACTGCATACCTTCTTCTATATTTCTCATCAAAATTTACTTGAATATATTATCTAATTTCTTATTGTATATAAAACACCAATTTATTAATTTAATAATGTATTTATACTAGTGAGGGCCCCAATATAACCCTTTTACCATATAAAAAATACTCATCTTAGGTAGAATGGGCATGTGCACATTCTACACAAGATAAGAATATTGGCTTCTTATTTTCCTAAGTAATGATATTATTAGCTTGTGTATAATATGACATATTATATTATTAAGTGATAATATCCTTATCTTATGTATAATGGGAAATAAAACTATGGCATATTTATTTATATTTTACACTTTTACTCCATTAGTCTTAAGTTTTTTAACTTTCACCATTAATAAATACTTGTTTACAGGTCTTCATAGTATGGTTACCATATGTCATAGGAGAATTATCTCTTAGGTCAGTTCAATGTACATTAATTAATTAAACATAGTTACATAAGTAAAAAGAACACCCCTTATAACACATAAATTTTATAGAAAATCATGTGTGACTCAAATATAAATAATATATGAAACAAAAATATATTGGTATCAAGATTGATTAAAGATATCATGATATTGGATAGTAGGATATATTCCTCACAATTAATTATTAAGACTAAATACAATACAAAAGATCATTAGACATATTTTGTCTCCATGCATATACATTTGTGTCCATTTCCATAGTATGTTGTGAAGTACAGTCTATGCCATGAAAGATATTTATGTATGTTTGATATTGTAGTCTAGCCATAATCTTACATAATTTTTCCATTAATATTATAAATAATCAAATGAATGGTATTACTAACATTGGGAATGGATATGGCTCAGAGTGATGTGATATAATAAATAAATCACATGTGGATCCTGATTGACCCAAATATTGATAATAAATTGCTATGTGTTATGCAAATGAGATGTAATGTCATTCTCAATCCATGATAAATATATTATTATACCAATGAGAACAATAATGTGGACAACCATTCTAAATGACTATTTTATCCATTTTATATAGAGAGGCTAGAATTTAAATTTCATTGAAATATTCAACTTGTTTAGGTTTGGGTTGATTTAAAAATCAACAAAATAAGTAAAGTATGTTGATGAAGATTTGAGGAAACATAAAATATATATTTTTTAATTGACATTTCAGATCATACTCTTTAAACCATCATCAAGATGAAAGTGAAAGTTTAACTTATATTGTAGACTAAGGTTACCAATTTATAAGATGTTAGTAATTTAGTCTATATACTATATCATTAATAATACATTAATTAGCTAACTTAATAGGATAAAAATTTTGTTTATTTTTATAAAACAATAGCATATATATAAAATTCTAACTATAAAATAAATCAACATTCATATAAATATGCAATTCAATCAAAATAGTTTATAAGTATCAATCATTTTTTAACTTCAAACTAATTCCATGTTGTTATAAAATATAACCAAATTATGTTTGTTTGTAGAACTTATTATAACAACTACAAATTATTATTAACAGTATAAATATAATACAATCAACATTTTTAATTGTTATTTTGTATGTTTACAAAGAGACACATATTTGGGTGTGGCCCCACATGATCTAACCACGTATGTAAGTGTGTGAATATTTTCCTATCAAAATGAATAATGCCATCAAACTTATATCTTAGATTTTATACAAAGAAAAAGGTTTTTTTTTTCTCAAATAAAGCATGTTTTATCACCTATGAGTAATATGCTTTTTATCCCATACAAGTGCAAGTACTTGTCTATAACCTTTTCCATGTTTTTTATTAATACTGAAATAAGAATTATTTTCTTTGATCTAATAAATTTTTTTCTAATTTTCCATTGTAATATTCCCCATGTGAAAACAAGTTTTACATTTCATAGCATTTAAAGTGTTGAATAAAATAAAATTTTACTCTTGAGTTCAAGCAAGTAAACCAAAATGTAATGTCAAAATGTTTCTTTAAAATATTCAATAAGTTAGGGCTAAATGTATGACTAAAATATTAAAAAAATGAATATGAAAAATCTAGGTGTTTGGTTGGAAATTTAAATTTAGTAATCACTATGAACTTTGTACAAAATTCTTTCTACTCCAAATATAAACAACTTTATTTCAATTAGAATGATATTTGAAGTATTCAAATAATACAAGAATTATTTTCCAATAAGGTGAGATACTAATATTTTTATTAACATAGAGTTATTGCCACTATTTTGATATTTTACATTGAACACTTAATATTACAATGAAATTTAAATATTTAGTTGTTTATGAGAAATTGATAGTTGCAACCATGTTTGGGTAGAAACTCATAGTAATAAAAATGTTTGGGGAAAAAACATTTTTTCAGTAGTACTTGCTTATAAAAAATAGTGATTATTCATAAAAGCATAAATCATTATAAAAAAAGGTTAGAAAAGTATATATTTTTTTAAATTTAAAATATAATCAATAATCCTAATTTAGAATTAAAAAAAATGTGAATGAAAACTTATAATTATCAATATTATCATCGGATAGTAATTTAATTTGAAAAATGCTCATAAAATTTAATTTATATAAATAGTGTAAGATAAATTTATTTATTTCCCAGTTCAACATTTGTCATAGATAAACTTAGATTTTCTTTCAAAAAAATTACATCTTCTATATCCCCAAACAAGGCTAGTTGTGTAAACAATGTTTCCATAAGCCATTTACCATTTCTATAATATTTTTTAGAAGCAAAAATAATTGAAACAATTTTTTTAATTGAGGTACACCTTTTTTTAGTAGGATCACTATAATAGTATTTGTAGAATTAAAATTAATTCCAATCTACTTTCAAATCCTTTCTGAATTCTTAATAAATATTTATACAATTTTTTTACAATGCTCAAAACCCAAACAAAATAAAGGACATGCATCCACTTTAGAATTTAGCAATAGTTATTTTGTAATTTATTCTAGATTAACATTTACATCAGACACAGACCAAAATTCTAATTGAAACTACATGGATGCAGTCATTAAAAAACTAATTTGAAACTCCTCTTGGTTATATGTATTAGTTGTTGACTTGATATCTGTTATTATTTTTCAAATAATATTTTTGAATTAGTAATCCTTCTAAGTTGAGAATAAGATTTTTTTAAGGCACTATAGAAAATAATAATATTGAGATTCCATTTTACATTCCATTTATTTTTTAATGTAGTTATAGTAGTATTACAATTAATGTTTTACCTACATTTATAGGATTTTTACATATTGTACATTACCTAAATTCAAATATACAAAAGAATTTAATATTATAATTATTTAAATCTTGACAAACATAATCAAACCAATTTCATTAGGACTTAGTCATGAAGTTTTAAATAATTGATTATTAATTAATAATTAATACATGTTTGTTATCCAAGTGTGACAATTGATGATGCATATTTTATTTTAGTTGATGTGTTTACCATAACCAATTGCATGTTATGTTAATTTTCATCTTGTCAATTATATGTGTCATTTAATTTTTTATTTGCATTCCTTTGAGCCAAGTTTGAGTCTAAATTTAATTCATCATCTATGATCATCATTATTTTTAATGGCTTAACATTCAATACCAACATGAAACATAGAAGTTTAGAATGGGAATTCAAAATTATTTATAATGAGTGTCCTTCTATTCTCAAATTCATGGAGAAGTATAATATATAAGAACATGAGACTACCCATTCTAAAAAAAAAAACTATTTAGATAATTCAGTTCAAAAGTATATTATGTATTAACTTATGATCCAAAAGAGTGAATTCAAGTTTGAAACTAAGTTCATGTTTAACTATACAAAATATATGATATAAATATCAAACAATGTACATACCCTAAGTTGTAATGAGATATTTGTAGTAATGTATAAACATCTTATCCTTTATATTTTCCGCTATGAATATGAATAAGTGAAGTCATATTTAAATTTACAACAACTTGTATCACATTTTTGCCTCCATAATTTAGTAAAATAAGGGATGAGTCTATGATGTATATTGATAAAATGTGCTCCTAAAATTTGATAAATATCTCATATATAAAAGGACAATATAATAATACAATTCTAATATTGGTTGGCCTCACAATATCTAAGGGTTCAGTGTGTGACCATTCAAGTCATATTCCTACTTCTTCATTGACCCTATTTGAATCATGGACACCATAAATGCTAAAGATCACTAGTAGTCTGTTGAACCCACCGTACTCATTCAAAATCCTATAACATCCTTTGGAAATGATTTCATTATTTTTTTTATGTTTTGCCATGTATATGTGAATAATATTATGAAATAATTAATATTTTATCACTAAAAAATAAATATGCACACGTAATTTATTGTACTAGACACAATACATAAGATAAGATATATAATATCAATTTGTGTGACATCAATCAAAATATTTCAAAAATATACAATAACTAGTGTAGAATAATATAAATATGGTTTTTTAATGCTCCCAATATTCTTCCTAATATAAAAATATAATCACACCAAAATTTGAATGTATATATCTTCCTTTGTTTCTTGATAATTTTTAGTAATTGATGATACATACAATTCTAAGAGGCCAATGCAATCTTTTGATATTATTATATTATATTATATTTTTATTTGGCTACTTTACACTGATTAATTTATTTTTATTTTTCTATTTTTAAATATATCTTGATGAAAATATAAATCATGTTTTTAAACCATGTAAAATCAAACTATTTAGATACATTAGTCATAAGATCATAATATGTTTGAATTATGGTTATTACTTAAACCTTTAAATTATAATAGGTTTGGTAGAAGAACATAAACATCATATTGGACATTATTGATGATAATATTATAGACTAATTTTGAATGGGCACATTCCCATTTTGAACAAGTCTATAATAATAATATTAACATTAGAGGCCTATATTATTAATATTTTGTGTAGATTACACAAGTTAAGAATACTAAGCAGGTTTCTTATATTATCAATTAATAATAGAATATTATTCTAATCTTTTTTGGGCACATCCATATAATTTGGCCTTTGATAATTGATAATATTTGTATCTTGTTTAGAATGGTCACATGCACATTATGAATAAGATAATAATAATAATAGGAACATCAAAGGCCTATATTATTATCATTTAAAATATACTACACAAGTTAAGAATACATGCCATGTTGCTCATAATATCAATTAAGAATCTAATATTATAATCTTGACAAGTGGAATGGGCACATCAACATTAGCCTCTGATCGCTGATAATATTCATATATTATGTTTGGCACATTCCCATTATGAATAAGATACTAGCAATAATATGAGAAACATGCTCTATATTATTAATATGGACATATTAAAAAAATATATTTTATGGAGACCCATTTATTTGCATAAAATATCAAAGTATGGTTTTGATCTTAGTCCAAGTTTATTATTTAAATAACAATTTTTATTAGTACATGGATGAAGTTGTGTGGATTAAGTTTTTTTTACTTGTAGAGCTTACATTATGTTAATAATAGGAAAATAAGAATTGAAACACAAAGGTGTAAAATATTTTATACAAGATAATAATATTGGGTTCCTAATTGATAATTTCCTACCATCTGTATTCATAAATTCTTTACATTGTGTAGAATGGGCATGTGACCATTATATACAATAATATAAGAATAGTTATTTTATGTTGTGTCTATAATTTAGACCCCCACTTATTTTTGTCTATTTAGAAGTAATATTTTGTTGACTTTTTCTTCCTCATTATTATTTTAGGTTAGTTAGATACTATTTGGACTCATATGATTTACTGGTAGGTCCCAAGATCATATAAAGTTATGAAAACTTATAGGCCCTAGGGAGTATTGTATGATGCATGGATTTATTTGTGTGGCCAATTATTCCTTTGTCATATAAACTATTTCTAACCTAAGAGATATATATACCAATTCTCTTTGAGCATGAGATTGACTACATGGAAGGCTACAGTTGGGTAAGGTGTACCAAACTATATAAAAACTCTAACATATATGGTATATAGAGAAGCATAAAATTTAGGCTATATAAGATCCATTTTAACCAAAATGTATGCTTATTACCTATTAGTGATTATCTCTAGGAGATTATCAACAAGATTCTTAAAGTACACTATGGGAATCCATGAGATGTAGGACCTACCACGTTAATAATGACATATCACCCAATTTATGCTTGCCAAGTATCTAACCCATACACCTAGAGTTCCATAGGCCTAGGACCTCATCTCCAATACAATGCCACCCAAGGACCTTCTTATTTTCAACCTTAGAACTTAAATGACACTTGGTATACTATGTGAACTACCCAATTTTCAAAAATGCAAATCTTGGGCACATTCCCAACACACTCTTAGTATCAAACAAATAAAAAAATGCCACCCTCAAATTTTTTTAAGGGTATAATATGACCACATGGAAAATTCACTCATAAAAATGGATTTATAACTATAATTAAGATTTAAATGCTAATTAGAAGTTTATGAGAAGCAAAATATTAATAATTTCAAATAACACCATCAACTCAAATTTAATTCTCATATTGTGAGCCCTCAATTCTATTACTATAAGTCTAATTATAAGAGCACAAGGTCCCACCCAATTACACCTTACCTACCTTTTCATGAATTCAAATTATCATATCCTATATCCCATAATATATCATGCCAAGCATCCCCATCTCATAACTATACAAGTTTTTGTTCAATAAACTAAGTCTTTAACACATTTGATCAAGCAAATAAACTAGATTCCTCTGTGTCATCATCTCTCTCTATCAATGAATTTGTTTCATGAAGCTAAACACATATATCAAGTGATAAATCAACATACTACCATGCATCCTAAGAAAATGATCATTAAAAATATTGAACATGCATGGTGACATGGTCTTTCTATGATTATAGTCTAATGGATCCCGAAGTGACAAGTTACCATGTATACTTCCCAAAGTAGTCAAAGACACGTAATCTCATTAAGCATATTTCACTTTTAAATTACAATGAAATAAATTCATGCTAACATATGCCATAAATTAAATTCAAATATAAATATAGTTGACATGGACTATTAATAATGCTACAATTTATTCTCATGAATAAGATTTTGTTAACTATTATCTTGGGACTAATATGCTTTAATTCAAAGTAAAATTCAATTTCATTTGTAAATACTTAACTAATGAAATTTTTATTATGAGCTTCCCATTTTTCTTGTGCCCTAGTTATTGAATTGAACATAGAATGCGACAAGGTATTATAATGGATAGTAAAGATACAACACCTATTTCATCAATGTTATGCTTAGGGACTAAATAAGAATTTAAAGATATAAAATTTGATAAGAATTCTTTGCATAACACATTCTAACATTATTTATCCATTTAAGGAGGTCAAATTAGTCAAGGATTACAAATATCAATATGACTTGATCCTTGACCAAAGGGATTACGTCGATGATTTAAAAAACATTAAAGCTATGAGATTGCACAAAGTAGGGACCAAGATAGAGGTATTTACCTATGTTAATGTCTTGTATAATTTTTTTACCAAGGGTCAATACATAGACAACATATTTAATTAAACCAATAGCCAAGAAAAAATTGCATATGTAGCTAGTGTTGATTTTGATAAGTATTATAGTTTGTACAAATAAAACATGACATATGGGCCACATGAAGTTAATGAATGGTTAAAATATATTAGGTTAGGGAAATATTTAGACTATGGGTAGAAAACCTTGATAGATTTTTAAAAAAAGGGAAAATAAAAAATCCCAATCTCAAGATTCATACAAATAATTAGGCTTTCCATAGGCATGAAGAATAGAATTCATGAATCCCCAACCATTTCATGTGTTAATGATAATTTATTTTCATTATTATCTATGATAATGGATGAAAAGGTTATACCATCATTTGGAGAAGTCATTAGTTTTAATATCAATATATATAGGGTTTTATAGAACATGACAACTCCAAATTTATACATTCATTCATATTTGGGTGATGTTATATATGTCATAATGAGACATACATGTAAAAATCCTTGGGAACCAAAGGGAAAAACATAATTTTTGATGAATTTTGTGATTATCATATCCATAGGTATAATAATTTTATCTATAAAATTCATGGAATTTTTTATCCTATTATTTACAAAGAAATTAATTTAAAACTAACATCAATATTCTCTAAATAAATTTGATGGTCATTGAAATCACTAGGTGATTATTGGTACTATCGAGAGCATACTATCATAAAGATAGAGGGAAAACTAGTTTTTCCACTCTACCTACCTATAATAATTCTAAATGAATTGGTATAAAAAGAGATTGCATATCAATTTTAATAATATTGATGAGAACTATAGGAAAGATAAATTGGGAAAACTAAACAATATGCCTCTCAATATAGGTAGTCAAGAATTTCAACATTAGGAGCAACTGAATGAATATTCTCATCCAAGATTTCTTTTTATCATTGTATTACTAAATTTAGACATTGAGACCTAAGGGTGGTAAGAGTTAAGCATATAGTGGATTTATAGGGAAGACTTATACCAACAAACCATATGGACCTTCTCATATTTGATTCAATGTCAAGGATGATAATGAATTATTGAATCAATGAAATCTATATAAATGACAATAAAAGTGACACAAAGGATCCAATAAGAACCTTCCATTATAAATGAGCATGTTGTCAAGACAAGGAAGCCAAATAAGGATAATTCAACATAAGAAATAAATGAGTAGACAAGGACAAGAATTCTTAGGAGTATTCTCAAACCAACATCTATGAGGCATTAATCCCTATTGAAATTTTGGCCTGACAAGGCCAAATGTCAACCCCTAACATTAAAAACTTTTGGGTGACAACTATCCTAGCCTATTCATAGAGATATCTTGCATGATCATGCCATTATTGATTTTATTGAGAGTGTTTTAGACTTGTCATAAGTGACACTAATGTGTTTAGTTCTGATTTTGAATTATCATGTGTCATGGAGTATGACTGTAATTTCATATGTCATGACTACTTGAAACTCTATTAATGATGTGTTAACCCTCATGATGGTCTTAGTGTGAATAAGGAAAGTGTCAGGTTGTCTTGGAGGTTCAGTAAAGGTGTTTAAACATTGTTATAATTCATGATATAAAGGCTTATTAGTGTGCTCAATGTCATGATCCTTGGTTTATCCATTTGAGGCTTTTCAAACCTTCATTACCCCTCCTTAAGCATTATATGCCACTTAAATCACCTCACATGAGTTAATATGCCTTTTAAAACCTTATAAAAGATATCAAGATGAAATTTTATTAAAGGGGTCTTGAAAAGATCTTATTCATGCCATCTTACCACCATTATCCATTTCATAGCCTTAAACTCCCATTTTGAGACCCATTCACACCTTTCCACTAGTTAAATGGGACCCACATGCCAAAATTATGTCTCTCTCACTTCCTCCTATGTATTTACTATTTGAAAATGTCTATTAAATCTAATTCCTTCTCATTCTACCCTAAAATGGTGGTTCAAAGTTAGAGATTTGAATAAAATGCAAGAAAAAACACATTTTGTGGTGTTTTCTACAAATGTATAGAACTATATAAACTATTCCATACAGAGGATGATAGGACCAAAACACCCCAAATCTTTGACACAACTTGTCAGATTTAAGAGCACACATGATTACCATTGTATAAGCAATTAAACATGCAGAAATACCAGAAGAATAAATAACTATCAATGAGAAAACACACAGAATATGAGAGGTAACACACAATTGTATTCAACTCATTACAAATGAAATTACAATAAAGAGATCACACTCTTCTTCCACCTCTGTGAGGCTTCCTCCTCAAGGGCTCCAAGTAATCTTCCCACCTAAGTAATCTTCTCTCATAGGTCACAACACACAGCTAACACACGTTGTTGTTCACCTCATTGCACATCTATATAATCGAGTACATACCGGTACTCCAAGTAGATCTCTCCATGATCCTACTGATGTATTGCTGTCACCTTGGACCTTGGCCAACTGCTGATCTCTGTCTGACCCTCACATACACACATCCCTGCATTTCAAACCTGATCTTACTTATACATACATGGGGAATCCTACTTGATTCCACCATGGGAAGAACTCTCCAAGCTTCACATAGCTCTTCTGCAAATTCTCCACTTAACAATACAGCCCATGAGTCTATTATATAGATCTCATGCATACACAAATTAGACTTGCCACTCAAGACTTCGAACAAGTCTTTAACATGTAAACTCCATGTTCACTTAACTGACTATTCGTTAACAACAGTTCAGACCGCTACAGGCGATCGACATCGGTCCCTACCTTCCTGGAGGTGACTGACGCCAGTCGATATTCTACCGATGCCAGTTTCTCTTTTGCATCCCCTAACCATCATCAGTGTGGCCTACCAACACCAGTGACTGCATACACTAGAAACCCTCCTATTTGCCTTAAGGTGTAGCTTTTAGCTCCACACCCTAACAATCTCCCACTTGGAGATAAAGAGCTACACTTGTACCCAAAACCAGTACTCTGTCCAATTTGCATCTTGGCTTGTATTCCTCTTCAAGATCCCACTTGAAGACAACCCACCACACTCCTTGTGGTGTTAAAACTGTGCCTGATTTTCTTCATTCTCATTGTACCATCTTTTGCCTTGCTATACTCCCACTCAAACAACAACACCTGTGGGTAACCTGTAATCAACAAACACTTAACAGATCTGGGCCATCTGTTAGTCAAACTCGTTCTGAGAACATCCAACCTCGCTCTGATACCAATTGATAGGATCAAAACACCCCAAAGCTCTGACACAACTTGTCAGATTTAAGAGCACACATGATTACCATTGTATAAGCAATTAAACATGCAGAAATACCAGAAGAACAAATAACTATCAATGAGAAAACACACAGAATATGAGAGGCAACACATAATTGTATTCAACTCATTACAAATGAAATTACAATAAAGAGATCACACTCTTCTTCCACCTCTGTGAGGCTTCCTCCTCAAGGGCTCCAAGTAATCTTCCCACCTGAGTAATCTTCTCTCATAGGTCATAACACACAGCTAACACATGCTGTTGTTCACCTCATTGCACATCTGTACAATTGAGTACATACCGGTACTCCAAGTAGATCTCTCCATGATCTTGCTGATGTATTGTTGTCACCTTAGACCCTGGCCAACTGCTGATCTCTGTCTGACCCTCGTATACACACATCCCTGCATATCAAACCTGATCTTACTTATACATACATGGGGAATCCTACTTGATTCCACCATGGGAAGAACCCTCCAAGCTTCACATAACTCTTCTGCAAATTCTCCACTTAACAATACAACCCATGAGTCTATTATATAGATCTCATGCATACACAAATTATACTTGCCACTCAAGACTTCGAACAAGTCTTTAACATGCAAACTCCACATTCACTTAACTGACTATTTGTTAACAGTAGTTTAGACCACTATAGGTGACCGACATCGGTCCTTGCCTTCCTGGAGGTGATCGACGCCAGCCGATATTCTATCGATGCTAGTTTCTCTTTTGCATCCCCTGACCATCGTCAGTGTGGCCTACCGATGCCAGCGACTGCATACGCTAGAAACCCTCCTATTTGCCTTAAGGTGTAGCTTTTAGCTCCACACCCTAACAGAGGAAGATCACAGCCTAAAGGTGGAGTCATATAAAGTTCTTTAGTAGAGTTTCATGGTAAAAGGATGTTAGATAGAATCAAAACTAGTCCTCTTGATTTACCTATCTTCTTGGCAGCTCAGACAACCCTTCAAGTTTATGCATAGTATGAGCATGAGAGAGAAGATCATGAAATGGTATCTTGGGTAGAGTAAAGGGGTCCCTTGACCTTTTATTCATGGTAATTAGTTTTAGGTTTATTACATTAAGTGTTATGAACAAATCTTTTAAGTGATCTAGTCACTATCCTTATCTTCACAGGGCAAATGGAACAAAATGGTTTTGGTGGGTTTTTAGCTTGTCTAACCAAACCAATGAGTGATCATTATGATTTAGGTATCAAGGGAGCCTCTCATGGAATTTAAGTGTTTTTATCACATGTATGATCTTGTGTAACCAACAAACCTTCAAAATTGACATAGTATGTAGTCTACATGCATGTTTGAGTATTGAATAAGTTGTTGAGGGCTCTCAATCAAAAAGAGCTAATAATGTTGGAGGATTTATTGAGTGATCCAAGATTTTCAATGCCTCATTATTTAAGTTTTAAGTCTATAATCTTATTATCATCTAAAAGGGCATCTTCAAAGAAAGAATTCATATGCATATGGAGTTCATTATATAGTAGGACTGTGTGTTACTCAATGGCATCATCAGAACCTTTAAAACATAGTCTAAAAGCATGAAATGAAGTGTTGAATTCAAGTTAGATCATCATCACAGCCTTATGATCAAGTTTATTAGCTTGTATGGTAGCCTCATAGGCCTAAAATCATCCTTCTTTCCCTTAAAACTCACTCTATTAGTTTAGCCAAGATTAATGTTCTTAACAAAGGTTAAGGTTTCTTGAATATTCCTAGGATTCCTTTTATGACTACATATGAGTTTACTTGGTCTCCAAAGCATCATGTTTTAAAAGTTATATGTGTTAAGGTCCTCAAGTTTCATGTTGGTTTCCTTGGGATGGTTTCCATGCTTCAGTCCATGCCATATCCATACTTCTATCATTTCATATTATTTTCACTACTTTTTCATTGTGTCTCAACCCTATTTTCATGCTTCAACCCCCTAGATGATTATGTAGTTATCCCTATTCACTCCTTCACCCTTACCTCCAATTATTAACCATGCAAACATACCTATGTTGTAATAACAATGATTGAGAGGGGGATTAATTAGTCTTTAAAATATTTTACAACTTTATTTTATCATTCATGAACTATCAGAGTAATATAGTGAACTAACAAAACATCAAGAACCATTTATATGAGCACAAGATAAGAGCATAAAACATAGAAAAATTATTTGAGTGGTAAAACGTCAAGGTGTAGAAAACCCACTGATATATTCAAATGGAATACATTCCTATAATAAAAACATCAATATTTAGTGAATAACAACTTCACATGGAACACCAAATTCACATGGAATACCATCTCCAACTAGCCAAGCACCCACTTGACTAAGCTTTAATAAGAAACCACTTACAAAGAATCAAAAAACTCCTAGATGAATCATCACCAGCTCATCTAATTGATTAATTTGATCACCATTATGAAACCTTATTTCTAAACCAACTAACGATGACCACCTCTTCATCTCTTCACACTCTTAGCCCTCTCAAATTGCTTTTTAGGCTCCTTCGCTTAATTAGGTCTCTTCAAGATAGGTTAGGTCATTTGACCTTGATAGTAATATATATTACCCTTGTTATATATTCAAGATAGTTTATTTTCACCATTCTAATGCTCTAAAACACCTCCTTTATCTCTTCACATTGAGATATCTTCTGCTTCAATTCACTACTCTAACTCATCGATTGTGCCTATTAGGGCTTGTTCTTATACTGGTCTCTTGATCATACACCTCTTGGTAATTCATACACACTTTCCCACTTATATTTTCAATATTATAGACCTTATTACATGCCACAAAAATTAATCAAACATTACAATAATTAGGTCATATCATTTAATACCAAACCCTCTTTTATACCTTAAGGAGACCTAATTCAATTAGGCCTTCATTATCACACGCTACCCTTTGATCTTCTTGGAACACTTTAAAACTTCATAAATAATAGGAAAACTTCTTATTAAACTGAAATACACACATACTAATCTCATATTATGTCTATGATGCATTTTATCTCCAACCACTACTTGAAGCATGCCATTAGTAATGTTCACAATTAGGCTTATGCATACCCAAAAAGTTTGTCTTGAACTAAAAAGGATAAAAAACCAATTAGATTAAAAACCATGGAAATAAAACATATACATATAACCTTAAATAACTTAACCAAGTGCATTATACTTCATTACACAAGGTAAAAAGGACTTTAAAAAACTCCTACAACTTGCTCACTTAGAACTACCAGTTATCCTCAAAGACCAATCATGGTGATTTTTATCTTCAACACCTATATGACCACTTTAAAGTAATAATGATTAATTATATGATCATATGTGATCATTATAATTCTTATATAAAAATATAATATTTTCAAATGTCAGTATTGGTCTTGTAGACCAATCTCATAATCTTGTACCTCACTGTCTCATTTGAACCAAACATGTCAAATTATAAATAACATTTTCATCATATCCACTAACCACCAAAACTTATTTACAACATGAACATGTCTTAAAAATATTTAAAAATATCTCCATGCACTTGTATTCATCTCTATTCCATGATAACACATCCCTAAATAACTTCTTATTGATGCTTGAGTTTCTCACTATTTTCACCATTAGGTCTGTTAACAATTAGTCAACTTAGATGAATCGTTTAACAGCCCTAAGGGATATAACATATCCAAAAACCACCATGGACACAAAATAAAATTCTAAAAATTTGTCTTCCATCCATTTAGCAACTTTGATTTGGTCAAATCTAATAGATACAATAAATCTTCAAGAAACTAATAGTTTCCTATAGGGTCTATTCACACAATTGACAAAAAAACATTCCTGGAGGTGTTTGGAATAGTTTAATACAACCTAAAGTATCTTAATTATACATATCGATCCATTTTAATAACTTTATAAAAACTTCTTTCATATCAGGTCACTATTAGGGTTCTTTGAGGGTTTAAACCATCTACCACTATTAGAAATCATTCACATAGCTTATCCCCTCATTTCAAAAACTAATTCTTGTAAATTTTATCTAGGGCCCTTCCTAATATACCATGAAAATATTAGGTTCCCATGCATGGGTTACACATGCTAATGAACACCTAAAAATCCTTCTCAAGTTGAGAACCCTTCATTCTATGCACATGAGAGATCTAAAAACCACTTTTCATGCCTTATATTTCCAATCATGACCCCCAACTTGGTCAAAACATCTAATATAATCTATCACACCACTAAAAATTCTCACATTTTCATTATTATCTTGAAATATAAATCCCACACCTCATTTGACCACCATCTCTCTCTTTACTCTCTAGACCTTAACCTGCAAATCATATTAGGCCTTGAAATTAAACTTCATTCCTCTTTCCATGTGCTATCCCCCTCACTTACATGATAAATTAACATCTATAATTCTAAAAAAATGTCAAAAATCCTTCATATGCCTTGACAATAGATCATGATGCCTCATTAGGCCAAGCTGGGTCTAGAAGTGGTCTAGTTACATGCTAGGTCTATAGGTCTTGCCCTTGTAGGCTCACCCTGAGGATCATATGAGTGATATAATGCCTCATATACATTATCAACAAACTTATACATTCATTCATGCCTTTATGCACTCATTTCACCAAGCCACCAAGCTCATACCTTCTCACAAGGTCTTTTTATGCTATGACTAGTGTCATGACTAGGCTTCTCAAGCATTTGAAACTTGATAACTAACCTTGAAACACTTATTGATGCTATTATACCTTATTCACATTACTTAAGTTATCCTCAAAAACTTCCACACCTCTCAATGATGCTATCACACAAGAACATTCTTCAATGACCTCATGAATACCTTTCTTGAGAACCTTTGACATCAATGACAACATCAATGCCAAACTTCAACAACATGAACAATGCTAAAAAATCTCCCCCTTTGTCAATGATTAAAAAACAGACTATATAATTATCATTCTTATCTCCTCATTATATTATTTCTCCCCCTTTGACATAAATGACAAAGTGATGTTTGCAACTCCTTGGATCACACTCTTTGCAACTAAAATACTCAATACACATGACTTATGAGTTTATGAGACATAATACAAACATTCTCACCCTATATATATATATATATATATATATATATATATATATATATATATATATATATATATATATATATATATATATATATATATATATGAATTCCTTCTTGGAATAACTCAACTATTTTTTGATTTAATGAGAATGATTAGCTCCCGCTAATTACTTTACTTCTTCAATGATTTTTAGGGGCATGAATTACACCCAATTCATATTTTAGGTGTTTAAAAGTTACCTTTAAAAGTGGTTTGGTCAAGATGTTTGAAATTTGATCTTGTATAGAAACATATTCAATTTTGACACTTTGTTCACTTGCCTACTATCTTAGAAAATGATACCTAATGGGAATGTTCTTTGTCTTTGAGTACATGATAGGGTTCTTTGAGATGTTTATAGCACTTGTATTGTCAATATAGATAGGTCTAAGACCATATTACTCTACTTCATAGTATTTTAGGGTTTGTCTTATCCATAAGACCTAAGTGTAACATGAATATGTTGTAATGTACTAAGATTCACAAGTGGATGATGCTACTAATGGTTATTTCTTGCTTATCCATAAAACTAGACACCCACCTAGGAAGAAAACTCCTCCACTGTTACTCTTCTTATCATCTATAATTCCTTTCAAATCTATATCTATGTAGGCTATCAAATTTAACTCCTTGTTTTTTGGATACTACAATCCATACTCCATATTCCCCCTGAGATACCTAAGTATCATTTTGAATTCTTTAAGATGAGTCTCCTTTGGATCTGCTTCAAACCTTCCCACAAGACCTACTTTTTACATGATGTTAGGTCTAGAGACAGTGGTGTACAAAAAGCTTCCAATAATTTACCTATATGACATCTTATTGACCTTTGAAGACACATCTTCCTTGATCAAATTACACCCTGTGATCATGGGTATACTCATTGCCTTGAAATCTTCCATCTAAAAATTCTTCAACATCTCTCTTATGTTCTTATCTTATGAGATGAATATACCTTTTTTAGATTGAGTGATTTACAATCTAATAAAAATGATAGTTCTCCTGGCATGGACATATCAAAATCTTTCTTCATCACCTATATAAAGGCCTCGGTCATGTTCTCATTATTTATACCATATATGATGTCATACACATAGACAAATACAATAAATTTATGGTCATATTTTGTCATGATGTATAAATTACTATCTACAACTCCTCTTTTGAATCCTTGATCCAAAAAATTCCTATACAACCTAGCGTACCAAACTCTAGGAGCTTGATTTATACCATAGAGAGATTTTTTCAATCTGAAAACATATTCTTTATCATCTAATAGTGATAACCCCTCAAGTTTCTCAATGTACACTTCTTTCATATTTCAATTCAAAAAGGTATATTTGACATCCATCTGGTAAACCTCAAACCCTTTGAATCTTTCATATGCTATAAATAATATGATGGAATCCAATATTGATGCTAGTGAAAAGGTATCCTCAAAGTCTACCCCTTCAAATTTTGCATATCCTTTGAATACCAATCTATCCTTGTTCCTAGTGACTTCTCCATCTTTAATCAACATATTTCTAAACACCCATTTTTCACCAATGACATTCTTATTTATAGGCCTAAGAACTAGTTACCAAGTCTCATTCTTCTCTATTTGGTCTAAATCCTCATGCATAAGACCTATCCAAAAAAAATTATTTTCTTGATTCTATAATATTCCTATTTTTAATCTTGGATAATAGAGCAACATTATATTGATTTAGATTACTTACCAATATTCTCCTTATTTACATACATGCATTCTTATTGTTAGTGATTTGAGATTCAGGGTGATCTCTTTGAATCTATCTTGAGGGTCCTTTTGAATCCTATATCTTTTCAACTTCTTCCTCATTAACCTCTATATTTTCCTCTTCATTATTGAAGTCTATATTCTCTAAAGTGTCCTTTGACTATGAGTGTGGTTTCCTTATCTCATCAATCTTCACATTGGTTATTTTTTCTATATTTTATAGCCTCTTATTATAACATATCTAGGCTGAGCTCATTGATTATTATCTTAAGAATATAACTTCATTATATCTAGAATCAAACTTTCCCATGTCTTGATCATTTATTTTGATGTAACAAAGTGTTCCATATTGGTAGGTCTGCCATTCCATAGTTCATAAGGATTCTAGTTGCCATTAGTCCTTATCTATCCTATATAAAAAATGTAGACTATAGTTCCTACTACCTCTCTCCATTATCCATTAGATAATGTAGACTCATTTATCATAGTTTTATCCATCATTTGAACTATCCTATTCTTCATTTCCACTACCTCATTCTACTAAGGTGTCTTAGCTTCTAAGAATTTTCCATTTATTCCATGAACCTCATAAAATTCATCAAAATAATTGTACCAAAACTCTCATCCTCTATCATATAGCCACTTGATCTTCCCATTATTCTCATTCTTAACAAGATCCTCGAATGCCTTAAACTTATCAAGAACTTCTGAATTTTATTTCAAGATTGTAACCCAGGTCATTTTTGTGTAATCATCTATGAGTTTCATGAAGTAGATATCTCCTTGAATGATTTTAACTAATGTAGGGCCACAAATATTAGTGTTTATTAACTCTAAGGGTATTTTAGTAGAGTACTCCTTGGACTTTAACCTTATTCTATTCTTCTTACCATGTTAACATGCCTTGCAAAGTATGTTTTTATGTTTGGTGATTTTAGGAATATTCTTCATATAATTATTAGTGCTAATATTGACCATATTATCAAAGTTTATGTGACATAACCTTATGTTCCATAGCCAAATTTAATATATCTTTCTCATGAAACATATATCCTTCTTGATCTCATTCAAGACATATAAATTGTTCTCAGTTCTCTTAGCATTGACAATTATCCTTCTTGATTTGGTTCTCCTTGTCTCACACCCTCTATCATGAAAGGTTAGTATGTGTTCTTGATTGAAAATTTTACTTACACTAATTATTTATGTTTCAAACATTCCACATACAATAAATTTTATGTCTTGGTCTTTCCATTGTTCAAACTCAAGACACCCTTGCCAACTATATTAGAAATTGTGTTGTCTCCAAACCTCACTATTCCTACATCAATCTTCTTAAATGAGATGAAATTATTTATATCTCCTATAATGTGGATTGATTAACCACTATCTATATACCATTTAATGCTTTCATCTTGAATGTGAAAGGTAGTCTGAGTTAGCATAAAATCTTATTTAGTCTTATGTTCCTTCTTGGGAAATAGTCCATCTTGACTCTTGAGATCAATATGATCGATCCTAACTTACTTTGGATTCCATACCAATTTTTTATCCTTATCATAAATTATAGGAGATTCATATGTATTTTTTAATCTTGAGGGCCTTCTAACTCTATTATAGTAGAATCTTGCAATGTATTCTATCTTATGATAGATGTAGCAAATAACATTTTAGCACTTACCTCTTGACTGATTACTCCTTTTCCCATGGTCCCATGATGACTTATACTTTATTTCATTAGGATTATTTATTAGTATCTTAATTTTGGTAATCTTTACTTTTTCTAACTTCTCATGCTCTCTCTCTCAAAATTTCTCATTTTGTCTGAGTTTCTCATGCTCAAACTTCAAGGAATCTAGCTCTATCTTCAACTAGTCATACTCAACTTCATTTGACTTAAAACTTATGTTGACACCTTCTAGCTAACTCCTAATATCCTTAATATTATTATTTTAATGCTTTAAATAATTAAGGTCACTTATGAGCTTAGCTTCAAGGTCTACTTTAGCTTCTCCTTCACTATCATAACAGACTTCTTCAACATACATGTTGTCTTTTTCCTATTGATCACAAGATATTATTGTGATTATTAATATAAAATTCAAACTATTGGACTTGTCTCAAATGACCAATATCTGATACTAAATTTTGGAAGCACAGTGACTGAGAGGGGGGGGTGACTCAATATTTAAAAACTTTTACAACTTTATTTTATCATTCATGAACTATCAAATAAATAACAACACATCAAGAACCATTTATATGAGAATAAGAAAAGAGTATAACACATAGAAAAATTATTTTAGTTTTAAAACCTAAAGGGGAAGAAAACCCACTGATATCTACAAATGGACTATATTCCTATATTATAAACATCAATATTTATTGAAGAACCAACTTCACATGGAGCACCAACCCCAACTAGCCAAACACCTACTTGCAAGAAAGAACCAACCTCATAGATGAATTAGAAAAAAATAAAACAAATAATTTATTTGATAACCTTTAGGACACCTTTTTTCTCAACCAAATGATGATGACTACCTCTTTATCTCTTCACACTCTTAGCCCTCTCAAATTGTCTTCTAGGCTCTTTCACTCAACTAGGTATCTTCAAGATAGATTAGGTCATTTAAACTTGATAGTAATATATAGTACCCATATTATATCTTAAGGATAGTTTATATTCACCATTATAATTTTATAAAATTCCTCATTTATCTATTCAAATTTATATATCTTTCTCTTTAACTCACTACTTCTCTAACTCATCTATTAGGCCTATAGGCCTTGTTCTTATACTTGGCTCTTGCTCATACAAATATTGATCATACACACATAATTTAACACTTAGATTTTAAATAAAATAGGCCTTATTGAATTCCAAAAAAATTAATTAAACATAAAAATATGTATGTCATAGCATATAGGACCAAAACCTCTTTTAGGCCTTAAGGAGACCTAATTCAATTAGGCCTTCATCAGCACACATTACCCTTTGATATTATTTGAGAAATTTAAAACTTAATACATGGTAGGAAAACTTCATACCAATAAAATATACCCCTAATAATATCATATTATTTTAGTGACACCTTTTATCTCCAACCAAAACTTGAAGCATGCCATTACTAATGTTCACAATTAAGCATGTGCATACCCAAAAACTCTATCTTAAACTAATGAAGATAAAAAACAAATTATATAAACAAACATGAAAATAAAACATATAAAAATAACATTAAATACCTTTGAAAATTCACCAAGTTTATTATAATTCATTAAATAGGGAAAAAAGGACTAAAAACACTCTTGCAACTTGCTCACTCAGAACTACCAGTTATCCTTAAAGAACAGTCATGGTGATTTTGACCTTCAAAACCTATCTGACCACTTTAAAAGAGTAATAATGCATGTGTATGATATTATTTTATCATTATATCATTATTATATGGAAATATTATGTGGTCAAATGTAAATATTACTCTTGCAAACCAATCTCATAGTCTTGTACCTCATTATCTCATCTTAACCAAATAGGTCAGCTTATGACCAACATTTTAATCATATCCAATCACCACCAAAAATTCTATACAAAATTAACATGTCTTAAAAGTATTTAAAAATTTAACCATGTACTTGGATTCATCCCTATTCCATGATAACAATCCATAAATAACTTCTTACTATTATATGGGTTTCTCACTATTTTCACCATTAGGTTTCTTAGCGACTAGTTAGATTAGATGACCAGTTTAGCACCCCTAAGGGATATAACCTATCTAAAAACCACCATGTAGAAAAAATAAAAGTATCAAAATTTTTCTTCCATCTGTTTAGAAAATTTAACCTGGTCAACTATGCCTGATACAATAAATCTCTGAGAAACTAATGCCTCATAAAGCTTAGCTCCTCATTCCAAAAACTAATGCTTGGAAAGTTTAGATAAGACCCTTCATCATATACCATGAATATATTAGGTTCACATGAAGAGGTTACACATGAAAATGGAAACCTTAATGTCCTTATTAGGTTGAGAACCCTTCATTCTATGCACATGAGAGACCTAAAAACTAGTTTTCATGCCTTATCTTGAAAACCATGACCTAAAATTTGGTAAACACACCTAGGATAATATATAACACTATTGAAGTTTCTCACATGATTATTATTATCTTGAAATATGAATCTCATACCTCATTTTTCAACCATCTCTCTCTTTGCTCTTTATACCTTAACATGCAAATCATATTAGGCCATGAAATTGACCTTCATGCCTCTTTCCATATGCTCTCCACCTCAATTAAATTATCAAAAAACATCTATAATGATAAAAAAATGTCAAACATACCTCATATGACTTGAAAATAGATCATGATGCCTCATTAGGTTAAGTAGGGTGTAGATGCATGCTAGGTTTTTAGGCCCTACCCTTGTAGGCTCACCTTGAGACTCACATGAGTGTTCCAAAGCCTCATATACATTATAAATCAAAATTATACATAAATTAATTCCTATATTCACTCATTTCACCAATCCAACAAGATCATACCTTATTATAAGGTCTCTTCATGAGATGACTAGTGTCATGAATAGGCTTTTCAAGAATTTGAAACTTGACAACTAACCTTGAAAAACTAATTGATGATATTATACCTTGATCACATGTGTTACATGATCCTCAAAAAATTTCATAACTCTTAATGATGTTATCACACAAGAACATTCTTTAATGACCTGATGAACACCTTTCTTAAGAACCTTTGACATCAATAACAACATCAATGCCAAACTTCAACAATAAGAATAATGCTCAAAAACATATATACTCCTTGTAAACCTCAAGAAAAATAAGATCATTAAAGGATAGGTCTATATGAGTCATACATCTTGCTAAGGATCCAATAACCACCTATAGCCAATCATTGAGCCTACTACATAAGAATCTCCAAGAACATTATGTGAGCCACTCATGGGTATAAGGAATGGTGTGATAAAGATAATAGACATAATATAGAGATAGAGGAGAATGTGAGATAAGGTCATGAGAGGTTTCAAATGGATCCAAACACATTATTCCCTTAGAAACTTATCTCATAAGGTCCCTGTATATAGTTAATATAGGTAGATGAATGCATATAATAGTGTTGATGTGTGTGGAAAACCACATCTTTTTTATGGTAAGAGGCAACCCTCATATGAGGAAGGGTAAGGTTCACACTGATTAAGAGGGAAAACATTAGAGACCATCACATCCAAGGAATCAAAATAACATTAGACACAAGAGATAACCTACAGGCCTTGTTGTAAGAGGGGGGGTTTTAATCAAAACCCTAATTTAAGGGGTAAAGGGTGATAAGAAGATTAAAAACACCATGATCTATCTCAGGGACATGAAGAACCATGAAGACATTTCAAGAATATTGAGATGGATAAAATAGGGTTAGGCAAAGGTGGGAACCTCAAACTCATCCCTAAGAAGCATGAGCACATTTAAGGCTCTTTTTTAGCATATACAATACTATACTTCCAAGATGGATTTATTAGAGAATTCAAAAGGTTTGAAGAGAATAAGAAGATTATAACCAATACAATCATGTTTCCCAAGAATATAGAGAGGTATAAATTCACTTTTAAAGTTTAATATGCTCAGTTAGAGTTGTAATCAGTAACCTACAGGTATGTGACTAATACATGAGGCTATTTTGTGTGTTTGAAGGGTCATAAAATGATATAATGGGTTCAAACAAGATGTGTAAGTTGAGGATTATATTATTTGTGATAAATTTCTCAAATTTGACTTCATATAACTACTCAATAGATGAAAATCCACACACATAGTCCCAAACAAACCTAAGTGTCATATCCAGGCAAAATTGTAGTCAAAGATAAAATGGGACATGATGGATACATATGATAATGGGAATGAAAGAGGGTGAAGATAAGTTGGATGAAGGAATTATTTTCATAAGTTCCATTGTGTTTCCATTAAATTAAGTTATGTTCTTAGGAAAAGACAAAAGAGCTTTTAGACCTTTTAGGTCTATTAAGACTAAAAGGGAATAAATAGACTAGTGCATGGTGTTGAGGAATTTTAAATGATGATTTAAGGCATATAAATGTTGTAACAATTGACCAAGTGAACAAAGAAGATGTGATAGGGGTTTTAAGTGATAAAACCTAGGTTCAAAAGGCAAAGAGATTAAATGGCCTAAGCTAGGTCTAATGCAAAATTGAATAGGCATGTGTCTAATTTCAGATATTTTGATTATTTTAAGGATGGGTTAATATCTAAGGCAATAATATTAAGGTTTACAAGGTGGAAAAAACTTTGGACAAGGTAGGGAGTTTTGTGATAAATCCTTTAAGGTTCCACAAACCTAAATGTGCATAAACCCTATGCTCAAATGTGTGTCTTATATAGGATCAAGGTTGATAAAGAGGCTTGGAATAGAGGCATAATTCACTTTGGGAGCATGAATTGTATTCCTAAGCCTCAAATAATAATTAAAATAATGAGAGAAGGAAATTTTAGACCTATATCTTCTACAAACACATAGATTAGCAAAGGACCCTACAACTAACCATAAATGATTATGTAAGCAGAGTATAATTTTGATGATTAAGGGTGGTTGTACAAAGTTGAAATAAATTGAGGAGGAGATATTATGATGGATTTTTCAGCCCCAACAACATACAAACTATCTAGACCCTCAAACATAGTTTAGGCTTGTTTGGCCTAGAAACATGTAATAAGGCCTAGAAGGTTCACAGCACCTTGAGGTACATTCAGACCCTCCCTAAGAAATTCGGATACTAGGATAAGGTGTGAAAGGATGATTAAGGTCCAAAAAAGGATATATTAAGCAATACAAATTTAATGAGAAGGTCAAACTAGTTTGAAGATTTTGCTTGAATCACACATTCCTAGACAATCATTCAAGGCCCTTGTTTGGATGCTTGTATCTTGCATCACCAAGGGATTCGAGATAAATTTTCTTATGGGGTCTTAAGAAACAATATACACATTATATCCATGGATAATTTAGGTTTTTAAGGGGCCCACATTTATGAAAAAAGATTAATAATTTTAACCTATTTAAACTGCTTATAGAAGCCTACAAGCCCATTTCTCTACATACCTATCTTGATGCATCTTTTACATGGGGAATAAAGCTTGTAAAGAAAGTTGAAAGGGTTCATGTACCTTAAATCCATGGTAATAGTTTTGGATTTAGGGTTATATACTCTATGAATAATTTATAAGAGTATTGGACACCTAAAACCTCTCTCAAACCCTGAGTAAACTTGATTTTAGAAAACTTGGTATTTTGGCAACCTAGCACCCTAGAATGATGTGAGAAAAATTTGGAATGTCAAGTAAGAATAGAGAAAGACCTAGTCATGGTACATGATTGTACAAAATCTATAAAATAGTGTTAGAATATTTTACTTTTCCAAGAAAAGGATAGAAATGGAGGTAAAAATTTGTTATAAGAGATGTCAATCATTGAGAGGCAAATTTAAACACTTATTATATCTCCTAAAGTCATCAAATACTCAAAATGATGCTTGTGAGTGCCTTTGTGGGTTCCTTCTAAAGAGCCAGTCTATAGAAAAGAAAGATAGGGTGACATAACTAGCTAGTTTGACACAATCATAGATATTTATTGATCAAAATGGCTCATGTTATGATGTAATGCATTTTTTTAGGTATGAATCCCATTTTTTCATAGGTTTATAAGGTTTCAACTAGACTTTCTTGTATACCAAATGCAAATAGTAGACCTACTTGGTTGTAAAGAGGAATGGAAATTGTGTATAAGGGCTAATGAAATGAGTTAATTTATAGGTACTACACCTAGTAAATGATTATTTGAATGGGTAAAATGAACTTTCAACAAGAATTATAAATGTGGAGGTAAATTCAAAGTTTGACACACATGCACAAGGACTAGTGGGCTTCTCAATGCCTCATGGAGGATAATTACACCTAATTTACCCTCTATAACTATCATAAGAAGAGTGATGGACTATTTTAGGTATGGATATACCTTGGTGGAAGTAAAATATAGCCTCACCTTTATATCAACACCTATAAAATCATTTAAGATCATCAATTTTGAGGCCAATACATGAGAGGAGTTAGAAGAGTTACTTGTATCTATAGATGGAGTTAATTGTTGTCATTTATTTCCCTTCTCCACCTTTCCACCCCATTCTTATTATTTCACTCTCCCATCCTTCTATATATTCAATCCTTATGGCCTTGTTTTATATCCTTCAGGTTGGTATGAGGAAACTCTACTAGGTTTTGTACTTGTACACCTACTTGGTTTGATAAATAAACTTTGAAACTCTTTCATTGGTGGTATCTATAATTTTTATACTAGTTTTGATATGAAAATTTGATGCATTTCCCTCTCTTGTAGGTCCTTTTTCACCTAGATGTCAAGAAGGTGTCTTATGCAAGTTATGTGGAGTGTAGAAGTGGGGTGATGGGGTTTGAAGTGTGACATGATTGGTAAGAGTCTTATAACAAGCCTACTTGTCATGACCTTTACATTTTGATCACCTAGTATAGCTTCCACATGAAACATTTTTACATAAGAAATCATGAAAATGATTATTTAGTTATTTATTAGTCCATTAGTGTTGTTAAGATTTCAATATGAGTGAGTAAATAAATCATTTAGTTGAATCACCACAATCTAGTGTAGATTTCCTTTATGCAATCTCTTTTCCATTTTCATCCCAATAGGATTAAGTCTTATAGAGAGGATTCAAGTGATAAATCAAGGGAGATATCCTAATAAAACTAGAGGTTTGACCTAGACAATAGGTAACCCATAGCCTATAGGTCAATCCCATGTTAGTTCTAGTTTGAGGAGGGTTTGAATAGTCTTCCTAAAGAATAGTGCAACCTAGGTGGCTAACATTTCTAGCATGTCCAGTGAGACTAGATTTCAAGTACCTTGAGCATGTCTTAGAAACCTTAGAGGACATATGAAAGTTAAATGCATTCACTTGTAGCCTTATAAATAACATTAAGTTATATTTCATGGTGAGAGACATCATAACATCATTATTGTAGAGATAAGGAGGTGTCTTGGTCATATTCATGTTATTATACATATGTTTCATGATAATTAATGATATTTTATAGGGAAAACTTTTGTTATCCACCTCCCTATCTATTTCTCTAAGTTTTTGCTAATTATTTTTAGAAGAAGAAGAAACTAAAGTTAATGGTTAGGGGTTTGTATGTTACCCAGATTAAGTTACGCACCGTATCCAAGCGTTGTAGGAGCTCCTCTTTGGCTATGGAGGAAAACACCTATAGATGAGAATAAGACTTAAACAAAGAAAATGTTAGAATAAGATAGGGTAGACTACCAAACTACGCACTTGGTCCCAGAAGCGTAAAGCTCCATGAGGGATGACAGTCCACTATTTAAGACAAATAGATTTGTATAAAATGAAATGATAAAAGACTTACAAAAATGAAAAGGTAGAATGTTGTGTATCTATTCCCTATAATCCATGAGTCTCAATAGTTGGTTAGAGGTGGTGTTTGGTCTTTTGGATATTTAGATTGGTTTTATGGTTTGCACAGTCACCGACATTAGTTATGCTACTAATGTCGATAGGTAAATAGTGCCGACGTTGGTTATACTGCCAATGTCGGTAGGGGCAATAGGTCTTTAGATGGGTTTTAGGGTATTTTTGTGATGGATAGAGGACTCTGGAAGTTGGGAGGTTTGTGCAGAGTTACAAGAAGGAGAATAGGGTCTGAGGAAGGGCAAAAGGTAGAGGGCAGGGGTGAGAATAGGGTAAGAGTCAAAGGAAGGCTTTTCAGCCCTTACAGAGAGGAAGTTGGGTTTCTTTTACAGTATTTAGGAATAGTAAATAGAAACTAATTTCCAAGTTATTCTATAACTTTGAAATGGAGACCAGAAGAATACTTAGCTTTTTGGTGAAGACTTGAGGGTGTCAAGATGCTTATTCCTATTGCAACTGATGTCGAAGACCTCATACAATATTTTCAATCCAATGTCTGGAGTGACTTATGCAGAGTTTTTGTAGCCTAGAGAGCGATAATTGAATTATGATGCTTAGTCTCAGAGCATGCACATCAATATGCCAAGAGGCAGGTGGGGCAACCCAAGGTTAGAGTCTAACTTATGTAACTGATGTCAGCGATCCCACCGGCATCGACCAACATTGGTGGCTAGAGAATGGGTAAAAGGGCTATTTTTAGCCCTTTACCCATTTCTCCATCTACCAAGTGTATTTTCCATTGGAGAATGGTCAAAAGATAGGTTTATTAGGCATGAGAGTTAGTTAGGAGGTTAGGATGGAGTGAGAATAGGTCATGCTTTAGATGACCTAGTCTCAGGGTGACTCATAAGGTAAGAAATGGTCTTAGGGTGAGGTGTCTAGGCGAGGTGTCCAGGTGAGGTGTCCAAGGTGAGGTGTCTAGGTGAGGTCATTAATTTAAGATAAGTAATTTATTTTAAATTAATAAAATGTGTAAGTGGTTAGAAGGGGACCAAGGGGGGATCGACACAATATTGGTGTCTACATTTGCCCCTTTTTGTCTTGTGGTTTGTTCTGACAGATTGCAAGACAAAAATAGATGTTGTTGCCCCAGGTATGGGATAAGGTATTCCCCCTCAAAGAAAGAATCAAGAGAGGATAATCCAAAGTTAGGTGTTGATTTGATAGGCAGTGGATGGGTAGGGTGAAGTTGGAGTGTGAACGCTGCAATAGTTGAGATTGCACATATACCACTTCACTTGATAGGTAGGTCAAATTGTCACAGGCAAGGTCAAAGAGCACTAAAATCAAAGTAACTGGTCCCCAACTTTTTAGTCATAGCTGATTGGGTTAAATGATCAAAGCTATAGCTCCAATGGTCAAGGAGGACTAAAACTAAAATAGTCGATCCCTAGCTTATTAGTGGTAGCTAATTGGGTTAATTGATCAAAGATGTAACTCTAATGGTCATCATGTTCCAAGTATCCCAGGCTGAGAAGTGTTCTTGGAAAACATGAAAATGTCACAAATATTGAGGATCAAATTGGGCATGATCTGATAATAGGTGTGAGGGTCATGGACAATTTGCTAACTATTTGTGAGGTAGCATATGCAATCAAAACAACTAAGGCAAAGTTGTCTCAAAAGTAGTCATGGTCTGAGGAGATAGTCATGATCTCCAAGGTCATTTGTCGAGTTGGGCTGAGATATAAGTGATCTCAAGTGTAGTTTGTTATGGTTAGGGAGATATATGTGATCTCTAATGTGCCCCATGAGAAGTCCAAGGTGACTTCTACAATGTCAAGGCTGGTTGTGTGGGCATGATTTTGGACTAGTTTAGATAGTTGTTCCATAGGTATACGGATGAACAAATGGCTGAGCTAACCTCAGAAGACCCCATGTCAACTGAGTGCTACTTATATAGCCCATGTGAAGGCCTCAGGCCAATGTAGTTCTCCCCAAAAGGGAAGATGGAGTCAAAGAGGTCGATAGTTGTTTTGGTTATGTTTGAAATGATGAATGTATGATGATGTTACAGCCTTTTCCATATTGTGTGATGGTGTATCCTGTAACATAGGTTATGTGGTTTTTCATCCTTAGCATTTTTCCATATTCGTGATGGTGTATGCTAAAAATGAAATTAGTTTATTTATGCTTCAATAAGTTTCTATATTAGTGATGGTATATACTTGACATAAATTGTGTTTGGTTGATAGTTTCCATGTGTATTGTTTTCCATAGAAGCTAATGTGAATGGACTATGATAATTTATATATCACAAATTTGTATTTGCATTAAATAAATCATGATGTCATGTTAGTGGTTGAGGAAATATGTTTTGGTTATCATGTTATAGGCATGTGATGAAGTTGTGTAAGAAGTGAAAGGTGCATTGCTCTTTCATTGACAAGGACTATAATGATAGCATAGATAGGGGTTTGTGGAAATAAAAGCCCTATTCATGCATTACGTCATTGACCATTGATTTGTGTTAGAGAAGTACTCGAATCACTTAACATTAAGTGAGCTCAAAATCCATTGAGTATGTTGGGGTAATAGGTGTGATTAGGTGATATGTTAGGATAACGTAACTCCTTTTTAGTAGGGATAACTTTGCCCCTTTTTATAGGTGACCCTGAGAACGACTATAGGCAAGTTCATGACTTAATAGTTTGTAGACTGATCAATGCAGGAAGTCTACTTGGGGATGTTGCTTTGATGTGTGGTCATGTGAAGCCAATTTATGTGGGAAGCTCTTGATGTTTGTAGCAAAATTTGGGCATAGCCATCCTTTGAGGGAATGGTCTATAGTTTACTTTGTATGCTTTGAGTTTATTGAATAACTATCCGTCAAGGGACCAGTCTATTAATTATAGGAATGATGCAGTTGTCCTTTGAGGGAGCAGTTTACATTTATAGTTCATGACCTTTGTATATTTTTTTAGGCATCCCAATTTTATGTTTTGTTTGTTTTTTACTGAACTTTTAGTCATGGATAAGACTATAGAGGTTTAAGGGTTTCCTTTTTAGTAGGACAAAGCATTAATGCAAAAAGGGTTAACTAATGTTTATGGGGAAAAAGGGTTGAAAGGAATAAGAATGAGGATGACAAGGGTTGCTCAAGGGATGAGCTCAAGTTAAATATCAAGTGAATGATTACTTGGTTAACAGTAGAATGGTCACAGATGCAAGGCATTAAAGGGCTCAAGTTCTGGCTGGCCTTTGAGAGAAGATAGATGATAAGTCCTTGATCCATACTTGTGTGTTATGATATAAGGTCTGAGCCAATTAGGAACAAACTTGCCTTGTTTGCTTCTTTCCATATTGGTCATGTGTTGGTTTTCTTTAAGGATGAGATCTTTGATTTTGAAATATCGCTCTCTCAAATTTTTGTTATAGGCACATTTGATGCAATTTTGGTAGATATGAAGATGATTAAGAGCGACAAGATGATGTTCATCAAGTAACTTGAGTTAAGCTAATCGATCTTGATGAAAGTCATCGTTAGAAAGTATGTCATGCAAAGAGATGTGAAGAGAAAGTATTTGTACTTCAAGAGGCAAAACTACCTCTAGTCCATACACTAAAGAAAAAGGTGTAGCACTTGTAGGGGTTTAGATGCTAGTGTGATAGGCCCACAAAGTGAAGGGAATGTGAATGTGCCAATCCCTTCTAGTGTCATTTACCACCTTCATTAGGATTTTGGTTAAGATTTTGTTAGAAGCCTCTGCCTATCCATTTGATTGTTTGTAGTAAGGTGAGGAGAAGCTGAGTTTGATGCCAAAAGAGTCACAAAGTTTTTGGATAGTTTTATTTTTGAAAGATTTGTCATTATCAGTGATGATCTTGTGAGGTACACTGAAATGACAGATGATGTGGTGGTTGATGAAGTTGATGATTTTGTCAGCTTTAGTGGAGATGAGGGGAATAGCTTCCACCCATTTAGTGATGTATTCAATTGTGGTGATAATAGACTGATGTCAGAGAGATGAATGAGTGTTAATCTCACTAATTAGATCTAAGCCCCATTGTGAAAAGGGCCAAAAATCCTTAACAACTTGTAAAGCATGGATAGGGATGTGAAGTAATTTAGTGTGTTGCTGGCATTTGATACAATGCCAAACATAGTCACTACAGTCTTGGTGAAGAGTGGGCCAATAATAGCCCAGGTGAAGGATGCACTTTGTAATCGAGTTACCACTGAAATGTCCTCCACAAATCCCATCATGAACTTGTTTAATGGCATGAGATGTTTTAGTGGAGGTTAGAAATTGAATAAGGAGGCCATCAAAACCTCTTTTGTAGAGAAGACCCCCTAACATGGTATATCGAATAGTACTCTTGATAAATGCCTGCCGTGCATTGCTAGAGAGATTAGGAGGAATGATAGAATAAGTCAAGTAGTCCACAAGTTGTTTATACCAAACATCTTATAGACTAGAGTCGATATTACCGACAAAGTTGATGTCAGAGGAGATATTTGAAGGCAATGCCAAATGGTGTACCATAACATAGATTTTTGAGGAAGCAGATGAAGATGGGATGTGTGAGGCTAGAGAGGCCATAGTGTCGACAAACTTATTCATAAAATGAGGAATAGTTTGCAAGAGGTAATGGTTGAAATATTCTAACAATGTCTCAACATGGTGTTTATACCATTACAAAACTTCATTTTTACAAAGGTATGAACCGTTAATTTGATTAACGACTAGTTATGAGTCGCCAAAGATATTGATTGTATTGATGCCTAAGAAAAGGGTAGTTTAAAGCCCCAAAATTAAGGTTTCATATTCAGCCATGTTATTGGTGCATTCAAAGTCAAGTTTAAAAGATAGAGGCATGAGCTCACCCTCGTGAGGGATGAGAATGACCCCCGTACCCCCATCATGTTGACATTTAGATCCATCAAAGAACATTATCATTTGATAGAAGATATCATCAATGGATAGTATGGTGATAGATTCATCAGGAAATTCACAATGAGAAGGTTGGTTGTTAGGAAGAGGGGCATCTGTTAGTTGGTCAGTGATTGTTTACCCCTTTATAGACTTTTGTTGAATGAATTCCAAATCAAACTCAGTGAGAAGCATGAGCCAACGAGCCATATATTGGTTTTGGTATGGCTTGGAATGCATGTATTTGAGAGGGCTGGTGTGGGTGATGATGTAAGTCTTGTGATTGAGGAGATAATGACGGAGTTTGGAGGTGACAAAGACTAATGCCAAGCAAAGTTTTTTGGTATGAGAATACTGAGTTTTGTAGTCAATGAGTGTTTGGATTATATAATAAACCACCTACTCATGATGTTGTTCATCTCGATGTGTGATCATGGCACCTAAGGAATGATTTATTGCCAAAATGTAAAGATAGAAGGGTTGGTCATCTTTAGGTGGAATAAGGACTAGTGGAGAGACAAGATAGTATTTAAGAGCTTCAAAAGCCTCTTGGTAATCTTTATCCCAATTAAAGTAGACATCCTTTTTGAAGAGGTCATGGAAGGGTTGACATCAGTCAGATAGTTGTGAGATGAAGTGACGAATAGATTGAAGCTTCCCTTGTAGGTTGTGAAGTTGTTTTAGGTTAGTTGGTGGGGGCATCTCGAGTATGGCTCAAATCTTAGTTGGATCTACTTCAATACCATGAAGAGAAATGATGAAACCCAAAATCTTCCCTGAGAGAACCCCAAAGACGCATTTCTTGGGGTTGAGTCAAATGTTATATTGTAGAAGGTGAGTGAATATTGTTTTAAGAATGGTTAGGTGGTCATGGTGAAGTTTGGATTTCCCCAACAGGTCATCCACATAGTCCTCCATGATTTTGTGGCGAAGATCATGAAAGATATAAGTCATGGCACATTAGTATGTAGCGCCTACATTTTTGAGGACAAAAGGCATGACCCTATAGGAAAATGTCCCCCATGGGTGATGAAGGTGGTTTTATGTTGATCTTCTGGCACAATCAAGATTTGGTTATATCTTAAAACCAATCCATGAGTGATAACATCTCATGACTGGCCGTAAGATCAACAAGTTGGTCGATGTTTGGAAAAGGAAAGTCATCCTTTGGGTAAGCTAGGTTGAGGTTGTGATAGTCAGTACAAATTTGGATCCCCCCAATTGCTTTTGTGATAGGGACAATATTTGGCACCCATTGCAAATAATCAATGGGTTGGATAAATGAGATGGAGAGATGTTGAAGCTCCTCTTTGACAAGGAGTGTGACGTGAGGATGCATTTTGAAAAGCTTTTACCTAAAAGGCTTAGCTTTGTAGTTCATGATGATGTTGTGAATGACAATGTCAGGGTCAATACTGGGCATATCGCTATAGGACCAACCAAAGGCTTTGCTATGATCTGTAAGGAATTTGGTATAGTCAATTTGTTCTTGGGCATCTAAAGATTGACCAATCTTTAAAATGTGAGGAACATCGAAAGATGGAAGATTAATGTCAATAGTTGATTCATTTAACATAACTTATGTTTTCAAAGGAAGTGATTGTTGTATGAAAGAATCATCTGCACCCATGTAGGTGAGTATGGCATCATCATCCATGCATTGGATAGTGTTGATGGTAGAAGATTCATCATCGATCATGTCTGGATAAACGAGACGAAGAGATCTTGATGCCCCACCTAGTTGATAGGTCAGGGGTTCCAAGTGAATGGCATTTATGCAAAAAAAAACTAGGGGGGATGCAGATCATCAACTCCATAGGTGAGGATGGGGGAATAGGTGAGGTTAGAGGAGATTGTTATATGATAGTTTTGTGGTGAGGGTTTTTAGAAGTTTCTATAGGTTCTTTGAAACCCACGCCATGTCATTTCTTAGCATTTTTTATTACCTCATCATTTGGAGGCTCAACAGGCTGGTGGGAACCTTGTTCATAGTGCCCAAAGCCAAAATCCTTCCATGCACACCTATAAAGATAGGTCTGAGCAAAGCTAGGGTTATCGAGAAAGGAAAAATTGAAAGTGAATAGTTGGGGTGATGAGAAAGGATTTCCATCAATAGGAGCCTAATCTAGCCCTCCATAGATGAGATTAGTTTGGATATTAGGAGGACCATATGGGATGACCATTTCAATGTGATGGTCATAGTTAGGGTGGTGATGAAGTTGTCCATTTTTTTGAGGAGTTTGGAACATGTCCAAGGTAAGCAAATGATACTCCCCAAGTGAAAGGCATTGGAAGGTATCTTCCATAGAATCTTTTATGGTCACTTGAGGAGTAGGCGTAGGTGTAACCGATGTTTGTGAACTTGTCGAGGCTTCCACAAGTGGAGGTGGTGTTTGGGTGGATGTTTTCAAAGGGATGAGAACATCATTAGGTTGATAAGCTGTGTTGCATGTTTTAAAGGGGGAAGGGTCAGTAGGAATGACATGAACTTGACCCTCATGTTCAAATTTGACACAACGATGCAACGTGGAAGGGACACAGGTCATGGCACATATCCAAGGTCATCCCAATAGCATGTTATATTGGAACTCCCCCTTGATGATATAGAAAACTTATGGGATTATTTGTGGGACAACATGAATATGCAAGATGACAGTGCCAATGGTAGTGGCAATGGAATCATTGAAAGAACGAAGAATTGTGTCAATTTTTGACATGTAATTCTTTGGGAGGTCTAGTTGGTCATACGAGTGGGTGGAAATGATATTGATTCTATCACCTCCATCAACCATAACCCACTTAACGTGAGTTCGATCAATGTAAGCTATGATAAAAAGGGTAGCATCTTGATCTTCCAAGTTAGAGGTAGGAATCTTAGAATCACTAAAGGTAATGGAGGCAATGGTAGGTAGTGACTTGACTAAAGCAACCAGTGGTTTGGGGTCTTCAAGTTGGACCTCCACTACCTGTAAAGCTTTGATTAAAGCTTGGTGATGCTGTGGAGAGCTTTGAATGAGGTCATACAAAGACATCTTCACAGGGGTTTGGTGAAGTTGTTTCACCATGGAGTCACGGATTGCCTCTGAAGAAGTTGGTTGAGATGTACCCAAGATAGAAATCTTGGGTTTTAGTGGTTGAGAAGGCTTGACAAATGGGTATGTCCAAGGGATAGAAACCTTTTTTTTCCCTTTATCCTTTAAGGTTTTAGACCTGGTGGCCACATTAATAGTGTTAATCTTGAATAAAGCAGGGGAAGGAGGTAAAGGGACCATAGTCTGATGATGGGATCCCGATGAAGGTGAAGAGGTTTGAGAGACATGGGATGGTGTCAGAGGTTTTTTGAAAGAATCCTCAACAAGAAGGGTGTCCTTTTCCAAGTGTTGGTGAATGACAACCTTAAGAGCACAACAATTCTCAATATCATGCCCAGGTGTGTGATGATATAGGTAGATTTGAGTGTCATCAAACCAAGATGGTTTTGATCCAAGAGGTTGGAATGGTTTAATGGGCAGGAGAGTGATGCTAGAAGATTACAACAATTGGCGTAACAATAGAGCATAGGAACCTGCTAATGGGTTTGTGCTTGTTGTTATAGTAGAGGTTGACAACTTCTATTTAGGAGTTGTAAAGGGAGTTCTTCATTCCATCTTTTGGTTGGTGGTGTGGCCACTCATGTAGATGGCACTTTCTTGATGAGAGGTGCCAAATTTTTTGGAGGAAGTATGTTTTTGATGGGTAAAGGGAGTAATGGAGGTAATTTGTTTTTGTTAGGTGTTGGAGTAGGGAGCACTCCTATTAAGGTGGAAGGGTGTGGGCCCAAAATAGAGGGCAATGGTGATGGTGGGGGAGTAGTTCTTCGATGTGGTTTAGTATCCTTCTTTAATATGGTGTGAGGACCACTACTATGGGGGGCAAGGTTAAAATCTACCTTCACTTGTGGGTGAGTGAGGTTCGGTATAGGGTGAACACTAAGAGATTTAACCTATTTTGGTATGGTGGATGTCTATGAGGATCTAGGTTCAGATGTGGGTGATTGAGCTTTTGAAGATTTGGAAGTAGAAGCCTGATCCTCATCAGAGACTTTGGGATAATTTGTCACAAAAGGGTCGATAGTATGAGATGAAGCAGGATGTATAAGATAAGGAGCCTTAAGTCACTCCCATAACACCTCATGTTCTAAGTTCCTTGAATGGAGAAATCCTAAGTTTTTAGCTAATCGAGAGAAGGGTTTAGAGGATGTTATGCAAGGCTTTATAACAGGTCTTTTAGAATATTTGGGTGGTTACGAGAGCAAAAATGTGTTAGATGCAGTGATCTCAGGCCAAAGGTGAGAGAGAGCCATTACCAGATCTTCTTCGATCGAAGTAGGTGAAGAGACAAGTTCTTCTCTTGGTGGAGAAGGGATTGGAGAATGTGGCTCTTTGAGAGGATAGAGCGCAGGGATGATCAGGCATTCCACTTGTGGTCTAGGGGCATGGAAAGCATGATCCTCCATTGGTAATAAGAAGGATGAAGGTGGGGCTAGTGGCATTGGTATCGTCAAAGCATCCTCTAATATAAGAGAGGTCAAAGTAGGTTCTCCTATGTGTAAAAGGGGGGTAGATGGAGGACTATTAGGAGAAGAAGGCTCTTCTACCCGTGGTGGAGAAATAAGTTGGCTAACCTCTTTAGACTATGGGAGAGGTTGGTTAGGAATGAAAGGAAAAACCATGTCGACTGTGCGTGTATTACGCTCTTGGGGGTCATCAGCTATGGTCTAAATGTTATTTTGACTAGGGGGATGGCTAGGGAATAGTTGCCTAAAGATGTCTATGTTTTGGTTAGCCAGTGCATTTGGGTTATCCAAAACAAGATCCCCTTTATCTAACATGTCCTGAATAACGTTCTTGAGGGTTTTGCAATTGTCTGTGTCATGACCTTTGACTTGATGATAATTACAAAATTCATTTTCCCTATACCATGCAGGGATGGCTCACGAGGGATCAAATTAGGGTGGTGGTCAGATTTAAGGGAGGTTGAGGACTCCCTACTCACTAGTTTATCCAACATGGAAGTGTATGATTCTCCTATTGGAGTGTATTGACATTGTACATATCATTGTTGGAATTGTCTTGTGATGCTTTGTGATGTGGAGGGTTCAGATTGGTTAGTTATGGTAGAAGATGATGATCTAAGTACCACAACATTTACCAATCCCTTGGACTTGGAATGGGAAGAAGAAGATTTGGAAGAAGGGTCATTGGATTTTGTGTTAGTATTTTTACTATGCAGTTTGACCTTATCCTCTTCGACTGTGTGGAGTTCAAGCTTTTAGGCCATGGTGAAAGCTTCATAAAATGTGTAGAAAGTTTGAACCCACAAAGTGGATGAGATGTGCTTGGCACATGCTCTTGAAAAGAGCTCAATGAGCTTAGGTTGAGGTAATGAAAAGGAGAGTTGGTTGATTAAACCTCTCCAACAGGCAATGAAGTCAGCTATTGATTCATCGTCGAATTGTTTAATAGAATATAGGTCTGTGATGGAGACCTTTTTAATGATGTTGATTGAAAAGTGGTCGAGGAAAAATTGAGCTAGTTGAGTGAAGGTAAAGAGAGAATGACTGGTAATAGAACTATACCAATCAAGGGCGGCACTAGAAAGTGACATGGGAAATGTAAGAAGTAATAATGCATCATTGTGTGCTATAATGTAGCAAGCGTGTCTAAATGCTCTTAGATGTTGTTGTGGGTCCTCTTTACTCTAAAAGTGAGTAAATTTTGGGAGTTCCCACTAGCTAGGGTATGGTCAAATAGGGACCGAAGGGTGGATAGGTTCATTATAGATTTGTTCATATGAAATAACACTCCTTGAACTTGAAATAGATGTCTCAAGATTAGACATCTTATCCATCAGCATCTTAATTAGATAAGCTGATGTATTGGTAGGAGGGGCACCCCCTAAGTTATAGGGTACTTGGAAGGTGTTGGGAGGAGTGTATGATGTACTTGGTTGCATTTGTGTAGGTGCAACATATTGGTAGTTCATCATAAGGACTGATATTGAGGTCAAGGGGGCTTATGCCATGAAGTTGGAGGGCACAACTTGACTAGATGCCGCCAAGGGTGGTTGAATGGTGGTGATACTAGTTAAAGGATAGGTAGTCACTCTTGTATTTATGGGTGAAAGAGTGGGTGGGATAGAGATAATCAAGTTCTGGAAGGGTGTCGAACTTGGTTGAATTATTTGTGGTTGAGGGGGTATGGAAACCCCAATGGAGGTAGGTCCAGAAATAGGAGAGGCCAAATCTTGAATATTGGCCATGGTTGGGTTACTGGTTGAGGAAATGGCCTGAGTGACCATAGGTTGGGTAACGAAGGCTATTTATATTATTATCATTTCAACCAAGGTAGTTGGCATCCCATAAATAAGACTACCTGAAGGATCTCACATTTGGCTTCTAGCAAGATAGTGTTGGAGAGCCTTGACATTGAGGTCAAGGAATCTCTCAAAGTCTTGATCCCCCTTGAGAACAATAGGAGGTTGATTTGGGGTAGGTTGGACAGGAGTATGCTCAGTGTCGGAAGTATACTCCATTAGATGACTTGGTATGGAAGGTGAAGGTGGGAGTGGATATTGCCTTGCGTGGTCAATAAGGGATTTGGCTTGATTGTGTGTCAAAACCATCCAAAGCAAAAGGGGTTTAGGTTCTAAAAACTATGTGTTTTAGTTTTAGAAAACCAGAATTTATGTTTAACAGCATAAAAAAGTTGGGTTTTAAGCTTGCTATTTGAAAAGAAAATCTGGTTGAAAGTGACCAACATCAGTTTACTAACCGATGTCAGTTATGAAATGTTGTTGAGGTCAGTGGGATAACCAATGTCAGTGAATATGAGTTGCTGACATCAGTTTAAAAACTGATGTTGGTTTTTGTGTAATTCTAGAAACACAAAAAATTGATAGTTTTTGCAAGGAGTAATTTTGAGTTGTTTTTGGACCTCATAATGATGCGACCTTACCAGCTCCAAAGATTAGATAAAAATAGCAAAATAGATGATTTGGCAAGCAACCTCTAAAACATTAAATTTTCAGGAATAAATTTTAGAGTCGTGGTGGCTTATGCCTTAGAAGAATATGTTTGGGAATTGGGCTTTTAGAATAGGTCCTAAAGAGGAAGTCTATGGCTAGTTTCAGGTTATGTTTTGGTGCTCAAAAATTTGTGTTAGGTTCAGTATGTGGATTGGTGCTGGGCCTTACTCCCTTCACTTCATGAACCCAGAGCTAAGCTGGGCCACTTAACCTATATATACTTTGCCTATAGTTTATACTCTGCTAGAGAACAAAGTGGGTCCTCCTCTTGGTAGTGAAGTCCAAGTAGGATCGCCAGGAAGGGTAAGGTATCTGCTAGGTGATGAAATCCTAGATGGGCCTTGTCTCAAGTATGTTTAAATGTTTAATTTGATGTGCTTGTGGTCTGGTTGTGTAACATTTATGCACTACGATTTATTCATAATGCATTTTTAATTACTAAGTGAGTGGGCTAAGTATGCATTCAAGAAAGAATGAAATGCAATAGTTTTTTTTAAACCCAAATTGAAATATTTTGTTTAGATGTAAACAATTGGAGAAGAGGTTAAGAATATGAATTTTCACTACTCTATGATGCAGGGAAAAAGTGACAAGAAGAAAAAGAAAGATGTTCTTTTTAACTTCTGCTAATGGTTTCTTTTTGAAATAAAGAGATAGAAGAAGGATGCAAGAAGAGAATATTTTCCTAATGCATCTATATGAAAGTTTGATTTTTAGAAGAATGAACCCATGGAAAACTCCAGGGGTCCCACTGGGTGTGCAAGAATGTTTCTCTAAGTTTTTGCTAATTATTTTCAGAAGAAGAAGAAACTAAAGTTAAAGGTTAGGGGTTTGTACATTACCCAAATTAAGTTGCACACCGTATCCAAGCATTGTAGGAGCTCCTCTTTGGTTGTGGAGGAAAAAACCTATAGATGAGAATAAGAATTAAACAAAGAAAATGTTAGAATAAGAGGGTGGACTGCCAAGCTATGCACTTGGTCCCGAAAGCATAAAGCTCTGTGAGGGATGACAGTCCACTATTTAAGATAAAGAGATTTGTATAAAATGAAATGATAAAAGACTTAAAAAAATGAAATGGTAGAATGTTGTGTACCTATTCCCTATAATACATGAGTCTCAGCAAGCTGGTCAGAGGTGGTGTTTGGTATTTGGGCTGTTTAGATTGGTTTTCTAGTTTGCATAGTCACTGACATCAGTGATGTTGCCGATGTCAGTAGGTAAATAGTTTCGATGTCGATAGGAGCAATAGGTCTTTAGATGGGTTTTAGGGTATTTCTATGATGGATAGAAGACTCTAGAAGTTGGGAGGTTTGTGTAGAATTACGAGAAGGAGAATAGGGTCTGAGGAAGGGCAAAAGGTAGAGGGTAGGTGTGAGAATAGGGTAAGAGTCAGAGGAAGGCTTTTTAGCCCTTCCACAGAGGAAGTTAGGTTTCTTTTACAGTATTCAAAAATAGTAAATAGAAACTAATTACCAAGTTATTCTAGAACTTTGAAATGGAGACTAGAAGAATACATAGCTTTTTGGTGAAGACCCAAGGGTGTCAAGATGCTTATTCCTATTGCGGTTGATGTCGAAGACTTTGTACAATATTTTTAATCGAATGTCTAGAGTGACTTCTATAGAGTTTTTGTAGCCTAGAGAGTGATAATTGAATTTTGATACTTAGTCTTAGAGCATGCGCATCGATATGGCAAGAGGTAGGGGGCAACCCAAGGTTAGAGTCTAACTTATGTAACCAACGTCAGCGACTAGAGAATGGGTATAAGGGCTATTTTTAGCCCTTTGCCCATTTCTCCATCTGCCAAGTGAATTTGCCATTGGAAAATGGTCAAAATATAGGTTTATTAGGCATGAGAGTTATGAGGTTAGGATGGAGTGAGAATAGGTCATTCTTTAGATGACCTAGTCTCAGGGTGACTCATAGGGTAAGAAATGGTCTTAGGGTGAGGTGTCTAGGTGAGGTGTCCAAGGTGAGGTGTCTAGGTGAGATCATTAATTTAAGATAAGTAATTTATTTTAAATTAATAAAGTGTGTAAGTGGTTAGAAGGGGACCAAGGGGGGGTCGACACAATATTGGTGTCTACACTATCATCCCTAACATGACCCCTATCAACATTATGGTAACCCTTATCAACCTTATAATGGGCCTCAATACTTCCAAGACTATACACCTTATTGTGAGCCTTCTCCACCTCCATGTCATCCTTATTATCCTCATTACCAATCATGCTACCAACCTATTATTTATTATAGTGAACCTATACCAAACAATGATTATATGAACTTAGAGATTGAGAAGCTGAGGGGGGTGAGAGACAAGTTAAAATATTTCCTAAGGTAGTAGAATGAGATTGAATTCCAATCCTTTATCAACACCCTTAAAAATAAATAATAATCTATTAAGTCAAGCAATCCATCTACTTTATCACCTTTTTTATCATTGGAGACCCTTCATTCACAACTACTTTTTTTAATATAAGCCTAGCATTTAATTTATACCTAAGCTATTGGCAAACAATTTGAATTTGGTATATGAGACTACCTCTAAGATTGAGTTGTATTAGAATGGATCTCTTATTTGAGGACATTTTTCCTTGTCAAAAACCTTAAACTCACTCTTCATGCCTACCCAAAGCTTTCAATCACACAAAAAATTATTGTGGTAGACTTTTTACCTCATTTTCCCCTATGTTTGTCTAGTGATTTTATGTCCAAAATTAGAGGGTGCTTGTCTAGTGACTTGTCTTATATGGTCTACAGACTTGGGTATGGTGTAGAGGTCAAAATTAGGTCTAGGTCATGATCCATATTTCATATCCATCTATACACACCAACCAAATCAAGTGCATAATGTCTTCACCATCCTTCTCCAAAGCAATATCCATGTGTTCAAGATCCCCTCTAAGAACCTATGCCTTCTCAAGAGCCTATAATTACCCTAGCTTGGAAGCCTTCATGAACCAAAAACCCAAACTATGTCATGCCTACCCTTGAAAGGGAGAGTCAAGAAGAAAGGGAAGGAATGAAGTCCATTTCAAGAGGTCTCTTAAGTTCTCAAAATGCCTCATTAGTTCTCCATGATGAAACTACTCATGACCATCAAATCATATCATAATATGATAAGGTAACTAAAGGTTTCCAAAACAAGGGTCTGGTATCCAATCATGACACTCCTAAAGTTCAAGTCAACTAGAAAAACACTTTGGCATATGTCAAGAAGGTCAATAAGTAACATTACCCACCTACCCCCTCCTCTCTTGAAGAGGAACCAAATGCACTAACTACATATTTTTAACATCTAGTTATGGAAGATACTATGTCAAGGTTGTTCATTAAGGTGGAAATTATTTAAGAACTTGACCATATTACAATTACTAATGAATCTAAATAAAAACTTAAAGAGGACATATAAAGAACATATGAAGATGAAATAATGATTGGGACTCCAGTTCATCCTTGTAGATTAGAATTTGAATATGAAATAAAGCTAGATGACATGGGGTAGTTATAATGACATGATGGTGAAGTGAATGAAGGAAAAATTCATGTAACTCCTTCTCTAAGGGGCAGTCAAGAATAAAACCTTAATGAATCCATTTTTGATAGTAAAAACACTTCAATTAAATTGTATGACCCTTGGTATCACTTTTACCATGAGTTTTTGAATGAGATTGAAGGACTTATTATGGCATATCTAAACTATAGTGTTGGACAATAGGATGATGTTTCAAGTGAAGAAGGCAATGCAAGTTTAGAGGTACCAAGACAAGAAGAAATTTTTCTTTAGTGGGTTGAAGAGTTGCATTTATCCATTAAACATGAGAGTGATCAAGATGAGGTTTCAAAAATTAAAGGTAAGAATGAAATTGACCCTATGGTTTTTCAATTGATCATGATGAGATATATTTTTTGGATGATTTGGAAAATTTTTGCTTGAGTTTAGAGACTCCATCTCTACCCCATGAGAATCTTAAGGAAGATCTTGTAAAGGATACTCTAGTAGTTGACTACTCTGAGTCTAATTGGTAGAATTAGGTGCATCTCATCACTAACTAAGAATTCACATTGATATGTGAGATAGATGGATATGGGAAGAGTATGATTAGGTGCTTGACTCACATATTCAATCCTTCACCTAGGGATGGATTCAGAAGGTCCAGACACTCTCTTAAGAGAACATGAGCATGACAATGCTTTTAGTTGCAAGTGGGGGACCTAATCAACACATAATCATTTGACCTCATGAAACTAACTTCATCGAAGGACTTTCCCTTTTGATCTTAGAGGAAAAATTTGGTGTGCTTTAGTTAGTTATTTTTAGTAGTTTGTTATCACTGTTCAATAAGTGTGTTATACACAAGTTTGTATATTACTTTCTTGTTTTTTTAGTGTCTTGATTTGTTTGTTCTTAGGTGTTAGGTGTTGTTTCCTTGTCTTGTATTTTTGTGTCTTGTTATTACTACAGGTCATATCAAGTGTCCTTGAATACTACATAGTTTAAAAGTCCATTAATGGAGTCTTTCAATTCATGCATCATTGGGTCCTCTTGACTAGTGTGCTATTCACCCCTTAGAGTCACCAAAAATGTTGACATTTTAGCCTCACAAAGCCAAACGTCAACCCCTAACATCAAACAAATTTGGGTGACAACTATCCTAGCCTAATCATGGTGATATCTTGCATAATCATGCCCATGTTGGTTAAATTAATATTATTTTAGCCTTTTCATAAGTGTCACTGATGTGTTTAGGTCTACTTATGAATTATCATGTGTCATGGAGTATGATTGTAAGCTCATATGTCATGGTAACTTGGAGATCTATTGATGATGTGTTAGTCATCATGATGGTCTTAGAGAAATTAAGGAGAGTGTCAAGCTATATTAGAGGTCTATTAATGGTGTTTGAACATTGTTAAAATTCATGATATAAATTCTTATTGGTGTGTTTAATGTCACTATCATTGGTTTATCCATTTGAGCCTTTTCAAACCTTGAATACCCCTCCTTAAGCATCATATGCCCCTTAAATCACCTCACATGAGTTAATATTCATTTTGAAACATTATAAAGATAATATCATGATTAAATTTAATTAAATTGGTTTTGAAAATGTCTTATTAATGCCATATTTACACCACTATATGTTTCATAGCCTTAAAATCCCATTTTAAGACCCATTCACACCTTTCCAATAGTCAAATGGACCCCACATGCTAAAATTGCATCTCTCTCACTTGTTCCTCTATATTTAATATTTTAAAATTTCTAATAACTCTTGTTACCTCTCATTATACCATAAAATGGGAGTTCAAAGTTAGATATTTAAAGAAAATGTATGAAAATACACATTTTAGGTGTTTTCTACAAATGTATAAAATTGTATGAACTATTCCTTATAGAGAAGGATAAAATACTAAAGGTGGAGTCATGGAAAGTTATTTAGTATAGTTTCATTTGAAAAATATGTTATATATACTCAAAACCAATCCCCTTGATTCACCTACCTTCTTAATAGCTCAAATAGCCCTTTAGGTTTATGTATAGTACAAGCATGAGAGAGAGAAGATCATGAACAGGTCTCTTGGGTAGAGTAAAGGGGGCCCTTGACCTTCCAATAATGGGAATTAGTTTTATTTTTATTCCCCTAAGCTCTATGAATAAATTTTAAGAAGTTGAGTGATCTAGTCACTATCCTCATCTACATAAGCCAAATAGAACATAATGGTTTTAGTGGGTTTTTAGCTTGTTTGACCAAACCAATGAGTGATCATTTTTCCTTAGGTATTTAGGGAGATTCTCATGGAATTTTCAATTTTCATCTCACATGTGTGATATTTTATAACCAAAAAACCTTCAACATTGATATAGTATGCAGTCTGTAAGCAAGTTTGAGTACTAAACAGGGTGTTGAGGGCTCTCAATTAGAAGTAGTTAATAGTGTTGAAGGATTTGTTGAGTGATCCAAGATTTTCCATGCCTCCTTTTTTAATTTCTATGTCTAAAAACCTTTTATCATATCAAAGGCATTATTTAAGGAAAGAATTTATATGAATCTAGAGTTCACTATCTAATAGGATTGTGTGCTACTCAATGGCCCCATCAAAACCTTTGAAATATAGTTTAAGAACATGAAATTAATTTTTAAAGTCAGAGTACCTCTCCATCACATCCTTATGAGCAAGTTTCTCAGCTTTCATGGAAGCATCATATATCTAAAACCACTCTCCTTGCCCCTAAAACTCACTCCATTAGTTTAGCAAAGATTAAGGTTTTTAGAAAAGGTTAAGGTTTTTTAAAGATTTCTAGGTTTTCTTTTATGACTGCATATACATTTATGTGGTCTCCAAAGCATCATGTTTTGAAAGGTATATGTGTTAATGTCCTCAAGTTTCATGTTGTTTGGATTGGGATGGTTTCCATACTTTAGTCCATGCCATATCCACAAATCTATCTTTTTAGATTGTTTTCACTTCTTTTTCATTATGTCTTAGCCCTATTTTCATGTGTCAACCCCCTAGATCATTTTGCAGTCATCCCCATTCACTCTGTCACCCTTATTTTCAAGTATAAACCATTAAAATAGACATATATACACATTATAACCTTAAGTAACAATACTATCATTAAAGGATAGTTTTATATGGATCATACATCCTACTAAGGAGCCAATAACCACCTATAACTAGTCATTGAGGCCTACTACATAAGAGTCTCTATGAACATTATGTGATCCACTCATGGGTATAAGGAATGGTGTGATCAAGGGAATGGACACCATAGATAGATATAGGATAATGTGAGAGAAGTTTATGAGAGGTTTTAAATGGCTCAAAACACCCTAATCCATTAGAAACTCTTCTCATAAAACCCCTATATATAGTCAATCTAGGTAGATGAATGCATATAACAGTGTTGATGTGTGTGGAAAACCACATCTTGTTTGTGGTGAGAGTAAAACCTCATATGAGGAAGGGCAAGGTTTACACTGAGTAGGAGGGAAAACATCAATGATCATCACATATAAGGAATCAAAAGAACATTAGACAGAAGAGAGAAACTAAAGTCCTAGTTTTAAGAGGGGATTTTTTTAATCAAAACCCTATTTTAAGGGTTAAAAGCTGATAAGAGGGATACAAAAAATATTATGTCACTAAAGGCCATGAATAACCATGAAGAAATTAAAATAATATTGAGATGGAAAAATAGGGTTTGGCAAAGGTAGACACCTCAAACTTAGCCCTAAGAAGCATGAACGAATTTAAAGATCTTTTTGAGCATATAAAAAAATGTAATCCCAAGATGGAGTTCTTGGATAATTCAAAAGGTTTGAAGAGAATAAGAAGAATGTAACCAATATGACCATTTTTCCTAAGAATATAGAGAGGCATCAAGTCACTTTTTAAGTGGAATATAGTTAGTCAGATCTCTTAGCAGTAACCTACAGGTCTGTGAATAATTCATGAGGCTATTTTACATGTTTGAAGGGTAAGAAAATGATATAGGAGTTTAAATGAATATGTGTAAGTTGAGGGTTAAATTCCTTGTGAGACATTTCTCAAAGTTGACCTCAAATCACTACTCAAGAGAGGTAAATCCTTACACACAGGCCCAAATATACGTAAGTGTCATACCTAGGCAAAATTATAGTTAAAGAGAAAATGAGGCATGACTAATATATTTGATAATGAAAATGAAAGATCATGAAGATAAGTTGGATGAAATTGGTATTTTGATAAGGTTCACTATGTTTCCATTAGAGTAAGTCAAGTTCTTAGAATAAGACAAAGGAGATTTTAGATCTTATATGTCTATTAAGACAAAGGATTTAAATAGATTGGTACATGGTGTTGAGGGCTTGTGAATGATGATTGAAGTTATATAAATGTTGGAACACTTGACCAAGTAAAAAAATAAGATGTGATAGGGGTCTTAAGTGACAAAATGTAGGTTCAAAAGGCAAAGAGCTTAAATGACCTAAGCTAGGCCTAATACAAACTTGAATAAGCCTATGTCTAATTGTAGATATTTTGATTGTTTTAAGGATGGGTTAAGAGTTAATGGAATAATAATAAGTTTCCAAGGTGTCAAAAACATTGGACAAGGTAGGGAGTTTCTTGATCAAGCCCTTAGGTTTCCATAAACTTGACTATGTACAAGCCCTAAGCTTGAATGTGTGTATTATATAGGAATAAAATTGGTAAAGAGGCTTGGCCTAGAGGAATCATTAACTTTGGGATAATGAATTATAATCCTAAGCCTCTAATAATCATTATACTAAATAGATAAATAACTTTCATACCTCTCTACCTTCTCCAAACACATAGATTACCAAAGGACCCTATAATAAAACATATAATACTATGTATGAATTTTTTTTGGATGTCTAAGGGTAGTTTTAAAAATTTTAAAGTAGGTGAGGAGGATATATTATGATGCTTTTATCATCCCCAACCATTTATAAGATATCTATACCCTCAAACATAGTATAGGCCTGTTTGGCCTAAAAGCTTGTCTTAAGGCCTAGAAGGATCACACCACCTTGGGGTACATTCATAACCTACTTAAGAAAATTGGACACAAAGAGAAGGTGTGAGATGATTATTTAGGTATAAAAAATAATATCTCAATAAATATAAATGCAAATATAAGTTCAAACTAGTTTTAAGAGTCTATTTAAAGCACACAGTCTTAGATAGTCATTCAAAGCCCCTATTTGGATGTTCATATATTTCATCACAAAGGATTTATGATAATTATCTTAGGGTATTTTAGGAACCCATATGAAACTCAGATACATGGATAATTGAGGTTGTTTGAGGGGCCCACCTTTATAAACAAAGGTTAAGATTGTTAACTTGTTCAAACTACCTATAAAAGCTTACAAGCCCATTTCTTTATGTACCTATCTTGATGCATATTTTGCATGGGGACTCAAGATTACCAAGAAATTTTAAAGGGTAAATATACATAAAATAAATTATAAATTAGTTTTAAGATTTTATTCAAAGCACACAGTCTTAGATAGTCATTCAAGGCCCCTATTTGGATGTTCATATATTTCATTACAAAGGGATTTAAGATAAATTATCTTAGAGGATTTTAGGAACCCATATGAAACTTAGATACATGGATAATTGAGGTTGTTTGAAGGGCCCACCTTTATAAACAAAGGTTAAGATTGTTAACTTGTTCAAACTACCTATAAAAGCTTACAAGTCCATTTCTCTATTTACCTATCTTGATGGATATTTTGCATGGGGACTCAATATTACCAAGAAATTTTAAAGGGTAAATATACATAAAATAAATTATAATATTTTTGGATTTATGGATCCATACTATATGAATCATTGTTAAGAGTACTAGACACCTAAAAACTCTATAAAACCCTAGGTAGATCTAGTTTTGGAAAACTTATTATTTTGGTAACCTAGAACCCTATAATGGTTTGAGAAACACCTATTATTTCTATTACACTTAGTGTAAGACAGTCATGGTACTTGATTATACAAAATTTGTATGGAAGTGTCATAATATTGTATTTTTCCAAGAAAAATGGAAAAAAAGAGGTAAAAATTTGTTCTAAAAGATGACAATCATTAGGAGCCAAAGTTAAACACTTATTACATATCCTAAAGTCATATAATGTTAAAAAACATGCTTGTGAGTGCCTCTTTGGGTTCCTTCTAAAGAGCCAGTCTATAGAAAAGAAAGACATGGTGAAATAGCCATATAGCTTGACATAATTATAGATATTTATTGATCCAAATGGCTCATGTTATGATGTAAAGGGTTGTTTTCGGTATGAATCTCATTTTTCATAGGTTTTTAAGGTTTCAACTAGACTTTCATGGCTTCCAAATGCAAATAGTTAGGCTACTAGGAATAATTGGCCTAGTGGACCTACTTGGTAATTAAGAGGATGGAAATTACGTAGAAGGGATAATGAAATGAGTTAATTCAGAGGTACTCTGCCTAGTAATGTAAGGTTTGAATTGGGAAAAGGCACTTTTAATAACCCTTATGGAGGTGGAGGAGGTTTTATCCATAAAAAATGTAGCAGACAAAAATGTAGTAGTTAAAAATGTAGCATAAAAAAACATAGTGAGGATAAAATATAGCAAGGAAAAAATGTAGTAAGGATAAAACATTACAGGAATAAAACATAACAAAGGACTTGATCACATAGAATATGACACAACTTTCAACTAAAGTTCAAAACTCATGAAATCACATTTTCCTATATTATTTTACTTGTAAATTTGTTGCATTAGTTTTTTACCATGAAATGTTAACTACTATCACCAAAATGAACTAGACAACAAATAAATAATGTGCTAATCACTAAAATGTCCCTATTATGCTCCTCACTAAATTTTTATGATATTACCAATACCACTACATTTTTCCTTGGTACTTTTTTTCATCATGATGTTCTTTCATGCTATGTTTTTATCATACTACACTTGTACCACTACATTTTTGGCTGCTATGTTATCATATAGAGCCTAAAGCTTGGTACACATGAACAAGGACTAGTGGGATGTTCAACACCTCATGGAGGCTAATTACACCTTAGTTAAACTTTGTAACTATCATAAGAAGAGTGATGGACTATTTTAGGAATGGATATGACTTGGTGGAATTCAAATACAACCTCACCTTTATCTCAATGCCTAGAAACTAATTAAAGATAATCAATTTGGAGGCCATTGCATAGGAGGAGTTAGAAGAGTTGATTGTAGCTTTAGATGGAGTATATTGTGGTAATTTATGACCATTATCCACATTTACATGCCATTCTCTCTTTTTCCACTCTCCCATATTTCTATATATGTAGGCCTTATGGCCCTATTTTGTATCCCTCAAGTTGGTATGAGGAAACTCTGTCAAGTTTGTACTTGTACACCTACTTGAAATAATCACTAAACTTTACATCTCTTTCATTGGTGGTCTCTATAGTGGTTATACTAGTTTTGATATGAAAATGTGATGTATTTCCTTCCTTATAGGTCTTTTTCACCTAGATGTCAAGAAGGTGTCTTATACAAGTTATGTGGAGTGTAGAAGTGTAGGTGATGGGGTTTGAAGTGTGACATGATTGGTAAGAGTATCTTACTAGGCCTAATTATCATGACCTTTTCATTTTGGTCACATAGTAAAACCTCCACATGAATTTTTTTTGTATAGGAACTCATGAAAATGATTGTTTAGTTGTTTTTAGTCTAGTGGTGTTGTTAAAATTTTAATATGAGTGAGTGGATGAATCATTTAGGTGCATCACCACACTCTAGTGTAGATTTCATTTATGTAATATATTTTCCCTTTTCATCCCAGTAGGATTAAGTCATGGAGAGTGGATTAAAGTGATAAATTAGGGGAGCTAGCCCCATAAAACTAGAGGTTTAACCTAGACAATAGGTAACCCACAACTTATAAATCTATCCCATGTTAGTCCAAATTTGAGGAGGGTTTGAACAGTCTTCCTCAAGAAGGGTGCAACCTGGGTGGCTAATAATCCCCTTTAATATACATGGTATTTCCAATGATTTCCAAGGTCATAGTGAATTTTCTACCTTCAACTACAATGAAACCAAATTTATAACTAGTGGTGAGTTATCCACTTCCTCCTTATCCTTATCATGTGTATAAAGCAAAATTTCCTCCCAATATTATTATTATCAGTCAAGTCAAGGGAATAATACCTAAAACATTAGAGGATCATATTATTACACTAAAGGAAACACCATCTCAATATTTAGGATCATCTATAAATATTGTTTACTTAAGCTTAGAGGGTTTCTTGGAGGAAAAAGACCTAGAGGAAAAAGTAGAGTAGGACCTATGATGACAAAAAGTATATCATTCTACCAAATATTTCCATGATTAGGCACACTTTATTATATATATTCATATTCCCTTTCAATCAAATAATACATATAAATACTAGGAAGTATAGAGGACATGATTCCTATTCATGATATAGAGGAAACCAAGAAAGATAGTCCTAGTAATGTTATTTCCACCTCATTTGATACTCTTGTAGTGGACTCTACTAGTCCTCTAGTGGCTCCTCCTATGATTAAATAAATTAAAACTACAAAGGTTAAATTTCAAGTCCCTACCACCCCTATTATTAATGACACTAATTCATTTGATGATCCAGTCACTACCCCTATTTCTACCACTTAGGCTTTAGTGTAAGGTCTTATTTCCCTTAGTGTTTTAGTTTTATATTATTTATCCAAATGTTACTACTATTATTAATCCAATATGAATGATCATTTGACCTATTTTTATATTAAAATTAACCATTTTACATCCATATTTATGATAATTAGGAAAGTTTTACAATCCCTAACAAACATTTCCTTTATACACTGTATTGATTATATAATTAACATTAATATCATGTCTTCTAGTCTAGAAGGACCTATCTTTTCTATCTTCTGAGGTCTCAATTTTGTTAATATAGTGTCCCAATATATTTTTTCTCCATGTACATTATAAATTCATATTTCAACTTGGATTGGGTCACCAATGCCTAAAAACACATAGATATATTACATTGTTTTAATAATTGTCAAGGAGTCACCCAATGTGGTTAAACATATCACTATGACTCCTCATCAAATCAATCTCTCAAAATAGAGGATTCTTGATCGATTAATATCCACACCTTCACATTATACTCTCCAAGATCACTCACCTCACATCATCCCACCATATTAATTACACCATTAACCAAAACATATTTTGATACTCCATCTTTCAATACAACTTACTCGAGTCAACTTATTATTACAACCTCTAAGATACAATAGTTACAGGCAAACTAATTGACTATATAAAATATAGTGATTATTAAATGTCACAAATTTAATCTTGAATTTGATGAGAATCATAACTAGTGTATAATGGTTAGAAATAGGAATATGACTGGGGTAGGTGTTGAGGTAAACATACCCCCATTTTTGAAAATGGGGACCCTTGTTTCAAATTTTGCAAATTTGTGACTTGAATTGAAAAATATCACTTGATCTAAGTTCTTTATTTGAAGATTATCCATGCCTAGATCTTATTGATCTTGATTGACATGTCTCCATTTGATTCTTGTCTTATTTTTCCTAATTTTTCTAATGTTGCTTCAGCTGTTTTCAAGATGTAGGTTTAATGGAATTTCAAATGTGTGAATAATGTTTAGGTTTTCAAACTTCAAATGATGAATTGACCCTTTCATTAATCAATAGCCTTTAATTGTTTAATTGAATTCATTTTTGAGTATTTAAAAAAAAAAACCTTAGCCTAATTCTTTTATCCTAAGTCTATTTAGTTTGAGTTTAAATTTATGTGGGTTCTTTTTATTTGAAATTACATGGGAACATTTTATATTTATTTAAAACATAGCTTATACTTTATCCTAATGTCTTAATTGTTTATTAATATGAATAAAAACTTAGTCTAAACCTTCATGATAAGTTATTTATGTCCCAAGACCCCTTAGTTCATTATATTATTCATTTGGGCTAATTAAATACAAGATCCTTTTTATCATATTTTACACTTAGTCTAAAATATTACCCTAAGGTTCTTAATTGCATCTATTAATGCAACTAAAACCTTAGTTTAAATATTTTATCCTAAATCTTATACATTACCCAATCCTTACTTATTTCATTGTTTTACCCATATGAACCAAATGAATCAATGTCAAGATGCCAAGTGGTGAGATCCTGGAGCACAAGCAAAAGATCTATGGTTCATGAGGACTCTTCAATGTCAATAAGTCAAGCACCTAGATTAATGATGCACATTAAATTAGGATAAAAATATCTAATGATGTAAAATGGAGGTTGAAAATTCAAAATCCCTATGAACAAGCATTGAGATGATAAGTTTCATGCCTATAATGGATATTTAAAACTTGAGCACTATCCCAAAGATTGACAGTGCATGGCCCAAGTGTACACATTCCAATCAATAGTGAGAATTAAGTCAAAAATTCAACTAAGCCTTGGGAAGAGAAAGAAAGTGACAAGTGTCACCATCATGGATACTAAGAAAGAAAATTAATGGTGCACAAAGCAAAGGATAAGAACCTAGAGGATCCATATTGATGGTGGACATTGATCTATGTAACCAAGATCCAATAGTGTGTATTGAATGTTGAATTTTCAAAGAGGAACCAAGAAAAATGCAAATCTACCACGTGGTACGAATACATTATCCTAGAGGAAAATGATAGATGGAAGCATAGAGAAGGCCCATAAAAGTGACACATGGAATAATCTCGAATCCCAAGCATAAAATTGACCAATAGTATTTGACCTTTTAGATCCAAATTAGTGGTGCAAGGTAAGGTATAATTTTCAACAAGTCAAGACCCAATGAGATGTTGACATGTGTCTTAAAGGATAAATAGTCACTTTTTAAATATTAATGAGTTATGTGACATGGTGGCATAAGCAACAAGTCAGATTAAGATATTTTATGGACCCAAAAAGGTAAAGGTATAAATACAAGATCTAAATGTAAATCTAAGTCATGAATCTCTCAATTCAAACTCCATTGCTACCAATAAAGATCTATGTGAACCTGTTTGAACTCTATCAAACCTTATCATGTATGAAATCACTAATTTGATTCTATGTTCATTGAAATCAAGCTAAGGAGAAACAAATTATCATATATGTAAAGATAATTTAGTCTAATGTTGAATTATAGACCATTAATGAGTAGTTTGATCAAAATTGTAGCCATGGTAGTATGAAAAGGTGTCTCAAAATAGGATGTGGAGTTATATTTGACCTCAAATGCAAAAAGAAGGGTTTTTAGGGACACAAAATTCATCACCAATACTTTAAACACTAGAGCCAATAATTTGTCAAACCTATTTTAGACCATTGAGAACCAACAAGCCATCACCTGAGAGGAGGAGAAGAATGAAATTCCAAGAGGTTTTACTCTTACGTTGTCATAATACAAATGAATGGTATCCACTATGTGATATAAAAACCTAAGGTACTCCATTGTATCGATATCCTTGTTCTAATTTTTAATGATGCTAGGTTGGATAATTAATGAACACACTCATAGAAATGTGGCATATATATACTATAGCCTATGAGAATTATTATAAACTACCCAAAGCACAAATTAAATTGCCTTACATCATTGTCTAGGCTAAAGAGAATGATATGAAGACCATCCTTTCCATGTGGCTATATTATGAAAACCAAGTCTTTTCAAACTTTAGAAAAAACATCCCAATTAGCACATTCAGACTAGGGATAAGAATGATCATTACAATGTTGAATAAATTATGTGTAAAAGTCACCATAGCCTATGTTTACCCTCTCTAGGTGTCGATTTTGTATTTCGTGATTGAAAATAAAATTACCCCTCATTTAGGTGAAATTATTAGCATTTCTTTGAGTAGGTAGATTTATGCCATTAAATAGAAGAAGAAAATCCATTCCTACGTGATGTCATACCTCTTGGATTCTCTCTGTGCCACTACCAAGATCCCAAATCAAAGGGAATGGTCACCCAGTGGAGAAAAAATAGTTTACAATACTATTACAAGTTACACATATTCAAGTATAGGGATCAAATTTAGTTCATATGTCATTATGTTTATTTAGCCCTTAGTGAAGCCTTCCCTAGTAATCCCATGTAGAGAGTTATCCCACTCATTAGGAAGTATGTTCAAGCTATGGGTGATATATGGTTACACCCAAATTGTATAATAATTATGATTGAGGGAATCCAATGCACTCTTCTCAAATTACCCATCCATGTGTCAGATAAGTTAGTAGAGAAAGAGGTGGCATATAAGTTATTTCATGAAATAGATGGTCTTTATAATACCAAGAGAAAAGGGATCCTCCATAACTTCCCCATAACAATTATAAAGACCATTTTCAAGTCATGGGACAACATAGAGGTAACCTCCAAACATAAGTCTTCTTTCAATTTTCAAATAGATTAGATCAAATAGTGGGACCATTATGGTAGGGTTAAGGAGTATTTAAGGGTTTAAAATATTCTAAGTGTGCCCTATGATCATCAACCTGGTGCCTATTATCCTAGTTGTACCAAGGCATTCAACTAATCTAAGGTCACAAGAAGGTTGAAGGAGTATAATCTGAGCCTAGACTAGAAAATAACTAGAAAGGAGATGATAGATGGAAACTAGGGCCTAGGCAATACCATTTTTAAAGTAATGCACTCACTAGACCTCCTTCAACTCAACCAGAGGAGAGAAATCCTAATGAGATAAGTTCTTCTTCATCAATACTTGAGTCACCAAAGGTAGAAGATCAATAATTACCTCAAGAGGAGGTACACATGATAGCATTAGACCCTAATAAAACTATAGAGGATGTACTCAAAATATTATCACTATCTTATGAATCAAATGATGAAGAAGCTCAAATTGAAGAGACTAAGGAATAAAAGGTGAAGGCATTATTGGACTTAATTCCTATGGATACCCCAAAAGGAAGGTTGAGTTGGCTATTGTTCTTAGAGCCAATAAACCCAAAGTGACTTTCACTCCTCCTTTGAGTGAAGTTAATGTATTTAGTGAAGAAAACTTGATATATGGCCCAATTATCCTAGAATGGTTAATTTATGGACCTAGATTACAAAAGGTCCCTACTAGGCATCATCCATGGGCTATGATGCAATCCATCAACATCCATGTACATGAAAAGATCAAGCCATGGATTGTGGCTTTACAAAAAGAAGATGAAAGAAGATTGGCTACCCCAAAATGGTCAAGTGGAGCATAAGTGGATATCCTAGCTCCTAAAGTGACTCAATCATTAGTGGGAGTCAAGTTTGACCCCAAGACTACTAAATTATAGAGAGTAATGGAGAAAAAGGTCATGGTAGGAGGTGAGGAGATCACATACCAAAAAGTAGAACCATTGACCAATTTAAACCTAGTAGTAGGACAAAAGTTGATGAGAATATTATATTTGAGTAGAATGTGCTTGAATTAGCCAACGTATAATTAACATAATTACAAGATACCCTCAATAGATTTCAATAATAAAAGGAGAATTTGGAAAAGTAGACTATCTTGTCAGTCCCAAATGCAATGATCAAAATGTTTGAAGATACTTTATTTTATATGTTTAATTTTTTGAAGTCAATAAAGTCTAAAGAGTGTATTGAGCTAGAAAGATATTGTAGCCATGAACCTAGTTCACCAATGGTAGAACTCAAGAGGTAGATTAAAGGATTTGATCAACATCTTGATAGAAGATCAAGTTCTTGATTTAAAAATAATCAACATCTAAACATGGCCATAGGGTTATTGATAGACAAGATCAAGAGTCTGAGCAAGTGGTCCAAAAGCCTTGAAGATCTTTCTAAGGATGACAAATAATTATAGGAAAGGATAGATCATATATTAGGGATTATAATCAAGGATCCCACTAAACTTATCTTAATTGGCTTGATAACTGATGATGAATTTAAACATAGAGTCAACCAAGTCATGCATGAAGTAAGAAGTCAGATCCAAGGGAAAATAAGAGATGATAACACAAAGATCATATAAATGATATTTACTATATAAGAGAAGGTTGCATCATCTAGGAGCATAAAATAAGCATTACAAAGGGTTGATAAATATCTTAGAAGCATGGTAGATCAAGAGGATAAACTCCTCATGGATCCTATTGTCAACTTAAAGCTCATTGATGATAAAAATGAAAGGGAAATGAAGATCCTCCAAAAAAGGGGGGACTTTAGAAAAAAGGCCTCAAAGTTAAAATTGTCTACTACTAAATATTCTTTTACAAAGGAATGTGTAACTTGTAAAATTGCATAACTATACAATTATAATTTGACATAACTGATCAATGTACCTACTTAGTTTTTCTATATAATAGGTATTTCCCATTGTAAAAGAGAGGGAGTTTTGAGCAAGAAAGATTGTGATAATTTTGGAGTAATTTAATGCAAATAAAGAATTCTAAAAAGATTGTATCATTTTTTGTATGAATTGTTATCATGGCTTCTATCTCACCTATCTAATTTAGAATTCCAATATGAATGGTTTTTATGAATTCTTGATGTGTAGTTTTTAAATGTAGAGTTGTTAATTTATGTTAATGATAGATTGAATGAAAGTTCTTAGGTTCATTTTATATTCTATGCTCTTCTTATAGATGTGTTTATGCTATTTGCTTGCATGGGTAAATATTTAAGTGAATCTTGTTCTTATTTTCATTCTTATACTTCCTTAGATGTTTGCCTAATGTTGATGTGATTTGAACTTAAGTTTCTTCACCTCATAGATTGGTTTTAAGTGCATATTTGGATGATATTTGAACTTTTTCATAATATTTGTGTTAAAGATAAACAATATCATTATGTTCCTTCTCTACCCTACCCTTCCTTTTGCTTATTTTTAGACAAATTCATTTTAGAATAGCCTCATTGTGAATATACACTTTACCTTAGAATTTTAGTGTAATTCACTTCACTTAGTCAAGACTAATCCATTTTCACAAGGTTAACTATCAGGCCACTGTTGCTCCCAACAACCAAACATTATAAATATTGTGAAATAATTCACTTGTTTTGCCGTTATTCTACCAAAGATAACAAGATTTTCAAAACTTGCAACTCATGTATTAGATTATCTCAATTCAAAAATGAGTAATGTTTCTTAAACACTCAGAACCACCTGTGATACACTTACATACATCAATAGTAGGCATGAAATTTTAAGTTTAGCAAATACTAAGAAATCTACTCCTTGACTAATAAAATTTAAAGAAGATCTAATTTTAGTAGTTTATGCCATTAGTGGGGTATTAAATAAAATCCAAGGATTAAAATAATAAAATAATAGATTATAATGATAGAATTGGGTATAATTTTATAAATACATAGTTGACATAATTTAAAACTCAACTATATCTCTATTTGACTTTGTGAATACTATACACACAAACAGAGTTGAGCCTCAACCACAATGGGGCCATGTGTTAAATTTTAATGAATAATTGAGGTTCTTAGATGAAATATTATATACCATTTCAAACAAAGTAAGAGATAAATTATATCATAAGCTAAAATTGGTGTCTTTAGAATATATAATCTTGGATCAAAATTTTAAAAACAATAAAATAAATGATGTCATGTAATGGCACAACCAAATTGATGAATTGGTTAAACAACTAACATGCCAGGAGAGTAGAACAATTAAGTTGATATGAGGTATGCTTGTATTAAAAATTTATACACCATGAGGTTAATTAGTAAACATAAATTTATTTGAGATAAAACATAAGTATTCAATAAGCAACTTCAAAATAAGTGTTGATAGTTCATGTACTGGAAGTAGTGATCACGTTGTTCAAATGATCACATTTGTTAAGGAAAATGTTTATCAAGAAAAACCATTAATGAATCCTTAAAAATTCAATGATCATACACATAAAATTAATGGTAATTATTCCAATGTTATTTTTATACCCTATTAGTATTGATGTCAAAGTTGTATAAATAGGATTTGTAGCATGTGCAATTGCATACATAAGATTAAAAGAATAATATAATGCAAAGTCAGAGAGATTAGTAGCATATTAAACACTATATTCATCAACCCAACAAAAAAAATAAGGGCTTATTCTCCAACATATACATTGGTTCATACATTGGTTAGAGTTGTTTTTTCTAAGGTTGACTCAACTATAGCTTATTTGTATTCATATTCAAGTAACACTTTAGTACATAAGGTATTTACTTTTACTAATACTAACATAACAAGTTAATCTAAAAAAATTTATAGTTAATTATTAGCTACATCATTTTCCCATATACTTCTAGTAGTTTCAACTAGAGCTTATCCTAGTTCAAATCTAGCTATCACTAGAAACACCACCCATGCATTGTAAAGTGATTTGTGCTCTAACATTTTCAAGGTTATTTATAGTTTTTATTGTCTATCGAGAAATAATTTGTACATGTTAATATTTAAGCTAAATTAAGACATTCTTTTCAGATTTTTTATATTCAAAATGTATTTGAATAGGAGGTTGTGCACATCCAAAGTTATATATATGTGTCCCTTACTCATTGTAAAGAGAGGATAAATTTTGGGAATTAATGAAAGCTAGAATGTTTTATGAGATTTTACTGGGTTGTTTTATTATCCAACATTATATGTTTTACATGGAATTATAATCCTTTTATGAACATAGGTGGATTTAATAAGATTATAAAGGTCAAAGTTTTTGTAGGTCAACATGACCTAGGAATGAGGTGAATGAATCCTTCTAGCACAAATTTGGATCAATGGATTTTATCCCTAAGAATATGAATTTTAAGGAGGTATTTATGAACCCTCATAAATATAACAGATCAAATGGAAATATATGGGTATAACATAAATCCATATGTATGCCAAAACTTGATCCTTATAAAATAGAAGTAGGTTGCATGAAATCAACTGATGGATCACCAATTGTCAATCTACAACAATCTAAGGTGAAAATTAACATTGACAAACTAGAAAGAAGGGATATGATATGTTTATTTATGGGCTTTCACTCTTGCTTAAAAATATTCAAAAAATGCATGATTAAGTAGTGGATCACAAATGGAGAACCTCATATTTTGGTTTACCCTAATGGGTATTTTCTAGTTTTATTTATGAATGAAAAGGATAGGGAATGAATTTTCCAAGGTGGACCATGCCTCTTGTAATAGGTGGGTTTATTCATGAAGATGTGACATCCTATATTTTGAGTAAAAGAAGAATTACCATGAATGGCACCAGCTTAGGCCAGGGTATTGGGACTGTCAACTAAATTTTTGAACTTGAGAGAAATAAGTAGACTATAGAAATATCCACTTCAAATGTAGATTGTGCCATGAAAATGGGCACCTGGTCAAAGAATGTAAACTCTCCTCCTCTGCTAGTTCTAAGGAAGGCCCAAACCATGACATATTATAAGAGACAAAAATAAAGAATAATTTTAAATATAAGACTCTTTATTCCATACCCTCTCCCTCTAATAACAAATTTTGTGCTTTGGTTGATGAGGAACCTCTATAATATGTGAACCTTTCTATGGAATTTATGGAATTAAAACTTCCTAAAAATTAGTTTTAAAGAGATTATCAAGTTTCCCAACATAAGCCTGAAGGGAAATCCATGGATACTTTAATTATAAATATTTTTATAGATAAAAACCCTATCCTATTGGAAAAATATCACCCAATTAGAAAACATAAATTAGAACTAATAAATCCTCACATTTTGAATATAGAAATTCAGCTAGAGGATTATCCTATGCAAGTTTTAGTTCCTTACTCATAACCTATAGAATCTCCCTCTTTATTGGAGACCATTATAATTAGTCAAGTAACCAATAAGAAATTGAATATGGATACAAATCATAAGGAAATTAATGAAACTAATGTAACTCATATTCAAAAGAAGGTGAGAAATTGGTTTCTATGGGAAGGATAAAGAGATTTACCAAATGTATAAAAATAGCTCAACATGAAGTGCATATCATGGAATATAATGAGGATTAAACGATCACCATAAAATTAAAATTAAATTAGTATAATGGTGAAATTTCATCATATTCAAATGTTTTTATCTAAGAAACTAAGGTGGCTAGTGATAACATGAATCACATAGCTAAGAAAATTTGACCCGTTGTCTGTTTCCTTTCTGATATTGCTTAAGGAGCTTCAAAAGGTATTGATTTATTATGAGATACCAAAGATATAATGGTGACTAACTCCTTAACTTTTAAATACATTTTAAGTATTTTGAGTTAAATAAACTAATTTTATTTGTTAATGTCTACTTTTTTCCTACTTTAGAGGAGAAAAAATGACAATGGAAGACTCTAGATCACCTCATTTTCCTCTTTCCCACTGCATGGTAGATGATAGGAGGAAATTTTAATGATATTTATTCTTTGAAGAAAAAGATACACAGTAATAGGAAACTTAAATCTAGTTCTAATATTTTATTGGAATATAGTTCTAGTTCTTTCAATATCATTAATATTAAGCTTGAGAATGAGATGATGATCTAGTCCAACTAAATAATGGGTGTGTGGTGTCTCTAAAATATTGGATAGATTTATTCTTTTAGATTATTTTATTATTCATAAGCATATATGAAAATCCAAAATTTTAAACAATGCTAGCTCAAATAATTGGCCCATTATACTATACATTTGGAGGTCTCCCCTCCAAAAAACCCTTCTAATTTCAACTGATGTGGTTACATCATGATGATTTCAATAAAAAACCAAGAAATGGTGGAAGGAAGGTCAACTATTATTTAGAATCAAGATGTATAGTTTTTCCAAGAGGATTAATTTTATCAAAGCTCAATTAAAAAAATGGAATTGGGAAGATTTTGGGAACATTAAAGTTAAAAAGAAATAAATTATAGACAAGATGGAAAGAGTGAATGAAAGTATTCAATTGATTGGTTTGATTGAGAATCTTAAAAAAAAGATGATCTTGATTAGTCAAATGGAATAATGAAACTTAAGAGTGGAAATCATGTGGAAGTAGAAATCTAGGATAACCTAGCTTCAAAAGGGGGACACAAATACAATTTTTTTTCACAAGACCCTTCTTAAGCATAGATATATCAATCACATATCCTATTTAGACATGGAAATTTTTTCATGGATCTTCTCTTCTTAAGGTATTTCAAATATTATGATCAAATTCTATTCTCATATTTTATTTGTTGTTCCTTTGAAGTTGGAGTCCCAATAGAAAATTCTCTAAGAAATTCATTCTATTATATAGATGGATGATAGTTATTATCTTTTGGTAAAGATCTATGGATGAATTAAAAAAGGTTGTTTTTGGCATGCGCAAAGGGAAAACACCTAGACATGATGGGTTTATGATTGAATTCTATCAGGAGTTATTGTATTTTCTTCAACATGACCTCTTAGAGGTTGTGGAAGAAGCCATAGATGCTAAAGTAGATTAATAAAACCTAAATTATTTTAATTCCTAAATATCAAGAGGTCATGCATATTTTAGGGTTTTGGACTACTATTTTATTTAATGTTTTGTATAAAATTATATCTAAAATTATGGATAATAGATTGAAACATCTTCTCCTTAAAGTAAGGTAGTAATGTTATTAGTAGGTATATTCTTGATGAGATTCATTTATCTCAATAAGCCCTTCATTCTATGGAAAATCAAAACACCCCCACTATGTTCATCAGATTGGACCTTTCTAAATCATATGATAGGGTCGATTGGGACTTTATATTGAAATTTCTTCAACAATTTGGATTTTTTGAGGATTGGGTTCTCTAGATCAAAGGTTTCATTACTTCAATCTCCTCTATGTTGGTGAATGGATCTTCTACCAATTTTTTTGAAACATCTCAAGGAATTAGGTAGGGAGATTTGTTATCTCTTTATTTATTTTTCATCCTAGTTAAATGTTTGGGTACAATCATTTATAAGGGTAGAGATGAAAAAACTACTGAAGGAATCACTGTTTCCCATGGAGTTAGACTTTGACACACTTTCATTTTTTTGATGACACCTCTTTTTTCAAGAAAAACATCAAATTAAGAGGGCTTGATTTTCAACAAAAACTTGTAGTTATTCATTTAAGATATGGAGTAGGTTATTAGTGAGGATAAATACAAAATATTATTTTTTCAAACATCTCCTAGATAAGAGGCTTTGATATTTAACAAAATTTATTTAAAATTAACTACTCTCCTAGTTGTCTACCTTGGCCTTCCACTTAAGGAGTATGGACTTTAGGATTGGGGGTGGCTTTTGGATAGTTTAAAAGCCAAAATTTCTAATTGGACACATTAATTGTTATCAATAGGGGGCATAACTATTCTTATCAAAATTGGGTTGAAAGCCATTACAATATATTTTTCCTCATTCATGATTATCCCCAAATCTATTTTTGAACCTTTAGATCATACTTGCCAAAACAATTCGTGGAAGGGACCCAATCTTGACAAGAAATGGTCACTAGTGAGGTAGGATAAACTCTACCTCCCAAAGAATAATGGGGCTTGAGATTTCACTCTACACTCCTACATGGTTAGGTTATTACTACAAAAATTTATTGGGTTCTTATCCATTCACCAACCCAACTTTAGAATAAAGTGTTGAGAGATAAATATGCTAATAATTTTTACCTAGTTAAAATGGTTAGACTCTTTCTCCCCTCTTGAGGCTCCCTATTTCTAATTATTCTAAAAATTAGTGAGACTCTGATTAAAAATAATTTATTTTGGAATAATAGCAAGGGAAAAAGTTACCATTTTGGGAATTATGCATGGGATGGTCATCCACCCATAATTGACTAAACTCATCTCCAAGATATGGAAAAACTCCACTAGAAGATTTGGGTTATGATCTCCAAGTACTATAGATTCCCTAACTATTAATTAGAAATTTAAAGATAATGGATTCCTCTAAATTAGTGACTAGTTGACTCATATCAACAAATTAAAAATTAGATTATCTCTATTCTTAAATATATAGGTCTCTCTTTCTCTAATTATGAAGATATCACATGGGGTAGTCAACATAATGGTAAGTACTTAGTTGCTAAGGGTTGTTGATCCTTTAATCCTTCTAGTGATCACCCTCTTAGGATTTATTTTTAATAATCCATGGCATTAAAACCTCTAGCCTAAAGTTAGGTTTTTTATTTGGGTTTTTCTTCATGGTAAAGTCTTGATGAGAGATCAATTAATTAAAAGAGGTTACAATTGCCCATTTAGATGTGAGTTGTGTTGGAAACATGAGGAGTCTATCTCTCATCTATTCATCCTTCACCCCTTCATCTCTAAGCTATGTTATTAGTTATCTACTCTTTTGGATATTATTTTTTCTACTTTTTATTCACTTACAAAACCTATTCATAATTGGACTCACCTTTTCCAATTTAATGTTATCTCTAATCAAAAATTTTGGGTTGGGGCTTCCCTCATGATTTGGATTACCTAGAAAGAAATAAATGATAGTATTTTTAGACAAAGTATCAATGGTATTGATAAGTTCTAGCATCAAATTTTCACCGACATAAGATAATATGTGTTTCATGTGTTGAAAAATCCATGTGTTCCATCCTAGAAATGGATCCAAATTTTGTAAAGGTTGCATGTTGTTCCACATCCTCCTCATCCTCTGAGTTATGAGTAAATGAATGCTTCTTCCCCATTTATATTTTAGACCTCTACTTTATCCATACAAATAGTATATCAATGTGGAATCCTAGGCCTACCTATATTGGAGGCTATGTAAGGGAGGTGGACAACTCCATCACCATTTTATTCTCTAAAACTCTAGGCACTAACACTAATAACTACAATGAATTTCAAGTCATTGTTAAGGGTCTGTTGAATTCATGGAAAGTCAAATAGAAAAAAAATAAATTTTGGATAGATTTTATACTCTAGATCCAATTTTTATTGTAACCTAATATCTACACTTCTAAGGATTGAAGAATTGTGAGAATTATTTATAATATTTAATGTCTTCCAAAAAATATGAAAGAGTTACTTTTATGCATACACTAAGGCAACACAATCAAACAATAGATGCTTTGGTGATTTAGGCATTGGATAATTCTGATAGGTAGGGTTTTGGCCTTTCTCCTTTTTGGTGGTTGACAAAAATCAGAAATGAGTTTTTACTTATGCTCAACATGGACAACAATAATGTGGAAACTCCTAATGTCATTTAACTAGTTTATTAGTTTTGGGGCTTGTTACTTTTGGCTATGTCTGGGGCTATTTCAGTCATTTCCATCATTGGTCATGATGAAATATTGTTTGTATTATTATTTTACCATGTTTTATCTTTCATGAGCCTCTAGTAATCATTTTTTGGCTTCTCAACTATTACATGCAAGGCTCAGTGACTGATTTTCTATTGGCTAGGTGTGATCTTTGAAAATTCCAAAGGGGGAAGGTTAGGTACGAGCCCTAGGCATTTTAAAAAAACATTTACCCCTACCTCCTTGGGTCTTACCTAAATGTGGAATTTATTTGAGATATTTTCCACACAAAAAATCATGGCCCTTCATAAATATTAGACCATATCACCCTTCATAAATATTAGACCATGTTGATATAACACAATAGATGAATCAACTACCTTATCCTCCTCCTATGCATATTGTATCATAACACTCAAATATTAGTGAGGTTAAGATATATATTACTAACATGTAAATAAGTTTGAGTCTTACATTGGAAGCAAGGAACATGCCCATTATCTTGTTTATAATTAGCATAGACCCATTCTCATCTTGTTTAAAATGTTATTAATTGATAATATTATAAATATGATCTTGTGAAGAATGGGAATGTGTCCATTCTATAAAATATTTTAAATTAATCCCATTTTATGTAATAAAAATATATTTTATATCATTTATATTGGGTTGTTATCCATTCTTAAGTATAATTATCCATAAATACACATAAGAATTAAAATTTAATATTACCAATATGTGATTTATCACCAAGTGGTACTCATAATGAATGGAATAAATCAAAGAGATGAATTAGCTTCTAAAAGTCCAAAATATATTAATACTCAGAAAAATGTTAAATAGTACAATCAATAAAATATTTGTCAAATATTACAAGTATTATTTGAATTTATAGTAAATAACAATAAATGATGGAATGGATTAATATATGGTTAATATTGTCACTCCATAAAAATAATAAAATGATCTAAAATCATAAAAAAATTATCAAAATAATTGTGTGGAATAATATAATTACAATGATATAATAAATAATGAGCAAACAATAGAAACTCCAAAAATAGTTAATCACAACGAGCTTGTGATTCCGAAGGCCAAACATGTACCACTTAAAACACTCACAACTGATCCACAAGGGGGATTATCATTCATTCCATGGAAACTAGGGAATCTTTAGGACACATTTAGATAAATTCATGAAAACTTTGTAGATATTTGTCACACATGGATGGAAGTCAATTAGATTGAAATTATCAAAGAAAATATAGATAATGACAAATGGGAAGGGACCATATAAGCCAACGTAATTCCTTACATGAAACTAAATGCTTGGGTAAAGTTCCCATTATTATTCCTTATCAAAATACTTATAAATATTGTCCTCAAATACATGCATAATTGGATATTTTTAATAGACCAACCATGACACATTACTATAGAAAAAATTGAACATGTTACATGGTTGATAAATGAAGCACATAAAATAAAAAAGAATGATAAAAAGGGTATATCAAGGTGAAGGTTATGACACATTATTTTGGATATAAAAAAAGAAATAAGGAATAAAAATTACCTCCATAGAAAACCTAAAATTCATATATGCAGTGAAGGCATTGTCATGAAAGCTATACTTCAATAACTAGGAGGAACCCATGAGCCAAAAAATGTGTGGTATCCTTCAACATGATATCACTAAAGAAAAAATAAAATATATATCAGGGTCTCCTAAACCAATTCAATGCCAATATTAACAAAATAAAAAAATTTAAGTATGGCTTCTATTATAGCTCCTTATTATTTTTTTGAGCATGTATTTTACCAATACCCTCCCTAGGAAAGATAGACAATTCTAATATGTACTTGTTAAAAAAGTAGGGGAATAAATAAAAACATATATGGATACCTTAAAAAATGGGACCAAGTAACACTATTATTCCAATGGGGGGATGTTTTTTGGATAAAATTTATGACCAAGTCCATGTGTCAACAAATTTCATCAATACAAATTCATGCAAATTTTGATTACTGGTGAATAATGAATCTCTCTACATCATGCCCTATGTGGGTCACAAATTAATTTTACTTCTAGTCCCCTATGAGGTTTCATATGAATAAGTACAAGTCCTTTCTATGATCTAGATATTCTTTAAAAAATAGGGTGGCTAGTACTACTAAGCATAATTGTGATAATTATAGAACTATTAGGTGAAACATAGGCTCAACCAATATGTATCAGTTACAAAAAATATTAAGAGGATGAAGTATAAGAATCTATGGACATAAAAGTCATACATATGGGAATCCATTTATCCCATATCAAATTAGAAGCACACTCATGAAATCTAAAGAGGTCATTTCCACCAAAAAATTATAAGGTGGAGATGTAAATGAAATGAGTTGTAAGTTACCATAGATTTAACACAATAAAATAACATGAACATGTAAAATCTACAAGACACTCTTAGTCCCCCCACCCAAAATACTAAGACAAAAAGGTAAACGAATCTGATTTGATCCTTCTAAACTAGACACATTGTTTGAAGTAGTAAATAATAAAAATAAGTGGTATAAGATGCCACCTAGAAAGAAAAACAAGAAAAAAAGAAAGAAATAGGTGGGGAAGAATCAAATAAGAAAAAAAAGCTAGTAGAAGAAGCTGTCCAAAAAATAAAAATAGGGGAACAATAAAGTGGTATGTGAAGTCATAAAACTCACAAAATAAAAATTGGTACATGATGCCATAGCATGAGCCAAGAAGAAAGAGATGGTAGATGTCATATAAAAATTCAAATATAAATAATAAAATAAGATCAAAATACTAAAGGCCAAACAAACATGGGAATCATGAGAAACAAAAATAAGATGAACTAGAAATAAAAAGAAAGAGAAAAAGGCATAAGAGGAAAAGACCAAAGAAGAGGTGGTGGAATAATAGAAAGCCACAATGAAAAAATCAATGGAATAATCCACCTTGAAACAAAAATCCAAGGAGGTTTTAGCATCCCAAAATAATTAATAAAAAGAACATTAAAAATAAAAATAAAAATTATAAAAATAAAATATTAACCAAGAAGAACTAGAAAAAAGATGGGAGAAAATGAAAGGAGAGATAAGGAAGAAGTAAAGAAGAAAAAAGAGGTGGAAAAATAAGCCACCTAAAAAGTATAAAAAATGGAAGAAATTGGTAGATGAATCTAAACAACTATAAAAAATGTTATAACCAAAGTTTTAGAGTGGGCCAAGAAGAAAGTGGCATTATAAGTTGTCATAGAAAATCTAGAAATAGATAAATCTGTAAAATAGAACCATGTAGTAGTAGTAACCACAAGATAAGCAACATTACAAACACAAACATCCCCCCTTTCATCCCAACTCACTCCAACAACTTTCCCTAAACATTCCAAAACCACACTTTCTACATCCCAAGGCACTTTACCTACACAATTCATCACTACACAAGACTCCCTCACCAATATAAAGGAAAATTTGGAAAAATGTGTGAACAAGATTTAGTTCCATCTAATAATTTTGTAATCCACACCACAAGGGACCAACATACATTTAAATAAGTTATCACCCATGTAGAATAAATATTTGGGGTGCCTATTTCATGAAAGTGTGAATCTTGATTGGATGGAATTATTTTTTATTCTATAATATGTGATATAAAAAGTCATTAAATATCTCCTAGTCCTAGCCATAGTATGAAGATAATCCCAAATGTCCCCTAAAACAGTGATTAAAAGAGATAGTGAAATAGCTGAGCAAACATCAGTCATTATATAGACCATAGTATAAATATATCTAAACCACTTTTGTATATAAATTCAAGCATCAAAAAATACACAACCATTGGTCAAGAACTCATAACATGGGACTACACTTAAGGTAAACATTTCTTCTCTTTAGAAAGAAATATCAAATAACACAATGTACATTTTATTAACACAAGGGTGGCCAATGACAACATTAGAAATAAATAAATAATTATATATTCTGGATTAGGAAATCAACAAATATTCCACCTTATATGATAACATAAAGGGTCCATTTGGCATATAAAGGGCACAAAATTTTAATGAGCAATTTTAGCCAAAATAAGAGTAACAATCATAATTAATGTTTGATATTAAATAATCTTGAAATCTACTTAATCAGTTTATGTAAATATTAAATCAAGCCACCAATTAAATTATGAATTCATAAAAATCCTTTGTCATCCATACTTCACTACCTGACATTACCAATTTTATTTACAAAAGCATTCCATTAAATAAAACATCACAACAATCTAGTGGATAAATTATGGAATGGAAATTGTTTGATCTCACCAACAGTTTATAATTTTAGGTAAAAATACTTAATCTTTGAGGGACTATTCATTTTTGGTTTGTATTGAGCATGATACAAATTTTAATTTTGAAGATGATGTTGGAATTATTATTCATTGGAAAATATAACATAGAGGCCACATTACATAAGCCTACATTCGTACCTTAACAAAAAATAGTCTTCATACTATCACAATACATAACCTTTACACCACAGTAGTTCAATTATATTTAGGATTGGAAAATATTGGAACATGCATATGAAACCAATCTTTTATATATTGATGAAAAGTGAATTAATACACGTTACTATTTGTCTGTGTAATTATTAGTGTTATTTTTATTTATGCATGATTAATAGAATAAACATTAGGTTAACTTAGACAAGTTTTATTATAAACATTATTGATGTATGAAACAATGAGTCATATCTAGAATAATAGAATATTAACTCATGGTTTGACTCAAGTTTCATGTCAACACTTAATATCTTTTGAAGAATGGACATGTGCCCATTTTACCCAAGATATTAAAAATATTATCAATTAGTCCTATTCTACACAATATAACTATGTTTGACATGTAGATTATTAGTGGGTTTATGGTCTATGGTTTATAATCAACATTATTTAATTATAAAATTTTATTTAAACATAGTAATATGGATAGAGTTCATCCTATTTAATCATGTCATTTGATATATGATTACTATGTTTAAACTATCATATGTAACCAATGTGAATGTATGGATGAGAAATATTTAGGGAAATCATAACCTATATATGTGGCATGTGTGTTACATTCCATATGATGAAATAATATATGCCAAGTCAATATAACTAGATAATTTCTATAGACATTAGCATAGTTTAAAACATCAAACTATGAATTTAAGGTTTGACATTATTTTCATGTTAACATTTGGTGTCCAAGCCCAAGTTTATAAAAAACTTAATGAATAAAGATAATTAACCACTAGATTTATTGAAACTAATGAAAGGGTATTAGCACAGTAGGAGTAGTAAAAATTAACAATAGAAGTAAAATCAACAACACTTGAAATAGTTGAGCAGTAGGGTTTGAGGGAAAAAATATTCAATTGAGAATTGTTAAATAGTGTCTTTACAAAATAAAAATAAAAGCCCAAGTTGAAAACTAGTAAATGACATCTTGAGAGAAAAATAAAAATAAAAAATATACCCTTAAGTTTAAATTAAGTAAATAATGTCATTTGGATAAGAAAATCAAGGGATAATAATAGAGTGCATCCTATAAATATCATCAGTCGAATTGAGCCAACATGTATGAATCAAGAAAATATGTCACAATATCAGAACTAGACACTCAATAAAATAAGTTATTAAGTTGACCATTTATAACTCCATAGGCAAATACATAAATCATATCAAACACAAAATAAATAAAACATGTCTAACTAAGTAATAAAAACCACCGAGTGGATCACCAATCAAATAGAAATCATAAAAATGAAAATACAAAAGATAAAGTCAATAATATGAAAACAACAAGGTTGAAAGGATGGACAAGATTATTAAATGACACATCCAACCTCTATCAATGACCATGTAAAATAACCACATGTACAATCACCAAGTAGTCTTGTAGATATCTCACTTGACACCCCAAATGAACCAAAAATCACTGAAAACACTATAAAATTACAACACCAACTCTTTCCATTTCACAAAGATATCCAAATAACAAAACTATGTGAAAAAGTTTCCATATCCATTTTCTAACTAAGTGATCCACAATAATGTAGAGACAAAAAAATGGTCACCCCACATGTCACTAAAAATTTGATCCTTCATGATCCCTAAGGCAAAGCATGTACTCACTAAATAAATAATCCCATATCATGAATGAGCATTTTGTAAACTACGAGATGGTATTTCATACCTAAAAGACATGTTTAAATTCATCCATACACATTCGGTAGAAATCAAACATACCTAGATGGAGGTAAGCTAAGCAAATCTCATTCATCAAATGCTAAAACATAATACTTGGGATGGGACCACCAAATCAAAATACATCATGTAGATTAAGCTATATGTTTGTGATATATTCACATATTTTATGAGGGTAGACACCATAATAATAATTCTACGTAGTTATGTGTGCAATAGGATCTTTTTCATAGACCAATCTCATTTGATAAACATCCATAAAATTAAATGGGTAACTTGGTTAATAAATGAAGGAAAAAATATTATTAAATATGAGAATAAGGGTTCTTCCAAAGGTAAATATTCCACCAATTACTTAACAATCACCCAAAATAAACATGGCATCCACATATCATCCATCCCTAGTACAATATATAGATACATGGTAAAATTAGTGGCATGGAAATTTTATTTTACCAACAAGGAAGATGGTGTAAGTCCTAAGAGCATAATGGTGGAATTTGATATGATGTTAATGAATATCAAATACAACTTTTTCTAAGGAATCATGGATAATTTCTAGGCTAACATGCAAAAAATTAAAAAAGGTAAGCATGATTTATGTTATGGATATTTAGATTCTTAAATATGGATTTATATGTTAAACTAGTCTTGTACACTTGAAAAATATCACTTAAGGCTCTACCTTTAAGTTCTTGACCTTATGGATAGCTAGTAAGCTCACATTCACCACCTCAGTAGTATAAAATTCTTATCTTATAGTCTGACCATGTAATCCAAATTATCTATATCACTTGTATCCCTTAGTACAATTGAATTATGATATATATAATTCAATGTTAGTTACAGAGCTCCAATAGTCATTTTTGCTCCTAGACAATTGCTTGTAGACTTGGATAGTAGCATCAAATCTACTATACATTATCAAATGTAAATTTATATACATTACAAACATTCAAAATTTCAAATCATTCAAATTGTATGGATCTAATTATGATGTTTCATTAACCCTTGTGGGAAGAAATTTTAAAAATAAGTGGTATACATATAAGTTAAAGATAATTCATTATTTACATATAAAATATCAAGAAGGAACTTATTCAAGATCATTCAATCAATTTCATAATTTATTTATACTACTGTATTATTCCCTATTTATATATTAGTCATAGGATGAGTCATATTACATGTTTGAAACATTCAAAAAATAACCCATGAGAAATATTTGCCAAGTTACAAGCTAGATCCCTACATGCACTTGCATATAACATTATACATCATTGGTCACACACAATCTAACACATTGATGAAAAATACATATGTATGAGGCCCTCTTGAGAGTATTATCTATGTAGGTAATGCTCATTGACTAAGGGATCATTGAGGTCTGCATGACTTTTTGATCCCACTAAACCATTTTTATCAAGGTGACAAGACCTAAGAAGAGGATCTAGGGATTGAGTTATATTATGATATGAAAACCTTTTGCCTATTATCTAAACACATAATCTTAAATGAAAAAAACCTTAAAAGATCCATTTCAAAGTTTTAGTCAACAATCAATAATTCTTATAGGATAACTACATTAAAGCATAGATATTAGTGTCAACATAAGTATCTATAGGGTGACACAAGTTTACATGCTAATATAAATATAATTTTTATAATATAATGACTAGATCAAAATCATCTTATAATCTATTTTTACACCTACATCACTCATATTTTATTGCACATTAGTGCATAAACTAAGTATAATTTATCATTTGTATTTATATTATTAAAATATAAAATGTTGTAATTTATATATATATGACATATGTATACACATAATTTTTTATTAACTTTACAAATTAATAAGACTTTATATCTTGTAGGAACCTGTCAAGTTTCAATCTCTTTGATCTTACACCATAAAGGGTGCACCGGTAAAGGGGAGAGTAGACCATTGGTACTTCACAAAATTGTTGTGTATTTATTTCATTCCTACCATTTGTCAAACCACTTGCTATCAACACAACCTTCTCCTATGTACTTCCCTAAGCTTTATCTCCTCTCTTTCACCCTCCTCTAGTAATTTTATGCCATCATTAGTCCTTCCTAAACCTATAACCCTTTTTGATAGTTTATAATATATAGATTTGACCAGACTAACTTTTTATTCTAATTGATACATGTTATTATGAATTAATAATACATAATCGATTGGGCCCACTTTGTATTCTAATTGATACTTATTTTATAAATTAACAATACAAAATTGATTGGGCCAACTCTATTTATTAATATTTCATAAAGCTTTAGGGTTAGATTTAGCTATATATACACATTAATTTCCATCATTTATTAGAAATATAAGATAATAATAAGAGATATATATTTTTCATCTTCTTTTCCACCATTCTACTTGATGAGCATAGCTTAGGGTTTCATAATTTTTTTGGGGATAGAGATCTTGTCTTGTGGAGAAGTATTTTAGATGCATTGATAGGTTGTGTATCCTAGAGCTGATTTATCAATTTAAACCTTACATAAAACAAAAACCTCTTGAGAATAACCTCAACCAAGGGAGAGATTGAGGTTTGATAGGTTTATCTTCAAGGGTAAGTATTCCTAACATTGTTCCTCCATTATAAGAGTAGATAGATATGCATTTGTACTTCTTTGTCATGAATTAGGATTCCATAAACATTGACATGAGTATATGTATTTTATGCATGTTTAATTTTAATGTTTATTACCCCCACTTTGTGCCACAATCTTTGGTGATCACTACATTAGACTTTACTTTACATGTTATTAATTTAGTGAATTTGAGAACATATGACCTAGTTAGGGTTATATAGTTTTGATTTATTGAATGCTTTAGAATCCTTCATAGTAATATTATTATGGTAAGATATCCCTTGGCTAGGTATGGAGGATACATCTTGGTCATGACATCGAATATGTAATGTATCTATAATTAGAAGTGTAAGTAGGATTTATATTCTTTGAGATAGGATTGATTTACTAATTTGTTACATTTCTCATTGCATATATTTTGGTGAACTCAATGTGAATCTAAACCTTGCAAGTTTTCTTTCATGCTATCATTTTTATCATATTTTTATATTTTTCCATATTTATAATAATATATCAAACCTGTCAGTATAGTTATAACAATATGTGCACATAATTGACACCACAATCATATCAAAGTGACTCTGGTCTATTTGTGTAGGTCTTCACTGAACATAGGTAATAGTATTGATCTTGTTGATATAGTATTCTTATTCAGTGAAATTGTACCAACTAGGTCAAAACAATCAACTCTATTTATAGTACTTCTTTTTGACATTCAAGTTCTACCAACTAAGTTGACCCATACAACTTAGTTTGTAATATATATATTTTTGGCATATAGGGTTTTGTAAACTATGTCATGCTAGTTGACCCAATTGGTAGAAATTCAAAGAAAAAATTGAGAATCACAACATAAAAATGTGTAAGCTTAATCATCTTAAATCCCACCAAGGTTTGTCTCTCTATCATTTTAATATTTCTTTCAATTTTTTTCACAAGTTAGAAGTATTAAAAACTATAAGCTTACAACTAACTAGGTTAACCTAGTCGACTTAGTTCTGTAGTCTATCTTCTACCTAAGAGACATAGTCAACCTATTTGACATTTTTATTGAAGTCCTTACTTCTATATAATAGTCATAACTAGGGTTCATTTTAGTGGGTCATATAAATAATCCATAGAGGTCCCAAGGCAAATCAGATTTGCAATGGTGGCAAATCAGTTTAGAAGACACATCAATGCACAAGCAAATAAGGTGACACCATATAGTGAATCACACATGGCCTACTAGTTTTCTCTAAGCCTCATAGATGAAATATAACATGGTAAAAGTTAATGATATTATATCATAGATAAATTCCAACATGATGCAGATGAATGATGGTGGTATGTAGGCAGACATCTATGGGATTTAGGGGAGCAATGACATAGGGAAGATGAATGTTGGCATGATGTGGATGGATGTTTGTACTATGAATATGGATGCCTACATAATATATTCAAATGTCAGCATATTATGGGTAGATGTTGGCATAATGTAAGTAAACATTGGGCTCATATAGGTAGATATAAACACTATGCAGATGGATGTTTATGTAATGCAGATAGATTCTAATAACGTGACGATGAATTTTGATTCATCTATTCTCATCTACATCATGTTGGAATTCATCTACATGGTGTTGGCTCTCATCCACATCATGCCATTGAACACCATCATGGTACAAGTGGCCTCCAACACTATGTATAAGGATGTTAGTACTATGTGCTCACTATGTAGCTCTAAGAATATTAAAGGTTAAATCTAGAGTATTTACAGTGTCTCTCGCTAATGAGAAGGTGCCTAAGCATGCATGTGGGATTATTATTTACCATACTTTTATGCATGTGAGATTATTATTTACCATAACATCTTAATCTTGCATGTTCAATCCATGTTCTCACTACATTCCAAACTTTTATTCTTTTAAGCTTTCCCAAGGGTAGCCTATTAGCACATGACATAGATAATTGATGCCCACCTATAGACTACTAAAATATACTCATAGATTAATGGTGTTCACCTATAAACTACTAGTGTATACCTATAGTCTATATATGGGTGCTCATAATCTACTGATGGATGCCCATAGACTACCAGTGTTTGCCTATAGATTGCCAACATCTACCTGTAGACTGACAACATCCACCCATAGGTAACCTATTGTCAACCACCGACAACTTACTTTTATCCACCCACATGCTATCATTAGGCACTATTATATTGTAGTCAAAAGCCTATAGGTTATCATTGTATGCCTTGTTAGAAACTATTGATTCTTGAGGCCCTCTTGGGACCTGAAATGCAAACCACCAGAAATATTCCTAAAGTTTCTCGATGGTATATGGAAAATTCCTCGGGATTGGATTTTGAGGTATCAATGAATTACATTTATATGAGGAAATTTATATTCAAAAGTAGGTGAACCTCTCCTCAAAATTAATTTTGACCCCAAAAATTTAGGTGATCCTGCCCTGTTGGCCACTCTACAAAAATTTCCAAATGCTAAATTTAAAAAATGGAATATTCATAGATTAATGAATATTCACCACTAAAAAAACTTAGGTAGAAACCCAATTGAATCTATTCTAAATTTTTTTCATATAGTGTCTCCTAAACTAACTTTGTATTATTATTAATCAAAGAATTAACAACTATTTACTAGTAATTAATTCACATTTCATTTTAAGTTATTTCTATTCGTAGAGTAATTCACATTGTCTAAATATGTGGTTTTTCAAATTACCATTCTAATTACACTATTTTAATATTTTGCACACACTATCAAATCACATAACATTCAAAATGCATTTAAACATTTTTCTTCCCAAGGCCTACCTAATTAGAGTTCATCACAAGGAGGTAAGTTGACTTGGTTTTTTGGCTAGGTATAAATTTGTGGTTAATGGTATATATTAGCAAATCACCTAACACCCTTATCACTGTAAGATTGTGAAGTAAGGGGGTACGCCCTAATACCAAACTAGTACCATTTCTAATACATATCCCTTTTAGCCTAAACTACCTAAAACTAACCTTAGATTGATTTTTATTTCTTTGTTACATGTAACTCTCTATCACATTAATTACAAACACTCTTATAAATTAACAATAATTTAGGAATGAATACTTAACCAACTTTTAATTTCAAGTTTTTTCTTGCTCTCTAATCATTATATTCTATATTAAAAAACCTGTACTAGACAACATTGGTGCAAGATTTGTGTTGTGTGCTCCAATCAGACCAACTACACTGATTCAATTACTTGTATGTTTTCTTTCATATGCTTAGAAATAATATTTATTATTTTTAGATCACTGTCATTTATGTTGACACAATATCTCATTAACTGATTCACCTTTTATATCTATAGTACACAATAGACTTATTTGAATCTATATTATTATTATTCAATCAAAATTTCTCTCTATAGTATTCAGTCAACCTAATTGACTTAGTACCTATGGGATGACCTTCTTCCTTTTGGCCAACTTTGTCTTCATCTAGAGCCTTGCTTCAAAGTAGTACTAAATTGACCCAACTGCTTAGTACCTATCATCTAACCATATTATTTTATCATATTATTCTATCTTCATTTCATGTCCTTTTTTTTAAATAATACATAGTTGACCTTATTGACTCTATACACCTTGGTCGATACTAATTTGTGTGTGGTTAACTAGTCTTATTTCATAATGATGTCATCTTTTTATCCTCTACTTAGTCAAAAACATTGCATAATTAAGAATTTAGATCATACCCTCACTTATTTTATTACTTCAGATGAAAATATTCAATTTATCCCTTCATCCTTTCCTAATCCAAATCCAATCACTACACAATGTCATATAGTTGAGGTCCTTCATCCTAGTCCTCCTCTTATTACCAATGGTGGGGATTATTTTGTTACACCCATAACAAGAGCACCTAGTAGTATCACTTCATAAAGTAACATGGTTAAAATCAATCAAACTAATGATCTAGATGATTCCAAATTATTCAAAAATATAGATGATAATACCATTTACACTCCTAACAAGAATAGTGGATTTACCAAGATTCCTTCTTCTTTTACCATACTTAAGATGAATAACACTAATGTTGGGAATCATCCACCCAATACCCCTTCTCCCACCAAAACTAATAATCCCCTCCTAAAAACACTAATAAACCACCTTCAAATACTAATGTACAAATCAAATAACTCAAATTATTATTGGTATTGATTTTTTAACGGATCCCAAGGATATCATGGTGTCTAAATCCTTTACATTGAAAGATATTTTAGCTATTTTGGCTAAAAATAGAAAGTCAAATAAACCAATTTTATTTGTCAATGTATACTTTTTTCCTACTTTGGAGGAGAAAAAAAACACAATGGAAGACTCTTGATTACCTCATTCACCACTTTACCTTTGCATGGATGATGATAGGAGGTGATTTTAATGATATTTCTTCCTTGATGGAAAATATAGGTAGTAATAAGAAACTTGAAGCTAGTTCAAATATTTTGTTGGAATATAGTTCTAGTTCTTCTTTTAATATTAATGATATTAAGCCTAATAATTAGATGATGACCTATTCTAATAGGATAATGGGTGAGGATGGTGTCTCTAAAATATTGGATAGATGTATTATTTTAGAGGATTTTCTTGTTCATGAGCATATACCAAAATCCAAAATTTTAAACAATGATAGCTCAAATCATTATCCCATTATACTATAAATTCAAGGGTCTCCCCTCCAAAAAACTATTTTTGATTAAAGTTGATGTGGTTTCATCATGATGATTTCAATAAAAATTAATCAATGGTGGAAGGAAGGTCAACTATGCTTTATAATCAAGATGTATAATTTTACCAAGAGGCTTGATTTTATTAAACCCCAATTTAAAAAATGGAATTGAGAAGAGTTTGGGATCATTAAATTTAAAAATAAATAAATTATGAATAATATGGAAAGAGTGAATGAAATGATTTGATTGAGTGGTTTGATTGAGAATGTTAAAGAAGAAGCATTGATCTTGATTAGTCAAATGGAAGAATGGAACTTAAGAGAGGAAATCATATGGAATCAAAAATCTAGGATAACCTAAATTTAAGAGGGGGATAAAATTACTAATTTTTTCATAAGACCCTTCTTAATCATATATATCTTTCAATCACATATCTTATTTAGATATGGAATATGTTTCATGGGTCTTCTCTTCTCAAGGTATTTCAGATATTGTGATCAAATTATATTCTCATCTTATATTTGTTGCTCCTTTGAACTTAGAGTTCCAAAAAAAAAATCTCCAGGACATTCCCTCTAATATATAAATGGATGATTGTTATTCTCTTTCGGTAAATATATCTATGGATTAAATAAAAAAGGTATTCTTTGACATGAACAAATGGAAAACACCTAGAGATGATGGGTTTATGATTGAATTCTATCAAGAGTTCTAGGATTTTCTTCAACATGACCTCCTAGAGGTCCTGGAAGAAGCCATGGATGCTAAAGTGATTCTCAAGTAGATTAATAGAACCTGTATTACTTTGATTCTTAAATCTCAAAATTTCATCCACATTTTAGTGTTTTGGCCTTTTATTTTGTGTAATGTTTGTATAAAATTATATCTAAAATTATGGCTAACAGATTGAAACATATTCTCCACAAAATTATGTCCTCAAAGTAAGGTATTTTTGTTGTTGGTAGGAATATTCTTGATGAGATTATTTTAGCTAAATAATCCCTTCATTATATGAAAAATAAAAACACCCTCATTATATTCATTAGATTGGACCTTTATAAAGAATAAGATAGAGTCAATTGGGAATTTCTCTTGAAAGTCCTGAAATAATTTGGATTTTCCAAGTATTGGGTTCTCTAGATTAAAGGTTGCATTAATTTAGTCTCCTATGTGCTTGTGAATGATCTTCTACCAAACTTTTTACAACATCTCAAGGAATCGAGTAGGGAGATTTGTTATCTCCCTATTTGTTTATCATCATGGTTAAATGTTTGGGTAGAATCATTTATAAGGGTATAGATGAAAAAATATTGAAGGAATCACTATTGCTTATGGGGTTATACCTCTGACACACTTTTAATTTATTGATGACACCTCTCTTCTAGGAAAAACATCAATCAAGAGGATTTGATTTTCAACAAGAAGTTGCAGTTATTCAGTAAATTTATGGGGTAGGTTATCAGTGAGGAGAAATATAAAATATTGATTTTTCACATGCCCCTATACAAGAGGATTTGATCTTTAACAAATTGAATTTTAAATTAACTACTCTCCTAGTTCTCTACTTTGGCCTTCCACTTAAGGAGTATAGACTTTTAGGTTGGGGGTATTTTTTGGATAGTTTAAAAGCTAAAATTTCTAATTGAATACATTAATTATTATCAATGAGAGGCATAAATATTATTATAAAAAGAGTGTTACAAGCCATTCCAATTTATTTCTCCTCAATCATGCATATCCCCAAAGCCATTTTCAAAGCTTTAGATCATACTTGCCAAAAATAATTGTGGAGGGGACCTAAGATCGAAAATAAATGTTCATTAGTGAGATAGGATAAAATCTACCTCCCAAAGGATAATGGAGGCTTTGGATTTCACTCTACACTCATACATGGTAAGGCTCTTCCTAAAATTTTTTATTAGAGACTTATCCACTCAACTACCCAACTTTGGGATAAAGTGTTGAGAGATATATATGCTAGCAATTTTTACTTAGTTAAAATGGTTAGACTCTCTCTTCCCTCTTGAGGATCCCTGATTCTAGTTATAAAAATTGGTGAGACTCTAATTAAAAAAATATATTTCTGGATTAATAATAATGGAAAAATTTCCCATGTTTGGAGTGATACATGGGATGGTCACCCACCCATAATTGGGTAAAATCATCTCCAAGATCTTATGGAATAACTCCACTAGAAGAATTAGGTTACAATATCCAAATATTATAAATACCCCAACTATTAATGGGAAATTGAAAGATAATGGATTCCTCTAAATGAGTGATAGGTTGACTGATCTCAATAAATTATAAATCAACATATCTCTATTCTTAAAGATATAGGTATATCTTGATTTAATGAGGAAGATCTCACATGGGGTAGTCAATGTAATGGTAAGTGCTTAGTTTCTAAGGGTTACTGATCCTTGTCTCCTAATGATCACTCTCAGGAATATTTTTAATCATCCATGGCATTAAAACCTATAGCCTAAATTTAGATTTTTTATTTGGGTTATTTATCATGGTAGAGTATTGATGAAAGATCAATTAAGTAAAAGAGGTTACAATGACCCATTTAGATGTGAGTTGTGTTGGAACCATAAGGAGTCTATCTGTCATCTCTTCATCCCTTGCCCCTTCATCTTTAAGTTATGGTAGTAGTTAGCTACTCTTTTGGAGATTCTTTGGTCTACTTTTTATTCACTTATAAAACCTCTTCATAATTGGACTCACCTTTTTCAATTTGATGTTATCTCTAATCAAATTCTTTGGATTGGGGTTTCCCTCTTGATTTGGATTACCTAGAAAGAAATAAATGCTAGTATTTTTAGACAAATTATCAATGGTATTAACAAGTTTTGTCATCAAATATTCACCAACATCAGATAATACATGTTTCACATGTTGAAACACCTATGTGTTCACTCATAAAAATGGGTCCAAACTATTTAAAGCTTACATGTTGTTCCCCATCATCCTCACCCTCTAAGTTATGATTAAATGAATGCTTTCTTTCCCCTTTCTATTTTAGACCTCTATTTTATCCATATAGATAGTACATCAAGGTGGAATCCTAGGCCTACATATATTATAGGCTATGGAAGGGAGTTGGACATTTCCATTGAATTTTTATTCTCTAAAACTTTAGGCACTAACTCTAATAACTACCCAGAAGGGTAGGCCATGGTTAAAGGTCTATTTAATTCTTGGAAATTCAAATAGGAAAAAAATAAAATTTGGATAGATTATATGCTCTAATTCTAAATATTATCATAGCCTAATATCTACACCTCCAAGGATTGGATAATTATGATAATTATTCATAAGATTCAATGTCTTATTATAAAAATATGAATACAAATACAAATATATTTTATATCATTTATATTGGGTAGCTATCCATTCCTAAGTATAATCAGTCACAAGTACGAATAGGATATTAAAATTTATTATGACTAATATATGATTTATCATCAAGTGGTATTGATAATGAAATAAATTAAAGGGATGAATTAGATTTTAAAAATTCAAAATATATTGATATATCAATAAAATTTTAAATGGTACAATACCTAAAATATTTGTAAAATATTACAAGTCTTATCTAAATTTATGCCAAAAAACAACAAATAGTGGAATGGAATAATATATTAATCAAGATTGTCACTCCATAAAAATAATCAAATGATCTTAAATAAAAAAACTCTTTCAAAATCATTGTGTGGAATAATGTAGTTACAAAAATTGACTAAATAATGAGAAAACAATAGCAACTCCAAAAATAGTTAATCAAAATCAGCTTGTGATTCTAAAGGCCAAACATGTACCACTTAAAACACTCACAACTGATCCATAGGGGGGTTATCATCCATTCCATGGAAAGTGGGGCATCATTAGGACACTTCTAGATAAATTCAAGAAAATTTTCTAGATATTAGTCACACATGGATGGGAGTCAATCGGATTGAAATTATCAAAGAAAATCTAGATAATGACACATTGGAACCAACACAATTCCTCACATGAAACTAAATGCCTAGGTAAAGTTCCCATTATTATTCCTTTGAAAAATACTTAAAAATATTTTCCTCAACCGCATACATAATGGGATATTTTTATTAGACCAACCATGCCACATCACCATAGAAAACATTGAACATGTTACATGGCTTATGAATGAAAGACATAAAATAAAAATGTATGAGAAAAAGGGTATATCAAGGTGAAGGTTATGACACATTATTTTGGATCTAACAAAAATAAATATGAAATAAAAATTACCTCCATAGAAAACCCAACATTCATATATGCAGTGATGGTGGTGTCATGAAAGGCATACTTTAACAATTGGGAGGAATCTATGAGCCAAAAAGTGTGTGGTATCCTTCAACATGGTATCACTAAAGAAAAAATAAAATTTATGTTAGGGTATCCTCAACTAATACAATTATGATAATTAACAAAATAAAACACATTAATTATGGCTTCTATTTTGGCTCCTTACTCAATTTTTGGGCATGTATTTTACCAATACCCTCCCTAGGAAAGATAGACAATTCTAATATGTAATTGATAAAAAAAATAGGGGATCAAATAAAAACATATATGGATACCTTAATAATATGGGACCAAGTGACACTAATATTCCAATAGGGGGATGCTTTTTGTATGAAATTTATGGCCAAATCCCTATGTCAACAAAGTTCATCAAAAGTAATTCACAAAATTTTTGATTCTTGGTGAACAATGAATCTCTTTATGACATGCCTTATGTGGGACACAAATTAATTTTACTTCTATTCCCCTATGAGGTTTCATATGAATAATTAGAATAAGTCCTTGTAATGATTTATATATTATTTAAAAAAAAGGGTGGCTAGTACTACTAAGCATAATTATGATATTTAAAGAACTATTGGATAAAATAGAGGCTCAATCCATATGCATCAGTCACAAAAGAGAATAAGAATAGGATAAAGTATAAGAATAAACTATGGACACAAAAATCATATGTATGGGAATCCATTTATTCCATATCAAATAGGGATCACACTCGTGAAATCTAAAGAAGTCATTGCCACCAAACAATTATAAGGTGGATATGTAAATGAAATGAGTTGTAAGTTACCATAGATTGAAGATAATAAAATAACATGAACACATTAAAAATACAAGGCATTATTAGTCCCCCACCCAAAATACCAAGACAAAAAGGAAAAATAGTCTGATTTGATCCTTCTAAACTAGACACAATGTTTGAGGAACTAAATAATAAAAATAGGTGGTAGAATAAGCCACCCAGAAAGAGAAACAAGAACAAAAAAAAAGAAATAGATGAGGAATAATCAAATAAGAAAAATAATATAGTAGAATAATTCATCCAAAAATAAAAATAGGGGAAAAATAAAGTGGTAGGTGAAGTCATAAAACTCACAAAACAAAAATTTGTAGGTGAAGCCATAGAATGAGCCAAGAAGAAAGAGATGGTAGAAGTCATATAAACATTCAAATCTGAAGAAGAAAGTAAGGTCAAAATACTAAAGGCCAAACAAACCTGGAAATCATAGAATAAAAAAATAAGAGGAACTATAAATAAAAATCAAGAGGGAAAGGCACAAGAGGAAAAGGCCAAGGAAGAGGCAGTAGAACAATAGAAAGTCACAAAGACAAAATCAAGGGAATGATCTACCTCAAAACAAAAATCCAAGCAGGTTTTAACATCCCAAAAGAGTAAATAACAAGAACATTAACAATGAGAAGAAAAAAATATAAAATTAAAATATTACCGAAGAGGAAATGGAAAAAGGATGGGAAAAAAAGAATGGAGAGATAAGGAAGAATTAAAGAAGAAAAAAGAGGTGGAAAAATAAGCCACCTAGAAAGCAAAAAAATTAGAAGAAAGTGGTAGATGAATCCAAAGAACTACCAGAAAAGTTATAGCCAAATTTGAAGACTAGGCCAAGAATTAATTGACATCATAAATTGTCATAGAAAATATAGAAATTTATAAATCTATAAAATAGAAACATGTAGTATCAGTAGCCACAAGACATGTAACATTACAAACACAAACATCGCCCATTTCATCCCAACTCACTCCACCAACTTTCCCTACACATTCTAAAACCACACTTTTCACTTCCAAAGGCACTCCACCTACATAATTCATAACTCCACAAGACTCCCTCACCAATATAAAGGAAAATTTAGACAAATGTGTGAACAAGATTTAGTTGCATCCAACAATTTTGTAATCCAAACCACAAGGGACCAACATACATTTCAATAAGTTATCACCCATGTAGAATAAATATTGGGGGTGCTTGTTTCATGAAAGTGTGAATATTGATTGGATGTAATCATTTTTATTCTATAATATGTGATATAAAAAGTCATTAAATATATCTCCTAGTCTTAGCCATAGTATGAAGCCAATCCCAAATGTCCCCTAAAATAATGATTATAGGAGATAGTGAAATATTTGATCAAACATCAGTCATTTTATAGACTAGACTTGAAACATATCTAAACCACTTTTGTAGATGAATTCAAGCATAAAAAAATACATAACTATTGGCAGAGAACTCATACATGGGACTACACTTAAGGCACACATTTCTTCTCTTTAGAAAGAAATATCAAATAACAAAATGTACATTTTATTAACACAAGGGTGGCTAATGAAAAGATTATAAATAAATAAATAACATTTTTTTTTGGATTAGGAAATCAACAAAGATTCCACCCAATATGATAACATAAAATATCCATTTGGAATATAAAGGGCACTAAATTTGAATCCGGATGAGTAATTTTAGCCAAAATAAGAGTAACATGCATAACTAATGTTCGATCTTAAATAATATTGGAATCTACTTAATCAGTTCATGTATAAATTAGATCAATCCACTAATTATATTATGGTTCATAAAAATACTTTGTCATCCATACTTCACCAACCAACATCACCAATTTTATTTGCAAAAAATATTACATTAAATCAAAAAACACAAGCTAGTGGATACATTACAGAATGGAAATTGTTTGATCTCACCAATAATTTATAAATTTAGGTACAAATCCTTAAGATTTGAGGGATTCTTCATTTTTTGGGTTATCTTGATCATGATAGAAATTTTAAGTTTGGGTATTATGTTGGCATGATTCTTCATCGGAAAATATAATATAGAGGCCACAATATAGAAGCCTACATTTATGCCATAACAACAAACACTCTTCATAATATCATAATACATAACCTTTACACCATGTTAGTTGGATTATATTTAGACTTGGAAAATATTTTAAGGTAAATCATCTTGATATAATGAACATGCATATGGCACTAATATTGTATATATTAATGAAAAGTGACTTAATACACATTATTATTTAACTGTGTAATTACCAATGTTATATTTACTTATGCATGATTAATGGAATAAAAATTAGGTTAACTTACACGAGTCTCATTTTAAACATTATTGGTGTATGAAACAATGAGTGGTATATATACCAAAAAAATATTAACTCATGGTTTGATGTAGGGTTTATGTCAACACTTTATATCTTATGAAGAATGGGCATGTGCCCATTCTACACAAGATATTAAAAATATTATCAATTAGTCCTATTGTACACAATATAAATATATTTGACATGTAGATTATTATTGGGTTTAGGGTTTATCATTTATAATTAGTATTATTTGATTATAACATTTTATTTACACTTAGTAATATGGATAAAGTTTAACCTATCTAATCATGTCATTTGATATATGAATACAATGTTTAAACTATCATATGTAACCAATGTGAATGTATGAATGAGAAATATTTAGGTAACTAATAATCTATATATGTGTCATTGTGTTACATTTCATATTATGAAATAATATATGGTAAGTCAATATAAATAGATAGTTTCTCTAGACATTATCATAGTCTAAAACATCCAACTATGAATTCAAGGTTTGACATTATTTTCTTGTTAATATTTGGTGTTCAAGTCAAAGTTTCAAAAAACTTAATGAATAAAGAGAATTACCCACTAGATTTATTGAAACTAATGAAAGGGTATTAGCACACTAGGATTAGTAAAAATTAACAATAGGAGAAGTAAAAATAAAGACACTTGAAAGTGTTTAGCAGTAGGATTTAGGGAAAAACTATTTGGTTGAGAAATGGTAAATAGTGGCTTGATGAAATAAAAAGAAAAACCCAAGTTGAAAAATAGTAAATGACATCTTGAGAGAAAAATAATAATAACAAATATAACATTAAGTTGAAAATAGTTAAATAATGTCACGTGGATAATAAAATCAAGGGATAGTAACATAGTGGGTCCTATAAATATCATCACTCAAATTGAACCAACATGTATCGATCAATAAAATATGCAACAATATCAATATTATACACTTAATTAAATAAGTTATTGATTTTTTTAGATACAACTCCATAGGTAGATACATAAATAATATCAAACACAAAATAAATAAAACACATCAAACTAAGTAATAAAAACCACCAAGTAGATCACCAATCAAATAGAAATCATAAAATTGAAAATACAAAAGATAATGTAATAATATGGAAAAAACAAGGTTGAAAGGATGGACAAGATAATTTAATAACACATCCAACCTCTATCAATGACCAAGTAAAACAAACACATGTACAATCACCGAGAAATATTATATATATATATATATATATATATATATATATATATATATATATCACTTGACTCACCCAATTAACCAAAAATCATTGAAAACACTAAAAAATCCAAATACCAACTCTTTCCATTTCACAAAGATTTCCAAACACCAAAACTATGTATAAATGTTTCCATGTCCATTTTCTGACTAAGTGAACTACAATAATGAAGAGATAAAAAATGGTCACCCCACATGTCACTAAAAATTGATCCTTCATGATCCCTAAGGTAAAGCATGTACTCAATAAATAAATAATATTATATCATGAAGGAGCATTCTCTAAATTGCTAGATGGTGTTTCACACCTGGAATACATGTTTAAATACATCCATACACATTTGATAGAAATCAAACATACATGGATGGAGGTAAACTAAGGAAACCTCATTCATCAAGTGATAAAAAATAATACTTATGATGGGAACACCAAATCAAAATACATCATGTAGATGAAGCTATATGTTTGTGATATATTTACATATTTTTTGATGGTAGACACCATAATCATAATTCTACTTAGTTATGTGTGTAATGTGATCTTCTTCTTAGACTAACATCATTTGATAACCATCCAAGAAATTAAAAGGGTAGCTCAATTAATGAATGAAGGAAAAAAAATTATGAAATATGATAAGAAGGACTCTTCCAAAGGCAAAGATGCCACCAATTACTTAACGGTTACCCAAAACAAACATGGCATCCACATATCATCCATCCCTAGTACAATATATAGATACATGGTAAAATTAGTGGCATTAAAATTTTATTTTACCAACAAGGAAGATGATGCAAGTCCCAAGAGCATAATGGTGGCATTTGATATGATGTCAATGAATGTCAAATACAACCTCTTCAAAGGAATCATGGATAATTTCAAGGCTAACATGCAAAAAATTAAGAAAGGTAAGCATGATTTCTATTATGGATCTTTAGATTCTTAGATATGTACTTATATGTTAAACTAGCCTTGTAGACTTGAAACATATCACTCAAGGTCCTACATTTAAGTTCGTGACCTTTTGGACAGCTGATAGCCTCACATTCCCCACCTCAATAGGTTAAAAGGCTTGTCTTATAGTCTGACCATGTAATTCAAATTATCTATATCACTTATAACCTATAGTACAATTGAATTATGATATATATATATATATATATATATATATATATATATATATATATATATATATATATATATATATATATATATATATATATATATATATATATATATATATATATATATACCATAATTCAATTGTACTATAGGTTATAAGTGATATAGATAATTTGAATTACATGGTCAGACTATAAGACAAGCCTTTTAACCTACAATTGAATTATGATATATATATATATATATATATATATATATATATATATATATAATTTAGTATTAGTTATAGAGCTCCAACAATATTATTTGCTCCTATAAAGTTGTGTGTATACTTGGATAGTAGCATCAAACATCTTATCCTTTCTCTAATGTAAGTGTCCATGCCTTCTAAATAATCAAATTTTCAAATCATTCAAATTATATGGGTATAACTATTATGTTTCATTAACCCTTGTGGGAGGAAATTTTCAAACTAAGTGGTATATATCTAAGTTAAAGACAATTCATTATTCATATATAAAATATTAATAAGGAAATTATTCAATCTCATTTAATCAATTTCATAATTTATTTATACTACGTTATTATTCCCTTTTTATATATTATTCATAGGAGTAGTCATATTACATGTCTAAAGCATTCAAATAATAACCCATGAGAAATATTTTCCAAGTTAAAAGATAGATCCCTACATGTAGTTTCATATAACATTCTACATCATTGTTCACACACTATCCAACACATAGGTGAAAAATATATATGTATTTGGCCCTCTTCATAGTATTGTATATGTAGGCAATGCTCATTGACTGAGTGGTCCTTAAGATCAACTCAAGTTCATGATCCCATTAACCCATTTTTGTCAAGGTGACAAGACATAAGAGGATGATCTAGGGATTAATTTATATTATGAGATGAAAATATTGTGCCTATTATATAAACACATTATCTTAAAGGCAAAAAACCTCTAAATATCCATTTTGAAGTTTCAGTCAACAATCAATAATAAGTACAAGACAATTGCATTGAAACATGGATATTAGTTTCAACACAAGTGTCTATAGGGTGACACAATTATACATAATAATATAAATCTAATTTTTATAATCTAATGACTATATCAAAATTATCTTATAGTCTATTTTTACACCTACATCACTCATATTTTATTGCACACCAATGTATAAACTAAGTACAATTTCTCCTTTGCATTTCTATTATCAAAATATTAAATGTTGTACTTTATATATATGACATATTTATACACATAATATTTTTATTAACTTTAAAAATAACACTTTTTATCTTGTAGGAACTTGTTGAGTTTCAATCTCTCTGAGTGCACACCTTAAAGGGTGCACTGGGAAAAGGGAGGGAAAACCATTGGTGCTTCATAAGATTGTTGTGGCTTTATATCATTCCTACCATTTTTCTAACCATTTGATTTCAACAAAACCTTATCCTATATACTTCCCTAAGCTTTATCTCCTCTCTTGCACCCTCCTCTAGTCATTTTATGCCTTCATTATCCCTACCTATGCCTATAATGATTTATGATAGTTTATAATACATATTCAATCAGGCCAACTTTGTAGTCTAATTGATACTTGTTATTATCAATTAAGAATAAAGATTTGAATGGACCCACTTTGTGTTCTAATTTATATTTATTTTTATCAATCTACAATACATATTGGATTGGGCCAACTCTATTGGATAAACATTTGTAAAGGTTTAGGTTTAGATTTATCTATATATACACATCTATTTACATCATTTATTATAAAGAGATTAGAAGAATAAGAGATACATATTTTGAATCTGCTTATCCACCATTCTACTTGAGGATCATAGATTAGGGTTTTATAATATATTTAGAGATACAGATCTTATCTTGTGGAGAAGTATTTTAAATGCATTGATAGGTAATGTAGCCTAGATCTGATTTATCCTTTTATTCTTACATACTACAAAATTCTTTTACGAAGAACCTTAGCTAAGGGAGAGATTGAGGTTTAATAAGTTTGTCTTCAAAGGTAAGTATTCCTAGATTTGTTACTCCTTTTTAAGAGTAAATAGATATGCATTTGTACTTCTCTCCCATGAATTAGGATTCCATATAAATTGACATGAGTATATGTATTCTATGCATGTTTAATTTTAATGTTTATTACCCCCACTTTGTGCCACAATATTTGGTGAGCACTAGATTAGACTTTACTTTACATGTTATTCGATTAGTGATTATGAGAACATATGACCTAGTTTATGTTATTACATAGTTTTGCTTGACTAAAGGCTTTGGAATCCTTCCTAGTGATATTATTGTGGTAAAATATCCCTTGGCTAGGTATATCATATCCATCTTGGTCATGAAATTGAATATATAATCTATCCATAATTAGAAGTGTAAGTAGGATTTTTCTTATCTGAGTTAGGATCAATTTATAGATCTGCTACACTTACCATTACATACATTCTAGTGAACTTGACATGAATCTAACCCTTGCAAGTTTTCTTTCACACTATCATTTTTATCATCTTTTTATGTTTTTACATATTTGTATTAATATATCAAACCTATTAGTATATTTACAATATTCTATGCATAGGATTAACACAACAATTGTATCAAAGCAAATTTATTCTATTTATGCAGGTCTTTACTAAACACAAGTAATTATATTGATCTTGTCAATATAGTATTCTTCTTCAGTCATATTATACCAACTAGGTCGAAGCAGTCAACTCTATTTATAGTGCTTATTTTTGGAAGTTAGGTTCTACTAAGTCTACCTAGTAAACTTAGTTTTTACTATTTATTTTTGGCATAAAGGGTTTTGCAAATTGTGTCAAGCTAGTCAACCTAGTTGGTAAAAATTTAAAGCAACATTTGAGCATCATAACATAAAAATTTGTTATCTTAACTATCTTAAAGCCCATCAAGGTTCTTTTGTTTCCTCTCTCCATCATTTTAGTTTTTTTTCAAAAGTTAGTAGTCTTCAAAACTATAAGCCTACATCTAACTAGGTCAACCTAGTCGACTTAGTTCTATATTTTGTCTTCTACCTAAGAGACATAGTCAACCTATTTGAATTTATTCTTGAAGACCTTAGTTATATAAAATAGTAACAACCCAATCAACTCTATTCTTTATTGTTTGCATACAATGTTTCATAAACTGACTCTATACAATTCTTAATCAAGGAATTAACAACTATTTACTAGTAATCAATTCACATTTCATTTCAAGTTATGTTCATTTTTAGAGCAATTCACATAGTCTAAATATGTGGTTTTTCAAATTACCATACTAGTTACACTATTTTACTCTTTTTCACATACTATCAAATCACATAGCATTTAAAATACATTTAAACACTTGTCTTCCCATGGCCTACCTACTTGGATTTCATCACTAAGAGGTAATCTAACTTGGTTTTCTAGCCAAGTATAAATATGTGGTTAATGGTGTATATTGACAAATCACAAGAAGCATTTATCACTGTAGTATTTTTAAGTGAGGGGGTAGGCCCCAATACTAAACTAGTACCATTATCAATATAGATCCCTTTTAGCCTAAACTACTTAAAACCAACCTTAGATTGATTTTTAGTTCCTTTTTACATATAACTCTCTCTCACATTAATCACAAACACTGTTATAAATTAACAATACTTAGGAATGACCACTTAGCCAACTTTTAATTCAGGTTATCACTTCTCTCTAATCATTGTATTTTGTATTTAAAAACTTGCACTATCCAACATTAGTGCAAGATATATGTTGTGTGTTCCAATCAGACCAAATGCATTGATTCAATTTCTTTTATGTTTGATTTCATATGCTTAACAATAATCTTTCTTATTTTTAGATCACTTTCATCTATGTTGACATAGTATCTCAAAAACTGATTCACCTTTTATACCTATAGTACATATTTAAATTATTCAACCTTGTATTATTATTATTATTCAATAAAAAATTTCTCTCTACATTACTAAGTCAACCTAGTCTACTTAGTACCTCTAAGACAACATTGTTCCCTTTTGGCTAAAATTTGTCTTAATCTAGATCCCTACTTTAAATTAGTACTAAGTTGACCTAGTTACTTAGTAATTATAGGCCAACCCTATTCTATGTTTTTCATATTCTATCTTCACTTAGTTTCCTTATATATAAATAATACACTGTCAACCCTATCAACTTTGTACACCTTAGCTGACACTACTTTGTGTGTGGTTATCTAGTCTTATTTCATAATGATGTTATATTTTCAATGTTTTCTTAGTCAATAACATTTCATAATTAAGGATTTAGATCAAAACTTAACTTATTTTATTACTTTAGATGGAACTATTCAATTTCTTCCTTCATCATTTCCTAATCCAAAACCAATCACTACATAATACCATATAGTTGAGGTCCTTCATCCTAGTCCTCCTCTTACTATCAATGATGGGGATCCTTTTGTTACAACCATAATAAGAACACCTAGTAGTATCACTTCACAAAGTAACATGTTTGAAATCAATAAAACTAAAGATATGATATTATTACCAATAATTCAAAAACCTTGATGATAATACCATTTACACTCCTAACAAGAATAATGGCTTTACCAAGCCTCCCTCTTATTATACCACACTTAAGACAAGTAACACTAATGTTGGGAATATTCCTCCCAATACCAATGTTGAGAATCATCCACCCAATATCCCTTCTCCCACCAACACTATTAATTTCCCTCCTAACAACATTAATACCCCATATTAGAATATTAATGCATAAATTAACACAACTCAAATTATTACATAAATAGTTTAATAAATGTACATCATTAAAAAGACTAATCATTCTCAAATGATGTAAATGCAATAACATTTATTACACATGACTAGTCAACCACCTCAAGTCATCATTTATCAACCAAATCATAATTCCCCCTCCTCTTAGAGATGCCAATGGTAATATCATCACTCAACCTCCAATGCATAACAACATGCTTCAACATTTTCAAAATGAATCTTTACATCCATTCATTTCATCCATAGATATTGGAAACATTTCTCCAACTATCAAATATGATGGGATTAATGACCCTACTATCTTTCTTAAGTATTTTAGCAATCTATATAAGGAATGGATCCAAATTAACACCTTTGATACCACCAAGATATTAGCCAAAACCTTTATTGGTGATACACTTTAATGGTACAACCAACTTCCTTGACATTCCACTCCACAATGAGAGGATTTATTTAATGTTCTAGTGAATTAATTCCAACATGATGACCTTCCAAAAAATTATCTTAGACATTTCATCAATGCCAAGAAACTTCTTAATGAATTTTCTCACATTTTCATCAAATGATGTAAGTATCTAGATCACAAAGTGGACCGTAACATAAATGATGATACTATTTTAAAAATATTTGTTACTTTTATTAAATCTCCCCTTCAATACAAATTTTGAATCTTTCCCCCTAACTAGACCAATCAAAAAGGCGATAATTTCTTATGACTCAATTTGAAACACCTCAAAAAACTACTAAAAAACCTTACCAATCATTTTATCATAACATTAATTCATAAAAGCCTCCCAAACCTCAAAATGAATCATCTAATTCAACCAATTTTTAACCAACTAATGCTCCCTTGAGTCCAGAACAACTTAAGAAGAAATTACCACCCTCTAAACCTATGAGCTTTGATCCTTCCAAACATCCTCCAAAATGGTACAATACTGATAAGTTTTGTTGGTGGCATGATACTATAGGTCATTCTCATGAGTATTATCATGATATTCATTGATTTATTCTTTCTTACTTCTATGGTCCACATTTTAGTATTGATACTCTAACAAAATAAATGTTATCAGGACTATATTCAAGCCTCACAAATTCAATATAAAGTACCACAATCACATAAACATCAAATACATAATGAATAAAACAAATTATCGTATACCTACATCTAATCCACTAATGTTGTTCAAACCATAATTGATCCTTAATCCTACACCAATAAGGAAAGGGTAGCTAACATGAACAACTTCAAACATGTCATTGCATCTGTTGAACCTCAAGCTCTTAGGTCACATGAACCAAATGGGTACCTAATTTAAATTCCTACTCCTAAGCATACATTACATGGTCCTCATTTACCTATTCATACCTCTCCTATACATCCTTAAAATATAAAAAACTAATGCATTTATCTATCTCTAAATGCACCTACCAACCTAATTTAATTCATTATAATGGTTCAATTTCACCTTAAATATCTCATATGTTAGGGCATCTTGTGATGCCCATCCACATATCACTTAAAACATTTGAGCATCTTACGATGCCCATACCTAAATACACTTACCTATTAGGGAATCTTATGATACCCACTATTATTTTGCAATGCATAATAATAAACAAATTTAGCTTCAAGAAATATTCTAAGACATATAGGCTTGTATTTCACATGATCACCTTTGATAAAGATGTTAGCATAGATCTTACTTGTTATTTTTTATTTTATTTTCATTTTACTTGCACCATTATTTCCTTTGGATTATTTGGTTTATTTCACTTTATATTTTGTGATTTTAATTTTAATACCTTGGATAGGACTAGGTATTCCCCATAAACACACTTTAACAGCATCATTATTGCCTTTGGGTTCTTTTATTTTCTTACACACTAAATTTGGCATTTGTTTTCATTTTGGTTATTATATATCTCTTTCATTTTTGCATTTTTATGTCATTATTTACCTTAGTAGATTTATGATTATCCCCCCCCCCCCCATTATTTATCAATAACCTCATCGGTGTACACCTTATGAGTTAAAGCATAAGAGCATGAATAAGACCAATATCTCATCACAAATTACCATAATAAAACATCTTTAAATAAATTTTTAGGATGACTACTACTTTAATAATGTTTGTTCTAGGTCTATTGTAGGTTAGTATGGATTCTCTAGTGACATGACTATAATATCATATCCACATCCCTTTTATAACACTATTTTAACTCTTTGTGATCAATTACAAGCATATTCATAATTATATAACTTATTACATAGATGAATATCTCATGATCCCCAAATTTCTTTTCAATTGAGACTCATCATTCAAATTTGAGATTGCACACTTACTTGTGGGCAAGTCTAGGAGTCTTTAGACACCTTGGTTTTTAGGTCCTTTTTTCTAGTGACCAAGTCTAAGCTTTCTTGTGTTCATCACTTATTTCACTCATGTTTGGTTCTTTGACTATATATAGAGGAGGAGTAATATAAAATCAAAAACAAATTAAAACCCAAATCATAAAATACAAAAAAAAGCCAATGATTAAAAGGCAAAAATAATCTTGAAAGTTAGATCACACCAAAAGATGTGATCTATATTTGGCACATCTCCTATCTTATTCTAAGATCAAACTCCACAACTGACCCCATGATAGATCCAAGGTTCATTGGGGTGTTTTAGGCTAGTAGACTAGGGTAAGAGGTTTTATTATATCATATACAATCTAGTGACACCTACTTTCTCATATAATTACCTAATATTCATAGTAGACAGATGACTCTGTAAGGGGTCCTAATGAATGGGGAACACATTATGGGAAGGTATCTCCATTTTAATTTTCATACATATATCCTTCATGGGTTTATCTATGTACTTTAATTTTTATCCCAAACTTTGTGTTCATTAGTCAAAGTGTCTTAAGTCCTTGGTGTTGATAGTTGTTATCCTTTCTCACTTGCCTAGTGTGCCTCATTCTTGTTAAGGATGTTCACATCACCCATGTGGCACCTCACATTCCTATTTACATCATATTTTCCTTATATTCCCCTTGTTCGATATTTTTTTAATCTAATCACATCCTTGATCACTTATATATATACTTATGCCTCTTGGTTTATAATTTGTGAATTGAATTGTAAGACCTTGGAAAAGACTAGGCCTTCCTCACAAACACCCTTACACCATTTTTTTATGAAACCATTTCATTATCATACTAATCATGTCATTAGGTGGTTGTGTTTTCTTATAATGTATCTTAGAACAACCACTAAATTTGAGCTTTCACGCTTTAGAGATTTTGATTTTGATTTATCCATCATGTTCTTGGTTGATTTTATTGGACTTCACTTATATTACATATGAAATTTTACATTATTACATGTTTATCTTTATGTATGACCTATTCATGCTTGTCTAACATCTTGAATTACATTTCATTTTCATTTATTTATGCTTTCTTCATCTTCATTTGACATACTTGTATTACATATTCATTTTAATTTCATTTTCAATCACTTGTGACTTATTTATGTTTGATGAAACATGTTTATCTTACATGTGCTTACTTTTTCACTGGCTTACATATATATGTTAGAGTTTTCTTGCATTGATATTTCATATTTCATTTATGTTTTACATGTTTCCCAACGTGATTTAGTATGTTCTACATTCATTTTTTCCATTTCTATATTACATGCTTCCCAACATGATTTAGTGTGTTCTATATTCATTTGTCATCATTTTTTCATTCATTTTCCATCAATATTTTGGTTCTAAACTTTCCTTAATGATCCTAATTTGCCATTTTTTCTATGTAATTCATTGCTCCTTTAACAATCCTCTGTATGCATACATTTCTTCTATTGTTAGTATTTTATCCGTAGGGTTTCTCAAATGTAGGTATTATACCCCACATGATCAATAATAGGATGTTTTCATACAATAATTTATAAAAATGGTAAGTTAAGGTATGTATATGGTATTTTCAATTAATTTTATTTAATTTTAGCATTATTTTTTGTGTGTCATTTTTAGTTATCTCAGTTTCATGTGCTGTTATGTTCTTTCTCAAAGTATCATCCCCTATTACACTCATGTGACACATGATGAGCTTTGATTTGGGCATATATATGCATAATATTTTTATTAAATTTACCTAACACTTCTTATCTTGAAGGAACCTAATGAGTTTCAATCTCTCTGAGTGCATGCCTTAAAGGGTACACTAACAAAGGGGTGGGTAGACCATTGGTGCTTCATAATATTATTTTGGATTTTTATCACTCTTACCATTTGTCCAACCCCTTTATATAAACATAACCTTCTCCTATGTACTTCCCTAAGCCTTATCTCCTCTCTTGCACCCTCCTCTAGTCATTTTATACCTTCATTGGCCTTATCTAAGCCTAAAACCCTTTATAAAAATTTACAATACAGAGTTGAATAGGCTAATTTTTTATTATAATTGATAATTTTTATTATTAATTAACAATACAAAGTTTATTGGACCAAATTTGTATTCTAATTGATACTTGTTTTTATCAATTAATAATATAGAGTCGATTAGGTTGACTCTGTTAGCAAAACTTTCATAAAGGTTTAGGGCTAGATTTAACTATATATACACATACATTTACATCATTTATTAGAAATAAAATAAAGTAAGAATATATATATATATATATATATTACTCATATTCTTGTCCACCATTCTAGTTGAGTAGCAATATATATATATATATATATATATATATATATATATATATATATATATATATATATATATATATATATATATATATATATATATATATATATATATATATTACTCATATTCTTATCCACCATTCTAGTTGAGTAGCATAGCTTAGGGTTTCATAATTTCTTTGGAGATAGAGATCTTATCTTGTGGAGAAGTATTTTGGATGCATTGATAGGTTGTGTAGCCTAGAGATGATTTATCCTTGTCATCCTTACATACCACAATAAAATATTTTTAAGCACCATGGCCAAGGTAGAGATTGAGGATTAGTGGGTTCATCTTCAAATGTAATGAATATATGTATTATATGAATGTTTAATTTTAATTTTTATTACCCTCACTTTGTGCCAAAATAGTTGTGATCACTAGATTAGACTCAACTTTACTTTTTATGTGCTTAGTGAATATGAAAACATAGGACCTAGTTAGGGTTATTACATAGTTTTGCTTTATCGAAGGATTTAAAACTCTCCATAGTGATATTATTATGGTAAGATATCATTTTTATAAGTCTATTAGATCTATCTTGATCATGATCCTGAATATCTATTGTATCCACAATCAAAAGTGTAAGTAGGATTTATCTTCTCTGAGTTAGGATTGATTAATAGATCTACTACATTTCTCATTTCATACAACATATGATTAGTGTATGAAATAAATTAATATATATTTATAACTCATCATACTTATTAAATCAAATTTAGATAAAGATACCAACTAAAATTTATTTTAATGCTTTTTTATATTAGGATCATGACTAAATTAGATGTTCTAAACCTAAGGGAGAAATTATCACACTACACTAAAGGAGATGTTTCTAAATACTCCAGGAAAATAATATTATGAAATAACCCTATATAGGTATTATAATACATATATTTAAATCTAATCTACTATTATAAAATCATATAACATACATGGAGATGGTTTAAAATAAATAGATAAGTGATCATGGTAGGCAAATGGGATCCTAGGTCACCTAAGGTGGAAGATAACAAGCCTATAAAACCCTATAATAAATTAAGTTTAAATGTATAGGTAATCTAAGTGAGTTATAAATTAAAGCTTATTAATTTTTTCAATATCTATTTATCAAATGAAATAATAAATGTTATAGATACTTACCTTTAGACAAACTTATTGAGTCACAATCTCTCCCTTGGCCAATGGTGTTTTACAAGAGATTATTGTGGCTTTTTTATGATCATGCCATAGTTGAAATCAAATATAATATAAAATATTCCTTGATAAATATGTCAAATATCATCTATTTTAATACCTTTTTATATTAGGATCATGACCAAATTAGATGCTTTAAACGAAAGGGAGAAATTATCACACTACACTAAAGGAGATGTTTCTAAATCTTCTAGGAAAATAATATTATGAAATAACACTAGCTAGGTATTATAATACATATATTGAGATATAATATACTATAGGATAAAATATTCCTACTTGCATCCAATACATACCACAAGACATGCTAAATTTATTCCAAGGCAAACCATAAGCAATGAATCCTTTAAATGTAGATTTATTAGAATTGTGAGTTGTAATAATGTAAAAATGATTGTTCTTCTCTATTGGATTGAAGTGGAGGTTTTATTTATATCAATGGATAAGTCCTAAACCTTCCATATTTTCAGTTGATAAGGTCATCTAACCTAGTTTTGAAAATTTACTATTTAGCATTGAACTAAGTTGACCTAGCTACATAACACATGTTGTAACTTTTACAACTAGGTTGACCATGACCAAATTAGTATAAAAATGTTTTTTTCTTATTTATTGTATATTTAAAGAATAATTTATTAGGGATTTTGATAATATTTATTTATAGTGGGTTTAGGTATGAAATAATTAACCAACAATGTTATGAAGCATCAATGGTCTACCCACCCCTTTCATGATCAACCCTTTAAGGCATGCGCATAGATAGATTAAAACTTGATAGGTTTATGAAAGGGATAAAGTGTTAGTAAATGATACAATTTTAAATATATTGTGTGTATGTACGTATGACCCACTTGAAGCTCATCATGTGTCACATGAGTGTAACATGGGATGGTGATTTGAGGAAGAACATATCCACACACTAAATTGAGTGAAAAAACATTACAATATAAAGCGGCAAATAAATGAAATTAAAATTGTAAAATATGTACTTTTAGTTAACTTATTGTTGCATGAGAAGCAAATGAAAAAGGCATCAATGTGCGAAATAAGAGATACACCAAAAAATAAGATAAAAGTCATTTTTTTTGAAAAAATATGTGCTTAACATTGAAAAATTCTCTACCTTTTCAATTTTCTATAAATTATTTAAAATTTTAAAAGAATATTATGAAAAAAAAGTAATGAACAAAATATAGAATTTGTCAGTAATAATTGAGGCTTTAAAATTTCAAAGTTTTCCTATTAAAGGGATAAAATACTATTCATTTGTTCATTTGATATTATTGAATATCATATTTATGGTTATATTATTTTAGTGGAGAGAGAGAAATTATGGATTGATATGAATGATTTGGACGATTTGGAGGATGGGTTGGAGTATGGATCATGTCTATTGTTGGCATAGTTTAGGTATGGAATGTATGTGAAAAATTATGTAGCATTTTTCAAACTAAAGTGGATTAGTTGAGGAAAAATTTATGTTGGAAAAAATACATGTAGTGGAATTTCCCCCAAATTGTTATAAATATAATAAAAATTAGCATAAAAATTTGTAGAAGTTAAAAAAGGAAAAATAGGTTCAGTGCATTAATTACAATCTAGTTAAAAATCAATGTTGATTTTGAATAGGGTCATCCTAGTAGACTTATTTAAATAGGGTGGGTTTGGGTAAGTGGTTGACTACGTAAGAGTTGGTCAACATATTAAACAAAACATTGTCCAATGTCACACCTTTTGGGTTGATTGGGTTAGAAAGCAAGATGACTGACATAGTGTGAAAACTAGTTAATTATGTATAAAAATGATTGATGATATACCATTTGGTTGACATAGTTATATTAAGTAGATGATGAAAATATAATTAGATGAATTAGTATAAAATAGGAGTGGTAGATGTATTAGGATACATGGTTGTCATAGTATGATATAAAATAAGTGTGATGCAGTTAAATACATGGTCAACCTAGTTAATAAAAGATGGACAAAGGGAAAAAGAAGGTTGATGAATTAGTTAATTGTATTACTTGTTGGCATTTTTTAATTTTAAATCATATTTTATTATTATTTGGATAAATATCTGATGATTTTTTTGTTTGGTATTTTATAAAAGAGGTGGAGGTTGTGGATATTAGTTAATGTAGTGTGGCTACTTGATCTAATAGATGGATTTCTTGTACTAGACCAACCACAACTGAATGCATTATGATTCAATGAGATTATGAAGATGTGATGGATTTTGCTAAGTGTTGATTTGGTCACCATGTTATTAGGAACATGGGAGTGATTTACTAACTCTTTAAGATGGGTATTAGATAGGGATATGATTGAGAACGGTATTATTCTAGAGGATGCCCATACTTTATTGGGAGTTCCTATTGTAGTTGCATGTGTGGTGTGAGATACACTAGATATAAATGTTAAGAGGTGAGACTTAGCATTATGGGTGAATAATAATGAGATTATATACATGTAGGCTTGTAATTTTACCTATTTTATGTGTATATGTAAATCATTCTAAATATTTAGGATGCCATTATTAGAATTATGACAACTCATGTGATCTATCACAAGTTGTACGTGAAGATCCCATTGTTTATTATTATGTTGTGTCTATCCATGTTAGATCAAGTCACATTGTATGACTTGAGATATATGATCTGGGTGTAGTTAGTGCATGAATTTTATAGTATTTTATGACATGGGCAAATGATGATGGGCCTCATTTTATTATTGAGTAGTTGTATCAATAAGATATTCCATGTGTACTGGCCGATAATATTACCACATGCAATGGATGATTCCTTACCATGTGTGTAGAGGTGGACATAAAATCACATAGTACATATTTCACCACATGCCCAAGCATTATATACTATCACATGAGATAATATTATTTTTTTCCATATAAGGGCATAGCTAAAACTTTGTGGTCACGTCCAAATAATTTTCAAGCATATGGTTGATTACAAATTATTGAACATTATCCATTATGGGTAGAGCTACACCCATTATCTCATATTATAGGGTAGTTTAGATTTACAAATCCATAGTCTCTTGTATTATTCCAAACATATTGGACATGACATGTAAGAGAGTGATGTGTTGTAGGAAGTGGTAGGTTACTAGTAGAGGTTCTTGTTATATGTCCTTGTTGAGCTAGGGTACCGAGACAATGATGCCAGTGATAGTGAGGATATACAAGACTATTTATTTTAGCACAAAAATAAATACCAAATACAATACCATGGATATAGATACATGCTCTAGTACATCCACACATAGAGCTAAAACCATAGGTAACCTTAGCCCTATATCCCACACATTGAATTGGTCTATTATGAGGTGACTTCATAGTGGAGTGCATAATGCTAGTGTGATTAAGTCAAGTTAGTATATATGTTTCATGTCATTATGGATCCATGTATTGTATTAGGTTCTTGGTGTCTTATAATATGGATCAACTATTGGTGAGTAAAATGTCATTTACTATGATTGTTTTGTTTATAAATAGAGATACATGATAGATATAAGTATGTTTTTAGAGATATATATGTGATATGTGATGTAATTTTTGGTTTTATTTTTCCATATGCTACAATAAAGTAGACTCTATGGGTGAAAATGGTGGAGATTCCCCATCATGATAAATTGGATGGCATATAACCAAAACATAATACTACATATATGGTTGACCATGTGGTGCTTTCAACACATGCTTATGCAAGTTGGTTTAGATTGGTTGGTTAGGAAAATTGAGAGCTATAATTACTAATAGATGGAAAACATGATGCTTTAATAGTATTAGTGGTTTTAGTTAATCTATATGTTTTGTAAGTGTTGGATAAATATAGATACACACCTAGATATATCTAGATAGTTATCAAGGTGCAAATCCAGGTGGCTAATCTATAGGGACATGTGGAGGGTCTATAATCATAGACACAATTTTTATAGTGGATAGTTTAGAGAGGGTATTAATAGGCCTATATGGGTATTTGATCATGTCTTTATGATGGTTCTAAGTATTATATCTATATTTTGTGTTATTATTTATCATGTTGTATTGTATCAATGTTTTGAGTAATATATATAGATAAATTTTATTGATGACTCATGCATGTATTTATTTTCATTCTAGTAAATGTGTTTATTGTTATATTATAGATCATATTATATAACACCTCAGTATTATACACTTGGAAATCTTAGACTTTGATTTTTCCTTTTAGTTGTATACCTCTCCTACTTCTACAAGTCTCACATATGTTCTATCTTGTGCCCTTTTTCCTATCTCTTAGTTTGACTAGTATTTTGTTGATGTCTTAGGCCTTATATCTTACCTATAATGCTTAAAATGTACTTATCTTACACCTATAAAATATCTAATATTGTACCTACTTTACTACTTCTTAGACACTAATGTCTGGGGCAAACACTTATGTTCACACTAATGTCATAACCCAAAGTAAATGTCTAGTGCTTTAGAGTCATATATTTTGAAAATGAAATGTATCCCAATGGTTACACTATGTGATTTAATATGAGTTAATTATCCAAAGTAATTGATATAAATACAAGATAAAGCCTCATTCATTTCTAACTTATAAATCTATTACCTACTTACCAAGTAACTTATGAAAGTTATTCAATCAAAAACTCAAGTGAGAATGGCTTCCTTATTTTCTCTTATTTCCATATAAGTCATAGGGATAACACATACATAGGTTTGAATTAATTAAGGAACATCCCAAGAGTTATATTTTCCAAGTAAAAAATTATGTCATTATTGTACTTTTTTTTTCACATATTGCATGATTCAAACACAAGTCAACACATAGGGGAAAAATACATCATTGTGAGGCCAACACATAGGGGAAATCTACATCATTGTGAGGCCCTCTTCAAAGTATTGGATATGTAGGTAGCAATATATAAAAAAGGGTTATTTAGGTTCATATCAATATTATGTTCCCACTAACCCATTTTACCCAAGGTCACCATGAAGATGAAGAAATAAGGTTTTAACATTTCATGGGTAGTGACAATCCATGACCTAGACTTGAATGCACTAGAGTGAAGGAAAAGATAAATCTAAAACTATATAGGTTGTTGCATCCTTTTTCAATATGTATTTCATATAATATACCTATGTTTAACTTATACGTAGCATCAACATAGCCATCCTAGGCTAATTTAAGTGTCTAAAGTTCCATAGTTACTTAATCCATAACCAAGTGACTATTCTAAAATCATCTTCTAGTTTGCTTCTACCTATTCTAGATCTAACACTGTATTATCATTAGAACTAGATAAGTATTTGATTATTTTTCATTTCCATACATATCTTAATTTTACTTTCTATATTTACTATATTCTTAGTTTTATAAATTCAACATATGTTATATCTAAGTTTATCATCTAATTGGACTACTATAGAGATCATTTATCACCCTTGTGACCTAGGCTATCTTTATCCCCTCTAAGCCTAAATAACCCAAATATAAATAAATTTTAGGGTTAAACATTTGGTGAACCTAATATTTGAAGATGAAAACTTTGGATAATTAAGGTTTCTTGATATTTTCTATTGTTAATCATTGATTGCTATAATTTTTCAATCATGTTTGCCATGGATGTATTTATAAATTATTTCATGGCCAAATACCTTATAGTGGCTATTACTTGTTATATCTCATGTCTATTTTAATCTATTTAATCTATAAAGGATTCAAAACCTATTCTCCTACACACTCCTTATTCTAATGTTTATAATGAGACTTTACTTATCATGACAAAGCACTAAATGGAGTGCATGAAACGATCACACTCCCTAGGCAATGTTACTAACTATTGTAAGGATAATACTTCCAAACCCTCACTCTTGTACTTACTGTACCATTTAACCCATTACAAGGATATAATTTTGGATGCATTGCATATAACCCTACTCCTTTTTAATATTGAATCATTATATGTGGCCTCTATCTTAAATTATATAAAATTGATCTATCATAAAATATCCTTTGAAGAGGATGAATTACCACCTAAACATCTTATAAATAATTTTTTGACACTCTACATCTAGGTGTGTGTTTACAATAAATTAATAAAACAAGATCTTATGGACAACGGTTCATGACTCAACATTTTCAACATATCATTTCTCTCCTTAATTGTCATTATACCTTTATAATTGGAACCATATAATATGATCATCAAGGGATTTTATAATATTTTAAAATAAGTGTTTGTAAAAATAACATTGAATATTACCATGGGTCCCCATAAATTTTCCATTTTGTGCCAAGTTATGATAAATTATTTTAATTATAACATTCTCTTTATATGACCTTGGATACGTGAGATGTATGTAGTTCCCTCTACATTACATTCATGCTTAAAATTTAGTCATCAAGGATTTGCTTACACATTTCTAATGGATATTAATCCCTTCAAACAATGTTTAGTGGCACAACAACAAAATAATACTACACCACAAACCTATTACCCTAATTTTTGTTCATGATATTTTATAAAATAAGGGTTATAAGGGACAAGGGTTGGGTAAAAATGATCAAGGAATAACTTATCCCATTACTCCTAAAAATAATACAAACTGACAAGGTTTGGTTTTTTTAGAAAAAGCTAAAAGACACAAACATGTCTCTTATAGTATAATTTTTTTTATAAAGTCCATAATGGAATGTATGCATATCTCCAAAACCAAGCCTAAATTGTTCAATCATCATCTAATAGATGAGAATGATTTGTTGAATTTTTTGACACTAGATGAGTTTTCTAATGATGAATAATTACTATAGTACTTGGGGGCATATGATGATCTCCCTTACTTCTACAATAAGAATAGGTTTTCTCATACCACCTTTAATCATTATTACTTTGGTTAGAGATATGATACCAATGTCCAACATGATGTATAAAATTATATTCCTAACACACCATTCATTGTAAATAAGTCTACTTTATTAAATGAAGAAGTAATCAAGTATAACTTTGGGATATATAAGGACCCTCAACTAATTTTACTTGATACCATGATGTGGGATGATAAAATAAATACCTATAGATAGGTGCTCCATAATTTTAATAAACTCTTTGCTTGGGATTATTTGAATATGCATGGGATTGATCCATTAGTGGTAATATATAACATATTATTATACCCAGATGCAAAACTAATAAAACTACAAATTCAAAAAATGCATCTTAAAGTGGTATTATCGATAAAAGATGAAATTCAAAATATCTTAGACACAATATTTATAAGATCCATTTTGCATTTTGATTGGGTATCAAACACTTTAATTATAAAAAAACCCAATGGTGACATCCGTTGTTACACCAATTACCATGATTTAAACAAGGCTTGTCTTAAATATGATTTATCATTACCTAATATAGACATGATTGTAGATATTATAGCTAGATATGAGACATTTTCATTTATGGATGGATTCATAGGATATAACCAAATTAAAATTAGTATTATAGATAAATCAAAGACCATATTTACCACTCTTTGGGGTACATTTTGTTATATAGTCATGCCTTTTGGATTTAAAAATATAGGAGACATATCAAAAGCCCATGAACCATATATTTCATGATTTTATACACAAAACTCCTAGATATTATTTTGATTATTTACTTGAAAAATACAAACATCTCCAAGACCATGTTATTGATTAAAACAAAAAAATTGAGTGCTTGTACAAGTTCAATGTTGATTAAATCCAAAAAAAGTGTGTTTTTAGGGTATCTTTGGGAAAAATCATAAGATAAATTATTTATTAGTGAGTCATTAAGGTTGAACCAAAAAAGTTAAAATATATCATAAAAATTCTACCACTAACAAATCTAGAATAGTTGTAATGTTTTCAAGGTTGAATTCAAGCTATTAAGAATTACATTACCTAGTTGGATGATAAAACAATCCCTTTCACCCATTTGATAAAAAATGATATAAAATACGTATGGGATGACATATTTCAATTTTTTTTTGATAAAATAAAATATTATTTATCAAACCCACTAGTAATTATGCCTCCTACTATATATAGACCATTACTTCTTTACATATCCACCACCCATTATGCCCTAGGGACCCTAATAACACAATTTGATCATAATAAAAAAGAGAATTCAATCTATTATACTAGTCACTAAATTTTAAATTATGAATGAAAATATATATCAATCAAAAAACTATGTTTAGCCTTGGTTTTTTCTACTCAGAAACTATGACATTTTTTGCTCAATAATGAGGTTTATTTTATAATCAAAGAAGATCCATTAAGGTTACTTATGAATAAAATGCACCTTAACAAACACATCACAAAATGGGTGATGCAAATTACATATTTTGATCTAAAATTTATGGCCAAAAATTCAATAAAATGACAAGTCATAACAGACCAATTGGTTGCAGCTCTTTTACAAAGTTTAATTCTGCTCAATGAAGCTTTTTGGGATGAGTTTGAAGCATATAATATATCTTCAAATCCATGGATAATTTTTTTTAATAGATCAAAATTTATAATAAGAGAAGGTTTTTCTATTGTATTTTTTACCCCTAGGGTAAATACTTGCTTTTCTCTTACAAATTAGCCTTTTCTTAAACCAACAATATAATTGAATATGAGGCCTTGATCATCAAATTATATATATCACATAAGCTTCATATAAGAGACATCTAAATTTTTGGTGATTCCAAATTGGATTTTAATCAAGTTACTAATCATTAAAAAAATTAATAATATCATCTTTTTCCATATAAATAAATGGTAGATAAATTCATAAAGACATTTGACACATTTTCTATTGACAATAATCCACATAAAGATAACCACCATATAAATGCCATGACAAGTGTAACATTTTTTATTTCTTTTTATGATGATCATATATATTACAAATGATATCTATGAAATCCTTCCATTTATTCTAATAAAATGAATGCCTTGGCTGTTCTTGTTATTAATTGAAGTACTATAAACACAAAATAATACAATGATATTTATAATGTTCTTTATCAAACCTATATACCAGACTATTTTTTATGAAATGATAAAAATAATAGAAATGGGAAGAAATTTATTATGTTATTATTGGAAATGATTTGTTCAAATTAACTTTTTATGGACAATTACTCTGATTATTAAACAAAGATGAGGCATGCACTACACTCTTGTATATGCATGACAATGAGTGTGGTGGGAATTTTAGTAGACATTCCATGTCTCAAAAACTATTATGACAAGTTTATAAATGGCTTATAATGGAACAAGAATGTATCAAACATGAAAAAAAATATTTATAATGCTAAAAATATAAAAATTTAAATCATGTGACACTATATGAGTTATAATTAATTATTTCACCATGGTTGTTTTCCTTATGGGGATTTAATTAATTATAAAGGTAAACTCAATATCTAATGACGGACACAAATTCATCATCACAGCTATAGAATTTCACAAAATGGGTGGAAGCAATTCCACTTGAATTTACCATAGGGGATGACATATTCAAGTTTATGATGACCAATACTATTTCATGTTTTGTCATACCCTCAACTATTATTTTTGATAATGGATCATAATTTAAAAATAAGATGGTAAAACACTATTAAAATAAATATAAAAATAAGCATACCTTTTTAACACCTTATTACCCATAAGACAATGGCTAGGTAAAGGTAATCAATAAGATAATTGTAAAAATACTTGACAAGTAGTTGAATGATACCACATTGATTGACAACAATAAATGGCATATGCTATATGGGCATATAGAACTAGTATACACACACCTAATCAAGACACACCTTACTCTTTTTTATATGGTACATAGGTTTTTTTTTACCAATTAAACTTGAGATACCTTCTTTGTAGGTTTTTATTAAAGACATCATCAAAGATAATGAATACCATGACAAGAGATTACATCAGTTAGAGTAGTTGAGTACCAAATACACATAAGCTACTGACCACTTATAAAAAAGTTATTAAACACATGATTTTTACGTATCTAACTTGGTACTAAAATCAAAATAATACTAATGTATAAAAAGACATAAAAGGAAAGTTAAAACCCAATTTGTTGGGACCATTTATATTTATAGAAAAGCTAGAAAAAGGTGTATACCACCTTGCTACAATTGAAAGAAATCCTTCAAAAATATTAATGAAAATTATGCACTTTCATAAGTATATTATATGAGAAACATTCAAAAATACTAAAAAAATAAAAAATTCAAAACTATTTTCAGCACATACATGTTCTATTGGCTCCTTGACATATATGTGTTAGTTCCATGTTGATGGATGTCATATTCAGTTATGTTTACATACACATGTGTGTCAAAATTCTATTTTATTGTCATATAGGCATACACGAATACATTATCTACTCATATTTCATATGTTGGGCCTTCCATCTACTCATGTCATATGGACATTTGCGGCATCTACTTTCTTTGATCATTTAATGAGTGCGTTTCATTATCATGTTTGAGCTTAAATATATACTTATGCATGCCTTTAACCATGATTATATCTTACATAGGGTACTGGATATGTTATACATTTGATATTTTTTACTAACACATTTGATCTAGGGACTACCATGACATGTTTATGTTGTTTTCTTGTGTTTTCCTTCATGTAGTAACTTGAGTGTCTTGCCTTGCTATTGTATTCCTTGTTTGATCATTTTAATATGCTCCTTTTCTTGTAGTCCTCATGCCTATGTATGCTTTATTTGAAATTTTATATTTCATTATTTGTTGTATGGACATTTGAATGTGTCATTATTTATTTTATGGACATTTTACTAAGTCATGTCCCTTTGATTGTGTGGCTTTTGAACATACCCCTTATTTGCAGTCTCCTTATACCATTACCTTTTGACTTACTTTTGAGTGATCTTGTGTGTGTGTTTATTTTCTTATTGAGATTATATTATTACTCTCTATGTACTTCCATGATCCTTATCATGCATCTTAGGCCTTCATGTGATCACATTGGTTATATGCACTTTAATGTTATATTTACCTAGACATGTTCCTTCTATATGCTATAGGGTTCCATTCATATATTATACAGTTGTCTTATCCTTTTGAGGTGAGATAACTACCATTTATTTTGTTTTCCTCACCTCAAAGGGATGAATATTAGTGGTTTCATGTCATATAGGCATGTTCTCCACACTTGTCATAGTTTTTAGATTTAGTGGGGGCATGATTTGGAACCTTGTTCTCCACACTTATTTAGTATTCAACATATCTAAATTATAGTGGGGGCATGTTTTTAAATAATGTTCTCCACATTGGTACTTATATCAATTTTTATATTTCTCCATATATATTATGGGCATGATTTTAAATCATGTTCTCCACACTTACATAGTTTTTATGTTGACCAAAGTGCATAACTATACGATTTAGATTCATAATTATGGTAGAATTATATACATTGGTACAATTATTAAACACATTTTTATCATGATATATATATATATATATATATATATAAGGTGCATATGATATTCAATGTTTTCCTAATGTTTCAAAATCCAAATCAGTTTTAAATTCCAAAATTCTTTTATGGACTATTACCACATTATCGAGTTTTACGTATTGATACCCTGATTAGACTTTTATAGACTTTATTTAGCTAATCTTCTATAGAAATTGGTTTAATTTTTTATATGTTTGAGGTGATTAAATCACTCATTATTTCTAAGTTTTTAGGTTGGACTTGATTTTATCATACAGTCTCACTAGGTTATAAGTATCATTAGGTTTTATGGTTGAACTAATTTCAACTACTAGGTGGAAACTCACCTTTGCTCCAAGGTTATTGAGCGCATGTGCCTTCCAATATCTATATCTCTTTGTATCCTAGTACATATATATATATATATACACACACACATACATACATATATATATATGTATATATATATATATATATCTATGTATGTATGTATGTATATATATACATACATACATATATATATATATACATACATATATATACATACATACATACATATACATATACACACACACACACACACACATATATATATACACACACACACACACATACACACATACATACATACATACATACATACATACATACATATATATATATATATATATATATATATATATATATATATATATATATATATATATATATATATATATATATATATATATATTTCCTAATATAAATTTTAGAGCCTTATAATGATGCATATTTTTCAAATCAACTTGTCAATAGGTAGGGTAGTTACATCAACATATAGGTTTAACCATAAACCTTGCTCTATCAATTTAAATATTTTAAGTACTTTAAAATCCATATTATATGAATTTATTATACACTTTAACATGATTTTGGTTTTAGGTTAGTGACCAACAAAGCACTCAATTTGGTCACACACAAAGACAAGGTGAGTTATACATATTTAGGTATGCATTACCTTCTTTTATACTAGTAATTTCATTAATATATTAATGGGGTGGGGATGTATATGTTATTTATGGATTATATGTACACTTTTAAAACTCATAATTTGGTTGTTCTTCTTAATTTTAGACCTTTCCTACTTACACAAATCTCACATCTATTCTATCTTATGCCCCTTGGCCTATCTCTTAGTTTGAATAGTATTATGTTGATGACCCATACTTTATATCTTTCCCATAATGATTAAAATGTAATTATCTACCACCTCTACAAATTTTAAACCTATACCTAATTTCTTGATCCCTAGACACTAATGTCTAGGACATACACCTATGTCAAAGCTAGTGTCATGACCCAATGTAAGTGACTAGTGACCTAAATTCATCTATTTTACAAATGAAACATATCCTAATGGTCATCATAAGTGATTTAATGTGAGTTACTTCTCAAAATGGATTTATATAAATACAAGATCAACCCTTATTTATTCCTCATATATAAACTTATTATCTACTCATCAAGAAACTTATGAAAGGCATTCAATCAAGCATTAAAATTAAAAAAAACTTCCTTATTTTATCTTAGTACTTAATAAGCATCTTGATATCTATTTATTACATGTTAAAATATAAGTCAATATTGTACTTTCTTTGCACATATTGAATGATTCATACACAAGCCAACATATAAGGGATAACTACATCAATCTAAGACCATATTCAATGTTTTGTATATGTAGGAAATACTCAATAATAGAGGGGTATTTGGGTCTATCTTGACACATTTTTCACACTAACCCAGTTCTCCCCAAGGGTACCATGAATATGAACTATGGTATTGAGATTTCATGAGGAGAAATAGTCTATGACCCAGATTTGAATACACTAAAGTAAAGGCAAAGATAAATCTAAAAGCATATTGGTGTTCACATCTTTTTACAATAGGTAGTACATAAAATAAACATGTGTTGAGCTTAGATAATAGCATTAATGCAACCATCACATGCTAATACAAGTGTCTAGAGCTCCATAGTCACTTAATCAAGAATCATGTGATTGTTCTAGAATCATCTTCTAGTTTAATTTATACTTGTTTTAGATCAAACACTACATCAACATTAGAACAAAATAATGATATTACTTCTTTGTCATTTACATACATACCTTAGTTATACTTTCTATATTTAGCCTATTTCTAGTTCTATAATTTAGCATTTGTTATATCTTAGTTTAGCACCCAATTGGCCTGCTATAGAGATAGTTTATTACCTTTGTGCCTTAGGCTATATCTATCCCTTTTAACCATATATAACCCCAATCTAAATACATTTTATATTAAACAATATATGTGTTATGAGAAAATGTTTTTATGTATGTATGCATCATTATTTTTTAGAAAATGTGAACAAATGTATGGTAAAAGGAATGTTAATAAAAAATGGAAGTAAAAAAAAGTGAAAATGAGAACCAAAATTAATAATAGATAACACTTTATAATTTTTTTTAAAATTGAATAAAATATAAATGATTAAAATTTTAATGACAATGGGAGAAATATCAATGTAGGATAAGAACACAAACAAATATATGTCAAATGGAATTAAATATAAATCTAAGATAAGAACATATAAAAATGTATGCCAAATTAAATAAAATATCAATTTAAGATAAAAATACAAACAAAGATATGGAAATTGAAAGAAAAGTGAGAGATGTGAAAAAAAGATACGACAAACCAAACTTAAGGTTTGTGTTAATCTTTAATGTAAAAGAATATGGTTATTTATGTGACATGTAGTTGGTATAGTAAATTTTAAGGGAGTTTTTGGGGTAATTCCTAGTCCTATCTAAGATATTTTAATTAAAATTGAAAAATTCAAACCAAAGAGGTGTAAAAATGGATGGTGTTTATAGTAAGTAATGTTTTTTTGTGAGGTCTTGGTCCTATCCAAAGTCTTACACTGTAAACTCACCAAAATGACAAATAAATGAGATGTGATCAACTATTAATCAATACTAATCAATGGGTATATGGGGAATAATATGATAAATATAGGGAATATAAAACATTACATAAGTTTTAGTAATAATCCTTGTATAAATGAGACACACTAAGTAAATGTGTCAGTGCTAAGAATTATTGAATAAAAAAACCTAAGATACTCTAGATTTTAAATGAAAAGCTTGGACTAACAAGTGAAATACATATACAATCCCATGGATGTTTTATATACATTAAAAATTAAAATGGTCCTGTATTCCCACAACATGTTCCTTGTTACTCAATACCCCTTATAGAGTCTTCAGACTACTATGAATACTGGGCACTTGCATGAGAATGTTGGTCCTATGAAGGAGTATTATGATACCTCATATCACATTATACTAGCCTACCACACCCCAATAAACTTCAAATCTATTTTGAGGCCAATCTTGGAGTTTGAGATTCAACTAGAATAGGATATTTACCTAAGAAGAATCACATCTTTTGGTTTGATTTTGACTTTTGAATTTGTAATTGTCTTTTGATCATTGCCTTTTGCTTCTTTTATGATTGGGATTTTAAATTTTTATGGATTTTATTTTCCTCACCTGTATGTATTTTTAAAACACATCATGAGTGATATATGTTACAAATAATAAAAAATATCACTCTTTGATTATAAGAGATAAATAATAAAATAATGTCATCCAAAATAATCTTAAACTTGTGCACAAGTGATTGTGTAATCTCAATACTAACCTTATGTTTATTTTCAAATTAGAGGATTACGTGGGATAAATGATAATTATAAGAGATAAATTTATTTAATATATGGTAAAATGATGAGGATGGTTTTTAGCTTATCATAAGGGAATAAGATAGTTTTATGTGTGGTAAAATAACCATGTCACTTAAATAACCATATTATTCAACATTTGAACTAGCACACTCATCAATGTGAGAAAACATTATCCCAAAATATGGGGCAAATAAATGATTTCAAAATATAAGTGAATTATAAACAAATATTCAATCTTATGAATCAAAGTGAAATGTTTGTAAGACAAAAGATAATAAATTCATAAATTATATTACATAGATTAAAACAGAGAATCATGAGATCAAAAGATAAATGATATATCATAAATGTTATAGTGAAATGTAAATATGAAATCTAATTCACATAAAAATATGAAAAATAATTTGATTTATCACAATAACATGCTAAAAAAACTAATAAATTTCATAGCACATATCATCACTAACATTGGATAAATCATGTTGTAGTTGGAATCTATCTTCAACCTTAATCTTGTCTATTTTCACTCAAAGGCATATGAAGACTTCCTAGCACATGGTCTCGATGGATAATGTATGTATGATAGAAGAATATAGATGATAATTTGGTATCTAATTGAAAGGATAATCAATGTGAGGAAGTGGTTATAAAGTGTCACTATTATCATTTGATATATGGGATAATGTAGGCTATGGGTAAGGGTAAACATTTGAATATTAATGACCATGGGTATTTTGATGGGAAGGTGATGGAGTAGGTGATGTGAAATGATAAAAATGTTTTTTTTTATTAATTGATACCTATTTATGTGATGTGTATCAAACTGATAAAAAAGATAATAAAGTCCCTATGTTGAGGGATATACTCTAGAAAAATATTATGAAGAGGCAAGTTCTTATTAGCAGACTGTGTCTTCTCTCAATGAAGCACATCAATTTAATACCAAAATATATTATAAATGAGTATAGATATTATGTGAGTTCCATGAAAATTATAAGTGTCTCTAGGAGTAACTTACTATGAAGGTTATCTATTTATGGTAAAGGAGAAACCTGTTGCTTGTTGTTATGCTAATAATCATTGATGTGCATGACAATATTTAGCCCAATGAATAAAAAATTTATGGAATTCATAATATGGGTCATGTCCCTATCATTTAGGTGGGGGATATAGGTTAGGAAAAGGTAATATGCCATCACTATTATTAGGACAACTTTGAGTAGGATCATGACTAGAATCAATAGCCATGAGAGAAGATATCAGTGTGGATCAGCATAATGTGGCCTATATCTCAAAAGGGAACATGATCAAAGGATCAAAAAACTTGGTGAGACAATATGGTCCTATCATGTCATGATCAAGAAACATACTCTAAATATGCTCAAAATTAACAAGATGATAATTATTAGGTATTTGATCCATCTCAAACCAATGGACATCAATCCAAGAAGAAAAAATGTTAGGTGAGATAAAAAAATAAGGATGAGTTATATCCATAGATTTAATAATATGTAAATTTAAAGAATTTTGTAAATAAGAATGATATCTAAGTATGTATGCATATTTATATTTATCCAAACTAGTTAAAAATGGATCATCTAATGAATATACATAATCATAATTAGGATTATGAAGATCAATAGTACAATCATCAATGATTTTATTAGTCATATAATAATGAAGAAAGGATTGTTTAGTCTTTGATATGATAGAGAGAATATCGTGTGTGTGTGTGTGTGTGTGTAAATAAGGAGTTAATTGAGTAATTATGTGAGAATGGAGATTTGATGTTTTTATTTTCAAACTAATCTCATAAGGTTCATCATAATCATCATAACCTAAGAGATTAGGTGGTATGTTTCTCACAACTTCAATGTGCACATTATAACCTATGTTAGAGTTAATGGGATATTTAAATTGTTGATATTCATGAAAAGGAAAGCTAGATAAAGGTTTAAGGGTGGGTATGTTGCAAGCACCATTTTCCCAAAACTATTCAAAATTCTAAGGGTTCTTGTGTCATTAAATCTTATACTTAACACCATTATGAGGAAATTTGATAAATTGACATGCTGGTGAGGCTATAATTCTCATCTAGTGTTTCCAAGTTTGACCAATTAAAATGTTATATGATAATGTGAAATTAAATATCATGACCTTTACATGAACTATGATATGAATAATTATGATATAAATACAAACACAACCTAGAGGAGGCACTTATATTACATCATAGCCTTGAAATATGTTTTAGGTAGATTTAAGATTACATTTTGAGTAACCAAGTTTTTTAATAAAGTCAAGGGAGGCAACATATGTTCCTATAACTTTATCAATCAAAGAAATTTTGACTTGGATATCACCAAGTTAGACACTAATAAATACCAAAGGATTGTAGGTACCTAAAACTAGCCACCAATGGCCTTCGAATGGACTTTAGGTCCTGATTCCTGCCAACCTTTGCAAATTAAGCATAGGAATCGCTATACATCCTAAATTTTATTGAGCATCATTCATAAAATCTTAAAATCTCATTAAGAAATACTTAATTGGGGTATCCTACCATAATTAATAAAAACCTCTCACGGATTCATCTCTAATCAACATTGTGGCATCACAACATGCAATTTGGCCTATAGACCTAGTAAGTGGGGAAAGTTGATACATAAAATCAAATCTTGAAAAGAAATAAATGGAAAATCAAAATTAATTTACAAGTAAAATCAATTTAAAGGCCTAGTTTAATTATCCATGTGAAATTAATGAATTACTAAAATAGGAAATTCAAAAATATGAAATATCTTAGCTTTTCATGATTACCCTTTGTGAGTTGTCAAGCCTTTGAAAATATCTCACCCATGCCTATTCATTGAAAATTATGATATTTTAACACTTTTCAACTATACTTGGGTTAATTAATTCACTAAGGTTAGGTTATATTTAAACTCATTCCATGTTTAAACTACAATTTAACTCACCTTGAGTTGGGGTTAGTTTCTAAACCTATAAATACAAGCCATTACCTATTGAAAGAAGAGCTTGGATATTGTAGAGTTATAATGTAGGTTTTTACATAAGACTCATAACAATAATATTATAATGCCAAAATATTGAGCCAAGAAATCAAGCAAGCATAAGCCACAAGCTACAATGATGCCAAGTAGAGAAGGAACAAAGAATACGAACTCCATTGCCAAAGACTCTTTGAGCATAAATCAAACAAGCCACGAACAAATATTTTGGAACTCTCAAGGAAGGTAAAGATTATTATTCTTTATATTTTAGTTGGGTTTTCAATTGTATTATGTTCATTATTATCCCCCTAAGATATATCCTAACAAATTTTAGTATTTTGTGAAACTAACACTTGATCTAACCTCCTCTCTATTATTAAATTATTATGATAACAAATGGCATGCTTAGTGGGACCTAGAAGCATCCCAAATACCAAGGATATCAATATGAAACTCCAAAAATATCAAATGCATTCTTAAAAATCTTAAAATTGTAGTTTTAGATTAATTTTTGTCATAATTCTACTTTTTGTGCTAACTTAGATTTTTAAAAAGATCGATATCGATCAGGCATAACCAACATCAGTTCTAGGTAACCATGATCAGTCAGGGTGTAGGGGGAAACATTAGTGACCAAGGTTAATATAACATTAAGAGTCTTGAAATGACCTATAAAACACCTTATGACAATATTTTATACCCCCTTATAGGCCTAAAAAATAAGTTTTTTACTAGGGGTGCCCTATTTTGACCTAAAGGTCAAAATTGGTCAAAAAATTGGTGACTCATAAGGTTAGTATGCCTACTATACTAACTAGACTAGCAGCCTTATTAAATCATTGGGATTATGGAGTCATCAAAGGATTGAGACAAATAAGAGACTTTGACCATTGATCAAGATAACTAGTGACTACCTAAACCACACAAAGGAAAATGACACACATAACAAAGAAAACAAACATGCACAAGTCACACATGTGCTCAATGCACCTAGGAGAAATAAAGGATAACTAATATGTACAATTAACCATATACACACCTCCCCCTAGATCAAAAGGGAAGATTGAGATTCCTCTTACTTCATGGCATGAAGGATTGGATGAGCCAATAAGACTTTTATTTCTTAGCATTGCTACCTCCATGCCTCTCACAAAGTCTGCTAACTTCATTGGCATGATACTCATTAAGAACCAATCAAGTCCAAACAATCTGACCAAGTAAATAAACTCTTCTTGTATATGATCACTTTTTTAATGTTGTTTCCCATTCACTTTCTCATGATCAACTTCAATCCTCTTTATAGGCATGATTTCAAAAGGATTAATTTCATGTTCCTTAGAATATTTAAGCTAATATGATCTTTCTTCATCCTTCAAGAGTTGATGAGTTCCTTATATAAGGTGATATACCTTCTTGGTGACTTCAATTATATCATTCTAAAATTCACAAACCTATTGAGAAGATAAATTTGAAAACTTATTTCTCCTTTGAATACTTACTTGAGTCCTAGTGTTACCTTCTCCATCTTTGATCAGATCATAATCTCCTTGGAGAGGAGTATATCCTACTCGAATGACTTCAAACAAGTCATTTAAATACTAATAAAAAACCTACCCATGTTAATCTATGGTGTATTACAAATTGAACAAGGAGTTGATGATCATTTCTTCTTCTTTGGAAAAAAGGAAGAATCCTTCTTCAAAAGCTTGCTAAATGCCCTTTTATTCACCAAAGTGAGTGCCTATAGTTATTTTCTCATCATCAACACTCATGAAGTCTTCTTTATCAGCCATGAATTGAGTATATTCTTCTTCATTTACCTCTCTCAAGATAGGCTCTTCAACACAAAGACACATTCTTCATCAACTAAGAAAGGAGATTCAACACAAGGACTTACGTCTTATTCATCACCCAAGACTTATTGAGGGACTTTAATTTGAAATTTATCTATCATAGTCTAATTTTTTTGGTCAAGGGTTGCAATATCTTAAACCTCCTTCATGGTGATGCCAAGACTAGGCATTTTGAAATCATGTGACTTAGCCCAATGAGGCTACCAAAGAGGTATGTTTTATTAAAGTAAGATCTCTCCTTCCTTGTCAACTAGCTTCTCCTCTTTTGTTTCCCACACCATAGGTCCATCAATGAAAAGGGTAATGGGATGAGGATAAAAGGAATTAGTTGGTGGAGATGGGATATAGAGTTTAAAACTAGATTGAGAGTGCAAGATAGGAGGCTCTTTAGGAAGATCTTGAAGGAGGGAATATGGGGTGTGTTTAGGCATAGGATATTATTTTGGGTCCTAACCTTCCATCTCACCTTTACTTAGAAATCTAATCTTTTATTCTAACTCCTCAATCTTCTTGGCAAGGTCTTCTTGGAAAAGTCTCTCTTAAAGCTCATAGTAGTCATCATGTGGTTGAGGTGTACATGAGGTCTACCATAGAATACAAGAAGCTTATTGAGGGAGGGTGGGATGGACTTGAGAAGGACTAGATTCATTTTTCACTTCACACTCTTTGTCAATTCTCTTCTCTTCTCTCTTACCCCATGACTTAACTATTTCACTCCAACTCATGATGCTAGGATTAAAGGTCTCCTTTTGAGGTGATGGGGATGATATGTGAGATGGAAATGAGGGTTTGAAATCCAATTTATTTTATACCAACATGGAATATTGCATATTAAAATTTTACATCTCAATCTTCCTATCAATATTGGCTTCAAACACAAGGTTTCTCTTTTCAACTCTCTCGTCCACATGATTGGAAAAAGGGTGACTTTGATAGGCTTGATCTGGCTCATGAGTAGGGGTTATGTATGGATGATATAGAACTTTGTAAGTGGATAAAAAGGCTGATATGTTTGGTGAGGCTAAATTTCATGAACTTATATCCTATCCTTTAAGGAAGAGACTAAACCACTCACATCAAGCATCTCACTTGTGAGCCTTTGCCAATTGGCTCTCTCAATAGGTGCCCACTCTTTTTTGACCAACTCTAAGGAATATATCACATTTTAAATGAAATTCTTAGGAATCACATGGACACATCCATTTTTTTTATCAAGATCCATTACATACTTCTCATACCACAAAAGATTTTGTTTGAAGGTGGAAATGGATTGAGTTGAGAAGTGACTAGGTGGACTAGGAGAAGCAAGGCATTGGAAAGGTTGAATAAAGGAATAATAACAAACATGTGAAGGATGAAAATGGCCATATTAATGATAATTAAAACCATATTGGGACTAATGACACACTTAATGATATGGTTGGTTAAGAACTTGCTCATATTGAGAAGGAAAAGGTCAAGTTTCCAATGTCTCACCAACTTGTAAAGAGCAAAATTCATAACCATAGGAAGCCATGAAACTTAATTTGAAGAAGTAACATAAATAAACACATTACCAAAGTTATTAAAAGGATCACTTGGGTTTCTTAACTAGCTGATATGTCTTCAAAGTCACCATTGATGCTTGGAAAGATGCCTCTAAAGGCTGATTATTGAGAGACAACACCAAAAATCTCCTAATATCTTGGAATAAAAGTCCCACTAGGTGTGACAAAAACCATTGTAACTTATATTCTAACCTTTTTATGATATTACAAGGCTCTCATCATCTAATTGGAATAATTTAATCACTTTTAGGCTTGTGGGTAGCCTAAGGAATGAAGTGAGTCTCTAGATAGGGCTAACTTCCTTGATGTACCACTTGACTACTAATAAAACTACTAACTTTGGGGGTAAAAAAGGAGAGAAATAAATGAAAGTAAATATAAAATATGGAGGTGATACAAAAAATATGTTTTATGACTTCTAACCAATTGAATTCTACACTTGAGACCAAGAAACAAACCAAAACATACACTTTCCCAAATCTATGTCTTCTTGCATCAATATTACATTGTGGCGTCATAGATGATATGGAAGGATATGAGGAATATAAAAAAATTTGAAAGAAAATAATGAAAAGGATACTCATTTAAACCATGGATATCTCCTGGAACACTTCACATGCCATGCAAGAAGAGGTTGCAAATAGGTGAAAGAATGAATTACAATGCTAAGGAATCCATAGTCTTCACTAAAAAAATTCAACTTTAAAGTAGAGAACACTATGAATAGTAATTAAATAGGTAAAAAATATTCATTTTATTGATAAAAAGGTATAGAAATGAGCAAGTCTTTTCCATACTTAGGTGGATCATCCAATACAATGCCAAAATGGCCAACTCTTATAGAGTTTAAGAGAGAGAGATAAAGAGAAGTCCAAGGGTCACAAGGACACTTTTAAATCCAATAATTTTATTTATCCATTCATGGAAATATGACATGGGTTGAACCATGTAGATTAAAGAGCAACAAGTGTCAATACAAGTCATCAAATTTAGGCAAAATGGCACAAAACTTCTCCTTTTACACAAAAAATTACCTTCATGATTGGAGTTGTTTTAGTGACTTGTAACTAATTGAGTGTAGGTAAAATAAATTTAATGGAATTTTAGTATATTATACATACCTCTCTATTCATTTTTTTAATCCCCAATCTTCTAAAATCACTTGGTATAGAGCCAACATCATCTGTTGTCCTGAAAACTGCATTTCCATGCACCCTAAACACTTGGCCTCAAAATTGGTATCATTTTTCCATTTAAATCCATGGGATGAAGTGTATGAAACTTTTAAATACATTCCATAGAATTTTAATCATCAGGTTCACCTTAAAATCACTTTAATTGAAGATTTTCTCCCCTTTTTCTAGCTTGTACATTAGGCCAATTTTGACTAACTGAAAGTAATGGCCTAGTTGGAGAAATTATAGGTTTATTAATTAAATTAAATTAATATTTTTATATATATTAATTTTAATTATTCCACCCAAACTTATTTTCATCTCATAATTCATCATGTAGCCTACATAACACATAAAATAGTGAAAAAAGTCTATTTATGCCTCCATCCATATAATTACGTATAACTCATCATGGTGTGAATAATATTGGGGGATTTTTATAAAGCATCCAATAATTATTATATTAAAATTATTCCCTTATATTTCATCTCTAATTCCATTTTACAAGACTGGTCCTCAACAAGGGTTTAGTAGGGTTTTAGGCCTATTTTTGGTCTTAACAAATGTTAATAAAGTTGGGACATATAACTTGAGAAAAAATTACATTAATGTGTCCTATATGACCTTTTATAACATCCCCTTACTCATTTTTCTCCCATACAAGACCTCATGAAAGGTGTGAGCACTTGAAGTTGCCCATTCGAGTTTGTTTCCCTTAATTACATAGGTTTGAGTAGGTTTTGGAGCTAAAAAATGACATCCTTTGGTTTTAATTTCAATTTAAAATATTTAAAACCTATTTATTTTTCCTATGTACATTTTAAAATATAATATAAAGTAGTATTCATGTTGTAAGTGTGAATGGCTACACCTTTGCTCATTAGGTTCAGTCTTAGCTAATAGGCTTAACTACAACATATGATGCTTTAGATATTTTTATTGGATTTATTATATCCAAATATCTTAAATAAAATTATATACATTACATATACATAATTAAATAGGTTATAAATATTAATCTCTACTTAAAGTGACTAAACCTTCTCATTTGGACCCCTAAGCCTAGACTTGCTTAGTAGGTCTGCTTGTAACCCTTGGTTCATGGAGCACTATATTTGATTTCACCCTCCCATAATAGTTTTATCATGATTAACTAGGTATAATTAATCTCTCAACACCTTCTTCCAAGTCTAAAAGAATCTCTAGTTCATCCCTTTTACATAATCTCTCCAAACTTCTTATGTTGTGATCAAAGAGAGTACCCCTATTCTCAGATAGAACATGGGGTATTTACCATATTTATTTAAGAAATATGATTCTTTTAGGTGTTTTTAAAGTTATAATGACATTTTATACCAAAATTTATCCCTTTTTTTTGGGAATTTACCCTTCAAATCATCAAATTCAAAGACTGGTTTTCTAATAGGCAGAATGTGCAAGGTTGTCACTGGAGTGGTATGTGCTTGATGAAGGTTCTATCATTATCTATATTGTGACATATATTAATTTAATTATTTAAACATAAAATAAATTTATAAATTAAAATTAATAACTTAATAATTTTACCTTTCCCTGATACTTTGCATAGCTGAGACTGAGCACACTTGTCATGATTGTGATTGTCTTAAGAAAAACCCTTGTTTGTTATACTTGTATGAATATAGATATTTTAAAGATGTTTAAGGGTAGTGATAAAAGATATTATTTATTTTTATTTTTTAATTCTCACATTTTTATTACCTATTCACCCCATCTTATTCACTATTGACCTTATTAAGAGTATGGACTTTTGTTCACTGTCTACCAACACCTAGCTGACTAAGATAACCAAGATCTCTAACTTACCTATAGGTTTTAATATTATTGAGATGGCACCTATAGGTAGACATAAAATTTCATATAACCTTGTCCTTACCTTTATAATTTCTTTCATTTAATTTTATCTCATCTTATTTCCTTTACATGAGCTTCACACTCTTCCTAACAAACTCATGACTCCTCTTACCCTCATATGATTGTATCTTAGTGTCTAGGGTTCCCGTAGATGCTCTTATCTGGACTTTAGCTTTGGATAATTTCATAATCCCTTATCACATTATACCATATTCACTTAAGTTTTTTATGGCCTAAAACCATATCACAACCTTAAATAGTCATTAAATTAATGTTATCCTTCCATGATAACACTTTGATGACCTACTTAGCCACCTGTAGGTGGATATTTTATCGTTGTAATAGTGAATAAGGCATGATCCATATGGATCTTTCATGAAGATGAACTTTAAATGTTTCCATTAAGAATTGTTAATGAATATAAATAAATTTTAATAAGTTTGAAAACCTCTTCAATCTTTTTGAACCTCATGATGACATCATCATATGGTCCTATGGGAAATAATACACTATATACAGGTAAAAGTCTTAAGCTAGAGCAAAACATGTTTGTGGAAAAGATATAAAAACCCCTTAAATGAATTTTTAAATATTTAAGTGAGTGAGATATATCAATTAAATTTTAAAATCATCCTCAAAACTTATTATTCAACATGAAAACCACTTTCTTGTAGGTGAAAGAGCAAACAAAGGTCTCAAAGGACTATTGGGTACACATGGAATGAGCTTGTAAACCATTAATTTGAGCTTGTAAACCATAAATATACCCTTGAAAAAACATAAGAGTCATCAACACAATCCCTTGGAACTGATTATCAAGCATGAGAACTCGTTGAAAGGTGAAAAGTACCCATGACACCATGAAAAGACCAGTCTACAAATCTAAGGTTATTGGACTATCAAAACAAATTAAAAAGTGAAACAAATAATGGAAGTAATAATATTTAATATCCAAAATCCTTTATGAACAAATACATCAATTGATTTATATAGACTTGCCTAGAATGAAAGAAAACCTAAAAGGTGCAAAGATGAACATGCAGTTTTGCATTGTCCACTTTGAATGGATGGTTCATGAATCACAATTAACCAATATTCAAAATTATTATATTTATTTGAAGGTCTTGGATTTTATAATATTACCCTAGGATCAATTTTCCTAAAACCTTTTATGTTTGCTGTATTAAGTAAAAAACATGCAAGTGACTTCACTATGCCAAGAAAGAGGAAAAGAGAGACAAATAGTTTTGGCTTGAAATTTTCATTTCTAGATCAACAAAAATGTGTAAATTATCTTTATTAATGTGGAGAGACGTTCCATAGCATCATCACATGTGGAATGGTTCCCAAGAAGCCATACATGTGTCATTTTCTTTCTCTTCTTTAGGAAAACTAATTTTCTTCTAATTGAACCTACAAATTTAGGTCTTGTATGTTAATTAATACTTATAATGACACATTTGGGATGAAATCATGTTTTTACACTTTCATGTTTCCCAATAAACCCGTATAAAGCATTAAATGCACCATTTAGACCCTTGAAATGACCCCAAATGACATAATAGAGTAATGCAATGAGTGACCAAAGTTAATATAGCATTAAGAGGCTTAAAATGACCTATAAAACACATTATGACAATATTTTATACCCCATTATAGGCCTAAAATTAAGTTTTTTAGTAGGGGTGCCCTATTTTGACCTAAAGGTCAAACTTGGTCAATAGATATATTTCCAAAACTTATTTGCTCATCCATTAATGTGCTTTAAATCAGAATGAAACCATCTAAGTTTTGTAGGTCAGGGTGGTATTAGAACATAAATTTTCAATTTTCGGCTCTTAAACACTTCATTTTTCTTCCTAAAATGAATTTCTAAGTCTAGAACATTTGGTTTTAATTGCTAAAAAGGAACCTAGGTGATTTTTGTTAAGTTGTTTTGTGAAATGTCTTACAAGATTTTACAAATTTAAGCCAAGGAGCCAAGGAAATTTATCAAACATTTCATTTGGTGATTAAAATCAACACTTACATTGAAAATTCTTTTAAGTATTTGTTTCATACCTGGTTATTTTTTTGTGCAAAATTAAGAGTGCATGTATGTTCTCCCCCCATCCCCTATAGGAAACTTGGGTGACTAAAAGTGCCTTTTCACTTGTAATTTTTTCCTATTCCAAGGCATGGAAAGAATGTTAATAGCTCTCCTCAAAACCATATGGTTTGGGTGATTGAAAAATAACCTCTAAAATTCTTTCCACTTAGTCATTTATTTCATGCAATTTGTCTTATGAAGGGGAGTTCATAGATTCTTCATGAGTTATTTAGGGAATCTTTGGCTTGATGTTTCATCTCTTGACATTGTTTCAACCCTACTCTATGATGGGGCATACAAATCAGGGTATGCATATTGTGAAAGCTAGGGGATTAAGTGGCTAACCTCTCTTTTCATAGAAAAAATCTGATTTAAGTCTATTAGCTAGGGCATTACACTAAGCATTACATGGATGAAATAACTATGCAAAGGAATAGACCCTTGCATAGTAAGTTAATTTGTATGAAATAAATTTACGTGAGGCATATCTATTGTTAATCACACTTATGACCATCTAGATGATCAAAAATTATAAGTTTTAGATAACCCCACTTGCCATGGAAATATTATTGATGCAGGGTAAGTATTTACAAGTTCTATGTCATCATAAAATATCTGGGAGAAAGGGGGTGTAAAAAACCTAATAATTCATTCACTTTTATTTTTGGATTAACACTTAAAATCCTCTCAAGAGCATGTATATAGATGTATTTCAACAATATGATGAAACCTTTTTGGTTTAGGGCTTAGGATGATATACTTAGTTATATTTGGTCTTTTTCTTTTACTTGCTTGGTCTTTGAGTCTAAAAACCATTTATTTGTCTTGTCATGTCAAAACAAATCTTGTGTCGACATTACTCCATTATTTGTGGAGGCATTATACCATCCATTTGACACTGTGCATTTTACCTTAAAATTTGTGTCAAAAATATTTTGCATGTCACTTGATTTAAATAGGTAACGTTATGCTACCCAAATCATTTCAAGTTTGTGTCTTGGAGTCTTTGAAACTAACCATTGATTACACCTTTAGAGAGTGATAATTCCATTACACTACCTAATTTGTTTCATAGACTTATTTTATCTTGTGTCTAAATTGTCAAAATTTGAAACCAATCCATGTGTGCCTTTAGGGTCTTTGTCTAGTGTCATTATGTCATTCAATTTTGTCTAGCTTGCTTGATCAAAAAGCCTAGTTTTCTTAAGTTGAGTTTTTAAGTAACCTTGACAAGTTCAAGTTCAAACATTAATTGATTTATGTTTACTCCTCTTCTAATTTAGGTTTAGACATTGATCTTTCTCTTTTGGGTTGTGTAACTTAGGTTAATTCTTTACCCAAATTGAAAACTATTTGTTTGTACCATTATTTGGGAGAGAACAATCTATCTCCAAGTGCCTTTTGTTTCATTACTCATGCTAGTTTGATCAATTTCATGTCTGAAGTTAAGTGACTCATCTATGCCAAAGTGTTCCAAGATTTTTAGATTAAATCATCCTTTTGTTTAAAGTATAGCTTTTAACACCATGTTTGGACAAAAGTACTAGCACATGCCTTTGTCTGATCCTAGTTTTTGATTACATGATTGGCCAAAAGACCTAGCAACCTTTATTTTCCTATATTATACCTATTTGGAACACTCTAAGCCTAGATTTTGGCATTTTTTTTTAGTTCATCCAATTGTCCTATTTGTGTGAGACATTTAACATTAGACATTTGATGTTACATTGTTTTATACCAAGTCTTAGAATAAATATTTTTGGAGATACAAATCCATACATTGACCAAATTAGATAGAGTTTTAACCTTTTTTCTTTTTAAACATCATTTTTAAGAGTTTGTAGAATTTTAACCCCTATTGATTTAACCATGTCTCACTATACACATAGTGGTGTAATGTACAATCTGGGGTATAGTAATGTGGTCACACAATAATAGTTCAAGACCCTTATGGAGATGATGTTGTTTATGAGATAGATCCTTATCCACCTTAAAACACTCAAATAGGGGAACAAATCCAAGATTCTTTGGCCCATTATTTGGTCAATGCACTTCCATACTTAGATCAGGACTAAGACCAAATGACACAAAAATTGGCTAGCATATCTTTAATTGAAAACAAGTCCAAAAACAACCTTATTATGTTAAAATTCCATCATCTTATGACCCATACTTGTTTGATCATCACATGATTTTAAACAAGGACTAAGTTTTAATCAGAGCCATAGAGGTAGGGGCTAAGTTTCTGGTAGATTATCCCTATGAAAACTTGCCAAATCTAGTAAGAGTGCCTTAAAACATGCCTTATAATTAGAACAATGAATAGACCTATTATATAAATCCTCATGCTATAGTGTCAATTCCATATCAGGACCCTCATATTATTCTCATTGTGAAAGGTCTCATGGAGGACCACTTCATATAGATGTAGATAACATACCATACATACCTAAACCTAGTGCATAAATTCAAAAATATGACCACATCAAATGCTCCTCTTATTGAGTTATATCCTTCAATAGGGGTTTTGATCGAATTGACAAATAAAAAAATTTATGGTATAGACCCATTTGTGCAAATCACTTTGGTATAAAAATTGTTCAATAGCCAAACTATCAAAGAAGTGTCTTATGATTTTATGCAAAACATTGAGCCAAGCATGGTGGATAGTGCACAAGTAATTCCTAATCTAGACCAAAATGGTGTTAATTCACAAACAACTAGTCCACAACCAAACATTATTTTATTTAACACCATAAGTGGCTCAAAAATGTAGGGGGTAGGAGCTTCTACGTCCTAACCATAAAAAATACCTCTAATCTATAACCAAATACTTCTTCAAGCATCCAACCTTAAATATCCAATAGTCAAGCAATGACCAATGCCATGGCTCAACAAAATGTGATGAATTTTATTTCACCCCAACTAGTGATGTCTAACATTCCAAAACAATAGGAACAATCCAACTTACCCATGTAGTAGAGGCAAAACATTTTTCCACCTCAACAAGGGGTAACCAATATTCCACCTCTCTAGGTAGTGACTAACATACCTCTTCAGTCATAGGCCAACATGCCATTATAATCACAAATGATTTCTAATAAATATCATATGAGTATTGGTCAGTGACAAATGTCAAACCATCAACATGCATATACTTCCCAATAAGGTTTCACATAACTAAGAGGTTCCAATTCTCCACAAGTACAAATTAGGAAACAATTGAATTTCATGCCAAATGTGCCATAAGTTTAATGATAGGGCCTTGGTTAATAATTTTACCTTAATCAACAAGGTATGACTAGTCAGTAGCAAGTCCGTAATCAGCCTCAATATGCACAGTATAGCCATATCCCTCCATCTTAGCCTCAATTTACCCAAAGCTAGGCCCATATACCAAATCCCAACCAAAATATCTCACAACAATATGTGTAATTTTAATAATCAGAACTGAATCTATGTATGCATATTCTTAGTCCATTCCTGAACAAAACCAACATTCTATAGTAAACCATACCTCCACTATACCTTAATCAAAGTAATCTAATTTTGATCACCTAGCCACCTCAAGCCAATATTCCCTCTAGTTTCCTTACATAAGAACTACAACAAATTAAGGATGCCATTACCCTCATCCAAGATGGAAATTAAACCAAGAAGTTCGAGTTAGATGACATGTGTTCCTACCCTTTCAACATGGATTATTTACAAATACCATTTTGTCTAGGGTATGAACCACCAAACTTTGGCAAATATAAGGGGAAAGGTGACCCCAAGGCCCATTTGATAGACTTCTTTATTATAGGCCAACTAGTGGACTAAATTGACATCTAACTTTAACTATTATTTCCAAGGAGCCTAGTAGGATAATAATTATAATGGTTTCTAAAATTGCGTAAGAATTTAGAATTTGATTTTTATGATCTTCCAAACAAGTTTGTGCATCACTTCTCCTACAATCATGAACATGAGATTTCATTGGTAGAGTTGACATAAGCTAAACATAAATCTGGTGAAAGTTTTGTAAGTTATCTATAGCGATGGAGAACACTTGCAATCTGATTTACCCATAGTCTACTAGACAAGCAATTAGCTATTGTGTTTACCAAAAATCTACACAAAAATATATCTTATCATCTATAATTGTAGTGTGCACACACTTTTAAATAAATCATTAAAAAAGGCCTGTTTATTTAAATAGACCTTATTAATAAATGGGCCATTAAGATTACCTCATCTAATTACAGCCAGAACTAAAACCAAAATAATGGCCAAAATCATAACCAAGTCCAAGCACAAGCATCGTAATAAACCTAGGTCAATAATTATGATAAACCCAAGATGTTAAATCATAGTAAGAATGTTTTGAGAAATGGATTAACTAATTCACAACATATCCAAATGGTCAAAATACCATTTAATCAACCTATGCCACATATGTAAATTACTCCTAACCAAAAACCTCTTTAGCAAGCATAATAACCTAGTCCAACACAACAAATGCAACAACCTATGACTTTGCAAAACCCTCTTTTAAGGAGAACTATGCCTACTCATGTATATTTAGTGATCTTAGAGAGCCCATATAATCTATGTATTATAATCTTGTCATAGCTAATATGATTAAATGTCCTATTCCTAACCACTATCCTAAGGGTATTGACTATCTAGACTAGTACATGCAAAATGAATTCTATGAGTATCATCAGGTTAATGACCACAATTTGCATCATTGTGTGAAAATTAAACATTTGATTGATAATATGTTGGAAATGGAGAGATAATATTGGATTATGGAGCTTTCACCTCCAATCATAACCTTAGGATTTATCAGAACTCCTTTCCCCAACATAACAACAAAAAACAATAGTAACAATGACCAACAGTATCGACAACTAAGATAGAACCAATAAAATTAGAAGTAGAACCAACACCATCAAAATAATGGATAGAACTAAGTCCAAAATGATGGAAATAATGAATATATGTACCATGCAGTTTCACATGAATACAAAAAGGTTGTATTTCATATTGTAGGAGGACATACCTTCACCATTTCCATCAATCTTAAACCAAGTACCAATCAACTAAGACCATTATTAATCATTCCCAATCAACCAAACCATGCTGTTGATCCTTCCTTGACTTGGGACTATATACAGGCATACTAACAAGTAGGGATTCCCACTTTTGGACCTTATGCCAATAAATCATTATTAATTTATGACCACATATACGTGCATTAACAATCGATACTTATCCTATTTGGTCCCCCTCCACCATAATTTGTTAGAAAAAATAGTCATGTATCTAATTATGATTGTATAATCACAAGTTAATGGTCAAATATTACCATCCTAAGCCCATACCCATCTACCACTTCACCCATCCAACCAGCTATTTTGGCTTAGAACAAGGCTTTTACTGATGTGTAAGAAAAGATGTTTGACATTGTGGAATAATTGAAAAATATGCTTGCACAAATATCCATTTTAGATTTTTTCCATACATCTATAATCCACAAAAGCATCGTAATAGAGTTTATTGGCCAATCCCAAGTTCCTAATGATATATCTATTGACAAATTTAAAGTTTTAGTTGGACACCTAGCACTAGGATAATAATTAATATTTAACCAAAGTGATATGTCATCCTTTGGCCCTTTGCATAGCAATCCATTATACATCAAATTTGTCATAATTTGGTACAAAGTGAAATGTGTCCTCATAGACAATGGACCAGGCCTAAATATTGTGTCCCTAAATCTCATCAATCTCCATGGGTACACTATAGTTGATCTCTAACTATAAATGATCATGATCAAGGTCTATGATATTGAAGAATAGGAATCAGAAGGTACTATAAATTTACCAATTATCGTTGGCCCCTTGACCCATAATATTCTATGTCATGTGTTTTAACTTGAATTATCATATAACATGATTTTGGGTCAACCTTAGATACATGAAATTCATTCAATCTCTTCAATATTGTACTAGTATATCAATTTTCCCCATCCAGGTATGGAAGTTACCATCCATGGAGATTTGTAGCCATACAAACATTTCAAGCATTTAGAGGCTAAATACCAAAAAGCTATAATTATTGATCTAGCTTGAATTTAGTTGCTAACAAGGACAAGGGAAAATAAATACTTGTTGATTCACCAAAGGCCAATTGCATTAACCTAGATACCCTTGATTCATTTTCCCACATACCACATCCTAAAATATCTATTCATTATATTATCTTAGCTAATGGCCCAAGAGAATATTTAAAGATTCCATAGAACCCTAAGTAATTTGGAAGACCAAAATCTAAACCACCTTGCGTGGAATGAAAAATAAAGGTCAAATCCAAATTGCATAGTCCATCACCTATTATTTTCAGACCAGCTACTAGCCAAGAATAGGACCTACTTAAAGGTGATGAATCTTGGTTGTCTAATGACAAACTAGCCAACTATTACATAAATTCCAAATATCCCATTTCAAAAAAAATCATAGAGAAGCATGCCTATGAAGGAGGAGGCCTTGGGTTAAATCAATAAGGTCTATTTGAGCCAATTTCTACCATTCAACATAAAAGAACCTATGGACTTGGATTTAAATAGCCTAAGGGGTGACCCCATGTACCTTATTCATGTTCTAATGTCAATGATTAGTGATGATGATGTCGATAGTGAAGTAAAGTCTAATCATATCCCTTTTAGTGACCTAGCCAATACCAATTTATTTGAAACTAATGCCATTTGTACCCTTTAACCTATTATTCACCATAATCCACTTCCATTATATTATCCTCAACTAATAGATTGGGACCAATAAGAATAAATAATATCCATTGACAAGTTTTAGAACAATGAGGCCTTATGTGATTTTCTAAGCCTTAGGGACAATATTCTATTGGGAGACCACAAACAAGGATTCTTAATCACATTAGATCTTGAATCCTATTTTGGAGAATGGGTGAACACCCTTAGCCACAAATAAATAAATAAAACATTGAGGTCCCAAAGTGAAAACCTATTTGAGGTACTCTTGGACCAAATAAATAGTAAAGAGAAATGTTAGTCTAGTGGTGAAAACCTATTTCAGGTGGCATTAGATGGGGGTGTTTAACCTTCCTCAAACATAGCTTAGGAGACCACTAATAATGAAATTTCATATGGTTCTAAGTTCAATATTAAAGAATAATGAGATTTTGATTGAATCATCCAAGAGTTTACATCAGTACTTGGCACATGACCATCACTACCATTGGGGGATTCTAATTCATCATGCCTATGAAAACTTGAAGATCCAATTGTAATAGGGGAATATGTCATTACAAACTCGTTCAAATATTTGTTGACTATTCTAGAAGATGGTTTGACCCTTCTAGTGGAGGACATGATAGAAGTTAACGTTGGGACTCTAGATGACACAAAATGATTCAGATTAGGCATGTCCCTCACTAAGGAGGAATGTGAAGTATTTATGGCCCTTTTGAGGTAATTTGTTGATATATTTGCATGGAGCTATTCTAACATGCCTAGGCTAGACCCCACCTTGGTTATACACCACCTCATGGTACATCATGATGCCAAACCTATGAAACAAAAATTACACAAGATGCATCTTTGCATTATTGTATTAGTGAATTAAGAGCTATAAAAACTCTTAGAAGTGAGATATATTCAACTGATTGAATACTCAGAGTGGATCTCTAATGTTTAACTATAAAAAAAATCAAGAAGGAATCAAAATCTACACTAATTTTAGAGACATAAACAAGCCTACCCAAAGGATGACTTTCCTTTGCCAAACATTAACATGATTATTGATTCCATAGTGGGTTATGAAATGATTTCACTACTGGATAGACTCTCAAGCTATAATTAGATATAAATCATAGTATAATACCAACATAAAAGAACATTCACCACTCCATGGGGAACCTTCTATTATCAGGTTATGCCATTTGGTCTAAAAAATGTCAGGTCCATAAACCAAAAATCCATGACCATGATATTTCATGATATGATGCATGACATTGTTGAAGACTATGTTAATGAAATACTAGGAATCAAAGACTAGGACTGATCATCTACCAACACTAAGGAGAATATTTGAGTGACTACATGAATACAATGACTAGATAAATATTAAGAAGTGTGTTTTTGGAGTTACTTTAGGAAAATTTATTGGATTCATTATGTCTCACTAAGGTATTGAAGTTGATCTAGCCAAAGTATGAGCCATTATAAAGATGTCACCATTAACCAATTCGAAGTAGCGCTATAGTTTTCAGGAGAAAATATAATCCATCAAATGATTCATATCTCAATTGGCCAACAAGTGCCACCCATTTACACATCTATTGAAGAAGGGTGTAGCATTTCATTGGGATGACAAATGTCAAAAAGATTTATAAAAATTGAAGGGCTATATAGCAAATCTATCTATTTTATTACAATCAATGCCAAGAAAGTCATTCCTCTTATACCTATTAGCTACCAGCAAAGCCCTAGGGGCACTTCTAGCTCAACATGATGATAATGGAAAAGAGCATGTCATGTACTATTTAATTTGCACACTAGTAGCATATGAGGACAATAATACACCCACTAAAAAAGCTTGTTTAGCTATGTTTTTGATAGCTCAAAAACTATGACATTACATGTTAAACAATAAAAACATGGTCATTTTTAAAGTAGATCTACTTAAGTATCTATTATCTAGAATAGATTTACATGGTTACATGGCCAAATGAATCATGATTTTAAGCAAATTTGAGGTAGAGTATGTCAATAAAAAATCCATAAAAGAGCAATTTATTATATATTAGCTTGCTAAAGCACCCCTTATAGATATAGAGTTGCTAAAATTCTAATTTATATATGAATACATTATGACCATCATTGAAACGCTCTTGAGGATAAACACTAGAAGCTACATTTTGATGGATCATTCACAACACATGGATCATAGAAGGGCCTTTTATTTAATACACCATAGAGTGATCTAATCCCTAAATCATTTTTAATTAATTTTCTTTGTACCAACAACATGGACAAATATGAAGCACTCATTACAGGACTTAGAGAAGTAATACAATGAAACATACATCATCTAAAGGTTTGTGGTTATTCTTAGTTAATCATCAATTAGGTTACAAATTATTTTTAGACCAAGGATGGTAAGTTGATACCATACAAGGCCATGGTTGACACTCTCAAAAAATAGGTTACTAATGTACATTTCAAATATATACCAAGGGCCAATAATAGAATAACATATGCCATGGCCACTATTGTATCCCTGATTCAACATATAGATATGGCCAAAGAATACTAGTTTCTTATTGAAAATCTACTAGTGTTAGATCATAAGCCTTCAACTATCACAATGATCTATGATATTATTGGTCCTGAATCTATTTGGTATTAGACCTTTACACCTATCTTCATGACCAAATAATTCCACTAGATTTATCCCAAAAATAATCCAAATCCTTTTTCCATAATGTCTCATGTTATACCTTACTCAAACCAACCCTATATCACTGTAGTTTTGATGGAACTCTGCTTCATTATTTAACTTTGGAAAAATATATATTAGCATTATGGGGAGTTCATGAAGGATTATGTGGATCCCACACTAGTGAGGTAGTCCTGTCTAAAAAGATCTTACATACTAGATACTATTGGTTAATGATAGATCTAGATACAATTATAAATGTGAAAAAGAGTGATAAATGTCAAAGGCATGCTAATTTGATTCATGCCCTGAACAAGACTTTAAAACTAATGCTTATAGTATGGCCATTTTTTACATGGGACCTTGATATCATTGGAAAGATAAACCCTATCTCATCCAATGGCCATAAACACACTCACCACCACTGAATATGGCAATGATGCCAATTGTGATTGGCACCTTTAAATATTCCTTGCCCCTTGGGAATACTATACCAATCACCATATTCTAATAAGAGCTAATCCATACTCACTTTTTTATGGTACTGAGTCCAGTATTCCCATTGAGGTTAAGCTACCTTCTTTGAAGATCTCTTTGAAGCATGTCCCAGATGAAAAAGACTATCGAATAGTTCACTTGCAAGAGATGGAATTACTTGATGAGAAATACCTGGCCACAGTAAAAAACCTTAAAGCATAACAAAATTGATTGTATGGCCACTATAATTAGTGTATTAAACACATAGAATATGAGTTTCGTCATCTTGTTCTTAAAAAAATGAAAGAATACCATGGCCAAGAAGAAACATAAAGGCAAGTTCAAACCCAACTAGGTAGGCCCTTTCATCATTGTTGAAAACTATGGCATTGGAGCATACATGTTCCATACACCAAATGGGGAGGAACTTGATGAGCCAATGAACATTATAGACCTCAATTGTTACTTTAATTGAGAGATTTGGTGTATTATTTATGAGGACCATTTGATTTTTACCATATTATCAACATTGTTCTTTATACCGTATAATTCTATCACTTTAACATTCTACCATTCCATTTTATTATACCTTTTCTATCAACTAAGTTCCTTTCACTCTCCCTACCTAGCCTTTTATCCTTGGTTCTATTCCATTAGTTCCATGCCCAATTTTAGCATAAAAATTCAAATCAAGTTTCAATAGTTGTTTCAGTATTTCAGATAGAGGCCATATTTTGGAGTAGTATGATAGAGGTTTTAGTAGTTATGTCCTTAATTTCCTATTCTGTTCTATACCAAGTGTGTCTGATTATAACCACCTTTGGATAAATCAGTGTCCCATGGTCATGCTATTAATTATAACTACTTAAGGGAAAATTAGTATCATTTATCTATGTTATTGTTTCCTAGATATAACCACCTATAGGCAAACTATGGGCAACACTTTTTATCATGACTTGAAGTACCACCTTGCCATAACTATAATGTACTGTGCCATTTGCCAAATTTTCTTATTTTGTTTGAATTGGCTGTTATACTAGTCATATTCATCTATTATAAGGCAACTATAGTGACTTCAGGTCCCATCTTGGGACTATGTATGCAATGCTCGATTCACATTAAGGTCATCTCAGTCACCCTAAGCCACACTCTCACCATTTGTGAGCAATTTTAAGTTTGAACACTCTCACCATTTTACAATAAATTTTAAGTTTTAACACTCTCATCATTTTATGAGTTTGGATCATTTAATATCTTATCATTCTCCATCAAGTTGAGATACCTAGAAAATTCTTAAAAAAATTGTAAAAATGATTGAGAAAATTTGAAAACATTGACCACTTTTTTGACTTAAGGATTTTGGGAACCCTCACTAAGTCATAAAAAACCACTTCTCATTTAGTTTCCTCATCTTTTTTGGCCTTCTATCCCACACTCTCACCATTTTGTGAGCCCATTCCCATCTTCTTCTATACCATCAATCATATATTTTATTGATCATCATTTTCTTCTATCCCATTTCATAGGAAAAATACATTTGGATTGAAGTTTTTGTTGGATATTATGTCCATGGAACTATGTAGGTAGAATCCTCTTACCTAATGCATATGGAGATAGCTCAACCACCCCCTTACTTTTATGTTATTCCCTCATTTTGTTTGTTTGTTTCATTATCTCTTCTTGTCTAGGGTCAATGCTCATCATCTTGTTTGTGTCATGTTGTTTGTCCTAAGATTATGATTAAACAATTTTTTGTTTATTATTTCTATTTATTTTATTTTATTTTGCTTTTTATTTTCTTAGTTTTTTGTTTATTTTTTATTTGCTTGTTTGTTTGATTTCTTGTTATCCCCTGATTCAGTCTATGTGTGTTCATTGGGTGATTCCTTGTGTATTATTCATAAATCTATCCATATTCATATGTCAACATTATCATCATGGTTTTTATCATTGGTGCATTATTTTCAACTAAGTATTGGATCACATGTCAGTCTATATGCATATTTTAGCTAAGTTAACATGGTGTTCTATCATGATTATAACCACCTTTGGGAAACTAATTATCTTTCTTCTACCCAATTGGGGAATGTTTTAATTTTGATAATTCTTATAACCTCCTTTGGGAAAACCATTATCTCTATCCACCCAACTGGGGCATGTTTTTATCCTGTTAATGATTCTAACTACCTATGGGAAAATCATTGTTTTCCCTTTTGATGAAAATAATTGCCTTTGGTAAAATCATTCTCTTATTAACCTAATACTTTTTCAATGATTATAACCATATTTGGTAAAATCATTACCTTTTTTATCCCATCTATGTCGATGATTATAACTATATGAGGGCAAATCATCATGTTTATCTAGCTTAATTGGGATAGATCCATATGTCATTCATTATAACCACCTATAGAAAAATTATTCCCTTCCACAATATTTAATCTATTTTTTCCACTCCTTTCAACCTTTGAAGGGACTAATTGTTGACCCCTTTCCCAACTGCTCCCTCAAGTGGGCACTTACAATTCATCCATTGTTGTTGAAGTTGTAAGCATATAGGACCTTTTCCTTCTTTGAGAAGACATTAATACGATTACGACATGCAATGCCTTACTAAATAGGGGTAAACTATATACACCTAAAACAATCCACTAATGGCCTTTGATCAGACTTTAGATTGATTCCTAACAACCTTTGCAAATTAAGCCTAAAAATCACTAAATGTGCCACATTTTCTTTTGCATCATTCATCAGATCTTAGAATTTTATTGAGATATTCCTAATTGGGGTATCCTACCATAATAAAAAAAACATATCATAGATTCATCTCTAATCAACTTGTGGCATCACAACATGTATTTGGCCTGTAGACCTATTAAGTGGGGCAAGTGCACACATAAAATAAAATATTGAAAAGAGCTAAATGGATAATAAAAATTAATTAACTAAAAAAATAAAATTAAAGGCCCATTTGACTTATCCATGTGAAATTAATGAATTACTAAAATAGGAAACTCAAAAATATGAAATATCCTAGCATTTCATGATTACCTTTTGTGAGTTGTCAATCCTTTGAAAATATCTCAAAATATCTCACCCATGCCTATTCATTGCAAATTATAATATTTTGAAACATTTTAACTATAATGGGGTTAATTAACTCACTTAGGTTAGGTTTAAACTCATTCCATAATTCACCTTGGGTTGGGGTTAGTTTTTAAACCAATAAATACAAGCCATTGCCTATTAAAAGAAGAGATTGGATGTTGTAGAGTTATAATGTAGGTTTTTTCATAAGAATCATAAAAATAGTATTATAATTCCAAAATATTAATCCAAGCCATCAATCAAGAATAATCCACAAGCCAAAATGATGCCAAGGAGAGAAGGAGAAAAAAATACAAACTCCATTACCAAATACTCTTTGACCATAAACCGAGCAAGCCACAAACAAATCCTATGGAGCTCTCAAGGAAGGTAAAGATTATTGTTCTTTATATTTTAGTTTGGTTTCAATTAAATTTTGTTCATTATTCTCCCCCTAATATCAAGATTAGATATGTTATCATGTTAGTGTGTTAATTTTATTGTTTTGTGAAACTAACACTTGATCTAACCTCCTCTCTATTGTCAAATTCCTATGATCACAAGGATCATCTACATGAAAGAATATTTCATCAAGAATAATTATATAGTTATATCAATGTGTATATAAATTTATTCAAATTTTTTAATAATCCTATCTTTAGACTCAGACAAAGTGGCTTCTTACCCCACATGTGGAGGTCAAGTGATGTTCATTTTGAATAAGTGTTACATTAAATGATTATAATGATGAATGGATGTCCTCATGATTTATTAAAAATTAATTTGAAATGGGAGATAATAAAATTTTGTGATAGGATCACATTCATCATATCTAATTAGAAATATATCATATGAAGGTGTATAAAATTGAAGCAAGTTTGTTGAAGGAGGAACAAAAATGCATTTAAATTGATGATGATAGGTAGTGGTTTATTATGAATTATAATATGTGGTTTGGCCAAGTTATTTATATTGGATTGAATTGGTTAATATCTTTATTGGTGTAATTAGGTTAATTATTTATTCCTTTGAAGATTTGGATGGTGTAGGTGGTGAAGAAATCATAGAAGTAGATTGATATGTGGTTTTTAAGGTAGGTAATTCAGAGTGAGGGGAAGTTGATTATAAGTGAGAAATATAATTTTTATCAATTAAAAGATAACGAGTATCCAAATTCATCTTTTTATTGGACATATGTGGGATAGTATATGGAGGAGTAAGTTGTGTTGGTAGATTTATTGGAATCATTGTCGTATGATATGGTAATGTGAAATGAGCAGAATAAGTGTACTAAAAAGTACATAAAATGTTTAACTTTTTATATTTGTAATGTAGATAAAGATATATTTAAGATACTACTCTCCTCATATTATTATTGACAACATTATCATCATTAATGAGAGAATTGAGATCGATAGAAGTTTTGACAATGCTAGAAGTGGGAGGTTGAGAAGTATTTGATTGATGATTAGGAAGTGGATCCTTATAAATAGTGATATAATAATTAGTTTAATTAGTGGAATCATGATTAATTTTAGTATTATGAGCCTTAGTTTCTACTTCATAATATTCTTGACACTCATGAATAAGGTTTCATGATAACAATTAAGACCAAAGATATACTCAAGCTCAAAGTTTCTAAGTTGGTGACAAGTCTCATGAGAATGACCCCAACTTGCATGATACTAAAAGAAATTGTGTGGATCATACGAATTTTTTTTAGGATGAGTAGGGTCAAGAGATCATGGTGAAGGACTAATAATATGCTTTTGAATTTCTTCCATGGAAATTTGTTTGTGAGAATCTACATTATTCACATGGGAATATATATAACTAGGTTATTGTAAAGGATTAGTTCAAAGTGTTTGTGAAAGAGTAAAATAAATGGAATCACTTGGGAGGATAGTGTGAATAGTGGGTATGTAATCATAGGTATCCATAATACCATTGTTGGTCAAGATACGGCTAAAGGGTGGGAAGGCTCAAATTGTTTTTTGATAAAATTTGACACTTGGCTTGTTCTATGGATTCTTCTAAATATTTTGGAGAGAGTCCTAACATGATATTTAAATTTAGAATGAAGAGAGTTAGTGAGTAAGTGAAAGGGATTGACTTACAACATGTTATGTTCAGCTTTACTAGATAAAGATTTTCATACTTTAATGAAGACCTTAGCCATTTTAGATTATGATTGTTTATAGTTGATAAAGTGAGATAATATATTTTTGGTAAGATTATTAATTTGAAATTCATGTACCAAACATTAAATAAGTCTTTAAATTGGATACAGTATGAGACTTGAGTTTATTATACCAATCCAAAGCATCACCTAAAACTGTTTTAACTAATATATTGGTGGAGACAAAGGTATTGAGCTTAATCTAATCTTTATAGGATTTTCCTAAAGCTTACAAATGCAATGCAATATTAGTGGATACATCATAAGTGATAGTAGGAATAATACCACATATTTTAATATCTATAATTTGATGAACTAAGCGTTAATTTTGCAAGTGTTTTATAGCCTTGTTAAGAAGTGGAAGTTGAGGTATAATCTTTCCTTGAGCATGTATAAGGTAGGGTGGGAGGAATTAGGATTTTTTAATCCCCATTAAGTGGTTTGAGGATAATTTTGTAATTGTAATTTTTTTTAACTCGCATCATTTGATTTGCACTATTAATTTGAAAAGTAACCATTTTATTCATGGTTGGTAATAAAACTTGATTAATATTAATAATGTCTTAACTAGTAGAATTAACATGAGATGCACTAGTGGGAGCATTAAATTAAGTATTAGTGTGAGAATTTTGGGTAGAACTAGTAAAATATATGTTATCCATGTTGGTGGTAATGGCAAGGATGGTAGATGAAGAAGGCATGGAAGAATAAGAAGGAATGGAAGAAGAGAAAGGCATAAAAGAAGTCATAGGGTGACTTGCCCCAAGTATTTTAGATAGTGTATAAGTGGGTGAAGGGGGATAACCAATGTGAGGTCCCTTCATGAGATATACATTATCATGAGATCCTTTCCCTAATGTTGAGGGTTTTTGTTGATGAAAAGTGTCATTTTAGTAGTGTATTCAAGATCACTCTAATATTTTACAATAGGCATATTAGAGGGAAATTAATAAGATCAATGGTTATAGATGGAGGAATCTCATAATTGGTGGTCCTAGTAGTGACATGGATATTACTAAGATCATAATTATCTACCATATTATAGGGTACGCAAGGCTTTTAAATTTTATGATTTTTAGTGAAATTCATCATATCATTATGATTTCTTTGATAAACTACATAAAACATGTATTGCATGTTGAAATGTGAAGTTATAATTAGGAATAAATTGGGTAAGATAAAAGAGGTTGATAAAAAATAAACTTTGTTGATGACCTACTAAACTAGGTCAACGAGGTATATGTAGTTTAGGATACAAGAAACTAGAAATGTACTAGGTTGACTAGGGCTGACTTAGTTACATATGAATATTAAAAAATTCTATAAGTGTACTAGGTTGACTTGGGTTTATCTAGTTACATAATAATATAATGATAATAATTTGGGAGTCTAATGGGTTAACTTGGGTCGATTTAGTTAGACAAGTAGGTAAAAATAGTATAAGACTAGGTTGAGTGTGGTTAACTTAGTTTGATTTATAATTTTTTGCTAGTTAACTTGAAGTTTACTTAGTTGAAATTGGTCAATCTAGTTAGAAAAGTAGTCAAAAGTAGTATAAGACTAGGTTGATCTTGGTCTACTTAGTTATATCTAGAAAAAGATGATAATAAGCTGGATGATGTAGTTTTGAAAGTAAAGGTAAACAAGACAATATATAGAAGACATAACTGATCCTAGTCAACTTATTTTATTCACACACAGTCAACTATGTCAAGTTTGGATGATCTAGTTGAAGCAAAAAACACATAACTATATCAACATTGGTTGATATAGTTTGCAATACAAAATAGAATAATAAGAAATAAGTAAAAATGAAAGTTTGTAATGACTATTGATAACTATTTATCTAAAATTAATTTTAAGAAGATGTACTTAAAGGATTTGAGTATTTTTTAGGATCTCAAAGATACATGCTTATCCATTTGATAGTTTTTTATAGATATTTTAGAGTGAAGCCCATGAAGTAAATACAACTCCCATAACCCACTAAACCTAGTTTTAAGGGTAAGCTAAGAAGCAACTCTTGATGCTAACTACTAACTAGTGTATTATATAAATAGATGAATGGATATATAAATAAGGTTCAATAAAAAAGGGGAATTTTGGGTGTTTCCTAAGTACTTGTTAACACTCCAACCTACACCTTAGGAAGAGGTTATTTAGGCCTACTTCCAAGGTTGGGGTAACATTGGAATATCCCAACATTGTGGGTGACATATGGCTGAGATAAACCTCTAGATTATGGGGATAGCTCCAATGGTGTATCTATTATGTATTAAAATCACTAAGACCTACTGACTGGGGTGAAAATGGGTAGAAAGAATGCATAAAAATAAACCTATACTACTAGAGTTTATGAACCAATATTATGTGTCCACTCTCTTTGTCCCTAAACAACACTAATGAAAAATATAAATGACTAAATCTTCTATCTTCAAGGGCTCCTATATAATAATATTTTACATATAGGTTTTACTAATGATGGGAAGGTCTGAATCAAGACATTTACCAATCAAACTTCTACTTTAAGATCAACCACGCATTACTCTAACACATGATGTGACATACATAAGACCATGTAACAATAACTAGGTGAGACAAGGACCTGCAAAGGGATAAAAACATACCACATGTGAAAATCATATAATTATAACACACTAAACAAGCATGGAAGAATCTAAAAACAATCATTTACATTAGCTTAATAAGTTTATAAGGTACAAATCTAGGTAGTGTTTCCTCATACCTAGGTGAGGGATGTGTATAATGGTATTAAGGCCTTAATATATAAAATAATGATCTAAGAAAGAGATGGAAATTAGTGTTAAGGTGTATATAATAATTCATAAATGACCATATTCCACTCACATAATAGTTATATTAGTCATAACAGTCATCATATGTCTCCCTCCTTGTATTGGTGGTTTCTAATGGGCCCTTTAGGCATTGAGGTAGAGTGGTGGAGGTTGGGAAAAACTTGGTTGACCTATTTAAAATTATTAACATGCCTAAATATGGTCAAGTGCCTCTTTATCTTGATATTTATAATATTAAAGTGGCTCAATTAGGCCACCATGAGTTACTAGGTAGCCCACCCTTCTCCTTCCATGTTGACTAAGCCAAATACAACTACTCAAATCTCCAATTATGACTATGAAGTAAATTTTAATAACTTATGCATCATTTATATGGGTATTTTGACCCTATATTGATATCCTATCAACCCATTTACACTAGCTTTCATCTCTCCTTGTTGACCCAAGTAGGCCTACTAAGCCACTAGACCTAGTGACTTGACTATCTATTGATGGATGATAAGAGACCTAAAAATAAATCTTAGATCATTGAATAATATAATTATACCATGAATTATTCCTTTATAATAAATATACATCTGCAATTTTGCCAATCTAGGTGACTAGGTCACCTTCTACTAGCTTTCTTAGACTGCCTATTTGGTGAGGACTTGGAAAAGAATTTCCAAGTAGAGTTGTAAATAATGGGTGATTTTTAAAGGTGAAACAAGTCTCAAACCACCCCCTTTAATTATTGGAAACCTTTCAAGTAACTCTACACCCTTAAAACATCTCAAAAACCTTTTAAAACATGATTTTTAGGAGGTTTATAACCTATCTATATAACATAGTACCATGGATGCATCTTATTTGAGTTTACCACATGATCCAAGTGTTTACTAGGTCATTTTAAGATGTTTTATTGTAAATATTTCAAGTTCTCTCTCATCAGATATATGTTAGGATTTTATCAAGGTTTTGGAGGTCTACCATGTTAATGATGGCTCATAAAGAATAAACCTCAAATCCCAAGCTTATGGCCATGCATGTTTATCCCATAGTCATCCTAAATATATTATAAGGCTTTTGGTCCCATGCAAATTTTATGTGCAGATATGAACAAAATATGGTGTGCCTTGAGCACCTTACCTAGTAATTTGGGTAGGTTATGGTGTTAAAATTTACTCATAGAGTTGGATATTTAAACTCCACTCTCTCTTTAATGTATATTGATTCCATAAGGATTCCCAACTTCCCCTAATAGCCTTGGATTTGAGTCTCTCTATGATGAGAGAATGAGTGTTAAAAGTGACACTCAACATGATATTCAAGGCAATAGAGCTTGAAGAGGTGATAAAATTGAGTTTGACCATTTATTTGCACTCCCCTAATTAAAAAATCTTCTTCAAGGTCTAATACATATTTATACACTTCCACATTGTCTTGATTATTCTTGAAGGTTTGAATCTATTGTTGAGGTGGGGGTGGCATCTTGAGGCTTAAGGGAAAGCTTAGGCCTTATACACTTAGATTGGGATTTGGAGCTTCAACCACTTGTAGATGCATTTTTATCTTCAAATTTGTCATAGGATCTTATCAATCCAGTTTTTCATCTTCTAAAATTGTCTTTATCTACTCAAGCCATCATCTCTACCTCTTTCCTCTCAAGATTCTAAGTCTCACTACTAACATGAGTGCTTAGGTAGCTGTTGTTAGGGACCTTGGTAGTCCCTTATATCCAAATTATAGTACTTATATTTATGGAGCTTGGGACCTTTTTAACATGATCATATGGTTGGTAACATTTTTTGGATTGAGCCTCCTTCAACCTTTCATCTCCTCATGAAGTCAAGCCCAGGCTATTTGTATAATCAGGTATGAGTAACCCTAGTACCTAATTTAGTGCCTTATTACCTCATCTTGAGGATCATATCATCATGTATACCTTTATATGTCTCCTTTACGCCCCCTCTAATTTATATATATTTCAATAATTTCCACACATAGGTCTATTTAGGTCCACTTAGGCCTTATAGGCATGTAGAGCCATTAGGTTGCTTTTTACCTTAAAAGATCAAGGCATTCAAATATAATGTAGTGTAAAAATTTATTTCAAGATATAAACCCCATATTTACTTTTATGTAAGGTTTCACACACATCTTCTATTGTAGGTGTCCCCAAATTTTATGTTTAGGTCTGTGTGTATCAGTTTTAGGCCTATTTAGCCTAGTTAGGTCATTAAAACCTTTAGTTTATGAATCTAAGACTCTTATCACTTTTAAAACCTTAATTCATCTTTATTAACTCCCCTTCTTCTAATTTTTATAGGCTTCTAGATAATCCCAAACTTGCATGAGCCTTTAATTTTTATGCATAGGTCGATTTAGGCCTATTTAGGCCTAATAGGCCTATGTGGGACATTAGGCTCCTTACATCTCAAGTGAATTACTAATATTAATTATAAATAATAACAAAATTTTAGGAAATAATTTATAAGTATTTTTCCATCTCTATACTTCACCTCTTTACATGTATCTCACTTAAAGTCTCCTTTTGGCTTTGACTGTAGTTGGCAAAAGAGGTCTATCTAAACTTGTTAGGCACATAAAGAATCCATTTTGAACTATGAAAATCATGATTTTAATGAAATTTTACTTACATAAAATTATCTAATAACTCTCTTAAACAATTATCTCTTTTACCTTTGCAATCATATCCTTACCTTTTTATTTTGTCCTATAGGTGGTGATCCTAGGTCTTTTGACTATGTGTGTGACCAATTTAAGGGATGGAAATTGATGATATATTTTTATCAAGAGTTGCATCATCATGTTAATTAACCCCCTATAAAATTAAATACCCTAATAATAGGGTTTATTTCTTAACCTTCCTCCCCACCTACAGTCAAGCTTGTAGGTAATAATTTTAGGCCTAGATTGTGAGTACCTTCTTTAAGAGGCAAGATGATGTTTCATTGCCAAAAATCATGTTGGTGACATATTATTTTACTTTTTAACCTATTAATATATTCAATCCTCAAAACCATCATCATATCTCCAATATTCCCACTTTAACCCTGTGTATGCACTTTGAAGTCTTGACTTAGCTTGTATTCTCTTGGAGTGAGTTTAGTGTGTGGTTCTGTCTGCCCCTATTTTATTCATTTTGAAACTTCTTAATAATTATTTATAACTTGAAAAGGTTATTAAATATATTCCATAATATTTATTTCCCATCCCAATAGTTAATAATCCATTTTTTAGATTTCCCAAATAGGCTTGTAGGTATTATGAGGGCTTGTCTTTTTAGGGCTTAGAGATGAGAATAGGCCTAAGCAGATGGTAGTGAGTAAGAGATAGTGAGGGACATGAGGTATAATCATGATTAAAACATAAGATTAATGTATATCTCTAAATCAATCTAGTGATGTTCTATAGTTACCCTTCCCTTCACTTACAAAGGAGGTCATACAACACCATGATAGTCACCATTAGAAATAGGGCTATAAATGAATTGTTTGATATAATAACTCAGTTGAGTGCTTGGATAAAATAAAGAGTATATTAAGTAGGCTCCAATAACTTACCACCTAATTAAAAACCATGAAACACTTCCATTTCATGCACTATTAACTCTATAAACTACTTTCAACATGAAAAGGAAGGAGTCTTGGATATCTCCTTATCTTCTAGGCTCACATGTGTGAACCAAGAGTATAGGATACCATGGAAGGAAATTTAGGACCTTGGTAACACACCTACAAACACAAATTTGTAAAATCATCTTAATATTACACCAAAAATGATTTAACTTTGACCCTTACACAAATGAAGAAGGCTTTTTGACTACCCAAATTCTTATCTATCATTCATAGAGTATAGGCCAAATATTTAAAGACCAATGCAAAGAATTGGATGGTTAAGAGACCCCATTCCTCTACCTAATATATTATCTCCTCATTTTCTCTTTGCTATACAAACTAAGGAAAAACTTGGGATCTTGTCCAAGTCTACAAAATATCTCAATAGATAAGTGGATAGATTTTGGGCCTATTTTGTAAATTTTGGTCATGAAACTCCTCTAAGACACTTGGCATGAGATTAGAGTGAACTTTATAACCTCCCTCTATATGGACCTAACTTTATAGATCTATAAAATTCTAAAACTTCTTAAAAACCTATAGTTTTCCTTCATGATTCAAAATCTAAAATGCCATTAGAGGATTGGAGGAGGGAAATTTAGGTAAATTAATATTTAAAAACATGTGATATGGTTGGGGGAGTTGAAGAGACACACCTTCCCATGTGTAGGACCCCTTTGGTGCATGGGAAGTGAATTTGACCCCTAAAATGGACCTTTAAGCAAATGAAACCATCCTATGATGGCTTTATGATGACTTAATGACTGTTTAGAGGCTATTATTAATACAAATGACATATACACACTATTCAAAAGTTTTAAAATACAAAATGACCAAAATGAGGTCTTTGAGGACCATTTAATGCCTTTGAAGGGCTAAACAAGGCTTGAAACATGTTGAATAAGTATAACATGAATAATGATATTGAACACATCATTACACTTCATATCATGAATTGAACAAGGTTTGAAATTTCCAATATCATGTTAAAAAATGTCTTGTGATGAGAATTGGTTTAAAATAGGCCTAAAACCATAAGAACTAGAAACCTTAACCTTGGATAAAGATCCTTAATCTTATCAGATAGGGTTAAGACCATTCTTTAGACTTCACAAGACATTTGGACAATCTCTTACTCAATTACTACCATGACCACTATTGCATCATCTAATTCACTTTAAATAGGCTTTGATATATGGATCTCCCAAGCAAGTTCTAACACATATATGACACCCTTAACAGGCTAAAGAATTTCAAGAGGCATTTAGAAGACAATGACAAGTTATAGACACCATGACCAAGCTTAGGGGTGGTTTTCATGGTTTTTTTTAATTTTAGGGGTTGACATTTATCCTAGGAGGCCAAATTATCAACACTTTTGGTGACTCATAGGGGTGACTACCCTGTTGGTCAAGGGAACCCAACAACTCTTCATGACAATGACAAGACTCATTCATGACATCATGACTTGGATGACCATATTCTTAGACTGGTGAACATACCTAGTAACTTAGTATACCTCTTTAGGGGATTGAAAACACAACCACACACATGAGGACACTAAAGAAATTAACCCCTAAACACCTTATAAACAAAATAACAAGATAAAAAATAAATGAAACTAACAAACTAAACTCGTGCTAACCACTTATTTAAAATAAGATAATAGCTACTATAAATAACTAATTTTAACACATCTCCTTTCTCCTCTAGGATCAAAAGGGAATCCCCTTTGATCATTATATCAACATGAGGTTAAATTACATATTATGACTAGAGTGCAATTAGGTATTAGTCTTTAAATGATTACTTCTACCTATAACTAGAGACATTAGCATGGTCATAACCTCTTAAAGGTGAAATTGGATATTCTTGATCCATACTTAGGTGCATAGGTTAGATATGTAGACCAAGTACCTAGTAATATTCATTCCACACTTGTATTCTTTATATAATCATCCTCATCTCTACCTCAGTCATATGATATCTTGATCAAGTTGGATAGTTTGAAGTGGCTCTTGTGGTATGGTTGTAAGGTTGGATTATAAGAGAGATGCATCTTTCCTCATGAAATCTTAAGGCCAAAAAGGTTAATTTTCATTCATTGAGAGTGAGGAGACATATTTAGATGAGATGAGGGGATAATAGCCTTGTCTTAAGATCTCAAACAAGTCATCTTCACATGAAACAAATTATTGAGATGGAATGGTTGGAGGGTTATCTTTCCCTTGTCTAAAGGTACTATCTTCCTTGAATTGAATTTTTTCATGCATGTTTTAAGTTGAGAATACCTTGATTTTATGATTTCAAATAAATCATTTTCCTGATATTCACATTATTCTAGTTTTATGCATTTTCCATAAGTGTTGTTTGATATCTCTTCAAGTTGGATAGTGGTTGATATAGGAGCAGATATAACATACTTTGATAGAGGTTTTGGAACCTCACCTTCTAGACCATGTTCATGGAGTTTTAAAAAACCTTGTGCTAATTTTGGCATACCCTTAGTAGCTCCCTCATCTGTCATCACAACTTAGTTAGCTTGTCTCTTCCAAGTCTCCTTGTCTTGTAAATACTAAAATTTGAATAGTTACCACACTTTCACACTCTTCAAAACTATCATGGGAAATGGTAGTTGTCATGTCATCAAGGAGGTATTCAATGTCATCTTTTTTATTCTTTAAGGCTGAATTGTGTCTCTCCTCACCAAGAGGCATACCAGTGACAACTTCAATTTCACTCAAGTCATCTCCATCTGATCCAAAACTCAGAAGTTTTGGTTGATAAATATCACAATAACATAGAAATGACACAATAACAATGAATTCTCTGAGAAGAGATGTAGTATTACTCAAAATCGCAATACAGAAATATGCTTATCTCTGGGAAGAGATGTCTGTCTTCACATTTCAGGTTACCTCTTCTTTTATACACAATTTGAAAGCATGGGAAGGATGTGGAAGGTCACCAATCTCGAGGGAGATGAAGTGGTATGACTTCCAATATTTAAAACAATACATAATTCAAGGAATTACTATTTTTAGAAACTTACTATTTTTAGACAGCACTATTAAAATTGAAATTTGAGGCACTTCCGTTGGGTTTTCGGGGGTCAAACTTCATTGAGCGGAGCTCAATGCCATTTCACAATGTTCCCCTCGTTCCTAGCTTTCCAACGGTTCAAACGGTGAGTCAATTGGAGCTACGGTGCAAAAGTTATGGCTCCTGGAAGTTCCGTCATCAATTGGGGTGGAACTGTCACCCGAATTGTCGCCTGAATGGATGCCTGGATCACCATCAGTTGTGACCTCAATTTGAACTTATTTTCTTATCTCCTCAAGTATAGACTCCTTCTCAAGGAGTGAAATGTAAGATCCTTGAAATGACTTTAGGAGAGAGGTCATGTATGCCTCATTCCCTTCATTCAACTACTCACTTTTGGTAGCCATCACCTCCTCTTTATTTTGCACATTATATTGAATATATTTCCATGATGGATATGATTTATGTTATTGAGGAGGGAGGGATGGGGATTGACTATTTTTAAATTTTTCTTTAACTTTAAAACTTTGATTTAGGCTTAACTCACCCTGTTTCCCCCATGACTACACTACTTATTTCCAAGTTGAAAACTTGGACTTTGGATCTTCTTTTTTTGCATATGTTGTAGCTTGTGGGATGAATGAGGGTATTTTTTGATGAGATGAAATTACTTCTACTACTACCACTGATTTAGAAAAGTGTTGGTTTTCAAGTTCAAATTGTCTAGCAAGGTCAGTCTCAAAGTCAAGTCTAGTCTAATTACTAATCTCATTACAATGATTATGAAGTGAATATCCCCATAAGGTCCATTCTAAATCATGAAATTCATTCCTCTCAAGACATACTTATTACCCTTTTTACACTCTGTCTTTAATAAACCTCCAAGTAGGAAGAGTTTAAAGGACTTGTGAGGAACTTGGAAGGCCTTGATACTCACTTGATTTGGAATCTTGAATAAGGATGGGAAGTTAAATATATGAATGGTATGGGATGTATGAGGGGACATAAGATTTATTATGATGAACATGTTTCCCCTCATGTATTACTATCCTCTCCTCCATACTTGAAACTAGACCACCTATGTCCAAAATGTAACTATTGAGCCTTGAATGACCCTCTCTCATGATAAATACCCACTATTTCTTGGCCTATTGTAATTAAGATCTCATGATCTTGATAAAATTCCTAGGAAATTCTTGGCCATACCCTTTTTGTGTGTCAACCCCCATCATGTGTCTCTAATTACTCAATAAATTTTTCTTAAGGCTTGATATTGATTGGTTTGGGGTATGGAAAAACTAACTAGGTTGATTAAGAGGATAAGTGGGCTACCAAGGAGGTAAACATGACTCACAAAGAGGGTGATAATCTTAGAAGTAAAGAGTCTCATTATAGGTTTGATAGAGGTCAGTATAAGGTTGATAGGGGTTATAATGGGGCTAATATGGGTCATAAGATTATTGATAAGGAGGTGTATGATAAAATTTTGTCTTATACGTATCCATAAATCATCATGAGACACATGAATAACAATGTGAACTATCAATAACATCTATTCTTACCCTTGAAATGATGACTTTGTGATGCCTTCTAGTATGAAATCTTATTATAAATTTACTTCTCAAGTGCTTGAAGATCTTTGAGATGACCAAGTTTTATAAGTGAGTACTCCAATCCTTAAATCTCATCCCACTGAGCATGTCAAAACTATTAACACTCCAACTTGTACCCTAGGAAGAGGTTTCTTAGGACTATGTCCAAGGTTTGGGTAACATGGGAATAACCCAAAGCTATGGGTGACCTATGGTTAGGCTAGACATCTAAATCATTGGGTTATCTCCCTTGATGCATCTATTATGGCTTAAAATCACTAATAACTATTGATTGGGGTGAAAATGGTTAAAAATAATACATAAAAACAAATGTATACTACTAGAGGTAATGCACCAAAATCATTTATCTGCTCTCTTTGTCCCTAAACAACACTAATAAATAAGATAAATGACTAAATATTCTATCTCCAAGAGATCCTATGCAACAATATTTCAAATATAGATTTTAATAAGTGTTTAAATCATGAGGGTAATGATGGGAATATCTGATTCAAGACACTTACTAGCCAAACTTCCACTCTAAGATTAGCCACTCATCACTCTAACACTCTATGTGACCTACATAGGATCATGTACCGATAACTAGGTGAGAGAAGGACATTTAAATGGAGAGAATCCTTCCACATGTGATAATAAAACAAGTATAACACACTAAACTAGGATGGAAGAATCTAAAAATAGTCATTTTCATTAGCTTAATAGGTTTACAAGGTACAAATAAAGGAGGAGTTTCCTCATACCCAAGTGAGACATGTGTATAATGGCCTTAAGGCCTCAATATATAGAACAATGATCTAAGAAATAAATGGAAATTAGAATGGAATTGTAGATAAGAGGTCACAAATGACCATAGTCCATTCACATAATAGTTAAATTAGTCATAACAGTCCTCATATGTCTCCCTCCATGTATTTGTGGTCTTTAATGGGCCCTTTAGGCATTGAGGTGGAGTGGTGGAGGCTAGGTAAGAATTGGTTGACCTCTTTCAAAGCACATCCACACCAAAATATGGTTAATTACCCCTTTATTCTGATATTTATAACATTAAAGTGTCTCAATTACGCCACCATGAGTTACTAAGTAGCCCATCCTTCTCCTTGCATGTTGATTATGCCAAGGAAAATTGCTCAAATCTCACATTATGACTATGAAGTAAATTTTATCACATTTATGTATTAGTTACAAGGGTATTGTGATCATTAATTGATTTCCTATCAACCCCTCTATGCCAATTTTCATCTCTCCTTGTTGACCCAAGTAGGCATACTAAGCCACTAGGCCTAGTGACTTGACTATGTATTGATGGATAATCAAATAACTAAAAAGAAACTTTAGATATAGTGAATGAGACTATTTAAAGTTATAATAATATGCTTATACCATGACCTATGACTTTTCAAGAAATATACATCTATAATTTTGCTAATCTTGGTGACTAGGTCACCTTCTACTAGATCTCCTAGATTGATTATTTGGTGAGGACTTGTAGAAGCATTTACACGTAGAGTTGTGAATAATGGATGATTTATGAAGGTGAAACAAGTCTAAAACCACCCCATAAAATTATTTCTAACCTTAAAAATAACTCTATACCCTATAAATATCACAAAACCCTATAAAACATGAGTTTTAGGAACTCCACACACTTGTCCTTATAACTTAGTACGATGGATGGCATATTATCTGAGTGTAACATGTGATTAAAGTGTTTAACAAGTCATTTTAGGATGTTTTATTACAAATATTTCAGTTTTTCTCTCATAAAGTATGTGTTAGGGTTTAAGTAGGGTTTTGGAGGTCTACCATATTAATGATGGTTCATAAAGATTAGGCCTCCAATCCCAAACTTATGGCTATGGATGTTTATCCCACAAACCCCCTTAAATATTTGATAAATATTTAGGTTCCATGTAGATTTTATATGGATAAATGAATAAAATATGGTGTGCCAAGTACCTTACCAAGAAATTTAGGTAGGTTATGATGTTAACATTTATTCATAGAGTTGGGTCTCTAAACCCCACCTCTCCTTAATGGATCTTGCATCCATAGAAATGTCAAACTTCCACTAAGATACTTGGGTTTGAGTCTCTTTGTGATGATAAATATGAGTTGTTAAAGTGACAATTGACATGGTTGTTTAAGTAATTAGAGCTTGAGGAGGTGATAAAACTAAATTTGACCATTTCCTTGAGCTCAAGGAGGTGATTAAACTAAGCTTGAGGAGGTTATACATATTTATAAACTTCAACATTTTTTGAGTCTTCCTAGAGGTTTTAATCTACTAATGAGGTGGAGGTGGGCTCTTAAGACCTAAGGGAAAGCTTAGGCCTTATAGGTTTAGATTGGGATTTATAACTTCACCCAATTTTAGGTGCATGTGTAGCTTTAAAGTTATCATAAGATCATCTCCATCCTAATCTCCATATTCTTCACTTGTCTCTATCTACTTGGGCCATCATCTATGCCTCTGTCCTCTCATGAGTCTACCTTTTAAGTCTCACTGCTAGCTTGAGTGCTTGGTTAGATAGTATTAAGGACCTTGGTAGTCCCTAATCTCCCTAATATAATACTTATGTTGATGGATATTAGGACCTTTATATCATTCTCTCAAGGTTGGTACCATTATTTAGATTGAGCTTCTTTCAACCTTGCATACTCCTCATGCAGTCTAGTTTAGGGTATTTGTATAATCAAGCCTGAGTAGCCCTAATGCTTGATTTAGTGCATTCCTACCTCATCTTGAGGATCTTATCATCATGGAGACCCTACTCTGTCTCTTTTACCCCCTAAATTTCTACAAATTTCCATTAAATTCCAAACATATACCAATCCAATTTCCACACATAGGTCTATTTAGGTCCACTTGGGCCTAATAGTCATGTGGAGACATTAAGTTTTTTTTAGAGGTAAAATAAATGAGATGGGGGGTGAATTAGTGGTGAAAAATAATCTAATTAAATTTCCAAACCCTTCAAACACTTAACCATTCAATACAACCATTCATGAAACATACAAGATGTTTATAGAAATGAACAATGAAGATAATGCAAGATGACACACACAACACAAGATCTCTATGAGAAACCTGCTTGGAGAATAAAACCTACTATCAATCTTAAAAACACATTTACTACTTATCCTATAATATTACCACAAACATGAGACTGGTCAAGTCCTGACCAAAATTTAGTGAAACACTTATTTCACAAGGAACACCTCCCCCTAGGATGATCAAATCCTTATGACCACTTTTTGGTCAAGTCCTTTTGACTAGCTTTAGTGAAACACCTTTTTCACAAGGATCACCTTCCCCTAAGATGATTAAGTCCTTCTAACCTAGATGTTGAGAACCCTCCCAACACCTATGAAATGAACATCTCTTGATCATTGATTGCCTATGAATATGATGGAGATACAATGTATCTCATATCTCTTCAAAGATTCATAGTATATATTACACACTCTCATCTAACTCTCAAATCAGCCACCAAAATCTTACGCAGACATCATCTATCCTTTGCTCACACTCAAGGCATGCAAAACATACTTTCGGATTACTCTAGACCACTTCACTCATCCTCAATATTCAAATCTATAAGATAAATGTTATTGAAATTATAAATATGACCTAAAATTCATATACATATTCATAAAACTTCTCTACTATATAACCCATCCACTGTGCACACACCCTTTCCTTCTCTCCAAAAAGATCACACATACCTCTTCTCTTAAGAATCTCACATGTATTCAACATGCCTAAAAACCATCATATTTGGTTTCATTTTTTATATATTCTTCATGATAATTATGATCACAACCTTCCTTATCAGCCACAACACATGCCTTCAACCTTAAGACATCTAACATGGGTCACCTTTAAGCACAACCATATTTCAAATAGGCCTAAGTCACATTTTAGGTATTAAAAAGAACCATTCACCTCTTTGACATTTATCAAAGAAAAATAAGAACACAAAAACACTTTAAACTATATGGACTCATGCCACACAATCTATAGGTCCTCTTTAAGTCATAACAACCATAAAAACACCCTTCTGCTAAAGCTCAATTTCCTCAAACAACATTCTGTACACTCAACCACCATAAATAAACACATAATCACCTTATACAACTTTGATCATACTAAATATGATTTATCAAACCTTAATAATATACATATATGGTATTAGTGGAGTATAAAAAACTATCCAATAGCTATCTCATATAAAAACATCAAAATACCATCAAGAACAACTCTATTACCCTTCTCAGGTTACTTGCAGAGAATGAAAAAATACACAGTCAACTTTGGAGCTCAATAAATTTGATTACACAAACATTTATACCTTAAAATGAATATTTTAAAATGCATGTTGAATTCCTCTACAACTTTTCTTTTTACTAAAACATAAAATTATACATAGATCAAAAGTTATGGCTTAAAAACCAAGCACTGGTCTTTCCTTTGTTAAATTCAAATATTTAAATCCAAAAGAGTCATAGTTAAACCTCGGTCACTTAGAACACATCTCATACTCTTCAATCAACTCACTCAAATCACACCAATGATATTATTTGAAAGTATCTCAAACTTTAATTCATAGTGCTCCATTTTATAAATGTTAAACCTTGAACATGCTAACCTCATCTCATTCACCCTTGTAATATTAGCCAAATGCACAACATTGATCTTTGTGGATTAACTAGGTCTTTATCTTACAGTGTACAGTTATATCTTGATCATAACTCCATGATTAAAACACTTGGCAACCTCACATTCCTGCTACACACTTGACTCATTGAATTTAAAATGCATCACTGATCTTCTAATTGCATGATCATATGCTCATCATTGATCTTCTATCTAAACTTTGTGAATGTGACAAATGACACTAGCGCATTCATTCTTTGACATATTTAAAATTATGCACAACATTTGATAAAGATCATTAATTAACATGTAACATTATATCTAATAACTAGATGACCTTAGATTTCAACATAATTTATCTTGAAAGTCTTTGGCCCATCATAATCTATTAGAGCAAATTTGAATGTTTATAACTTGAGCAAGAAATCACTTCAAGACTCCAAATTTTTAGGGTATCTTCTTGACACTATAGATAAAATATCTAAAAAAATATTTGACCTTATTTTAATTTTTGATTACCTACATTAAATTAATAAACTTGTCAGTTCATTCATATCTGGATGATGTGCAGTGACGGTCTCACTAAGTATAGAAACTTAGTGAACTTCTATCTGAGAGACCAAATTTGCACCCACATATCTTTGGCTGCACTTAACCTCATGACCTAAAATTTAAACCATAGTAAATTGGGACTAATTTTATCACACCCATATGACCAAATCCCCCTAAATCATCCATACATGGAAATGGTGATGTTCACAAACTACCTACTTAGATTTTTCTACCACAAAACCAACTATGCCTAGATTAACATAATGTAGAATTGAATGAATACCATGAACTTACACAAGCTATCCAATAATACTTGACCTCTAATAGGACCCCTCATAAATGATAAATAATTAATACCCATCCCTAATCATTCTAAAATTTAATATCAACCAAGCCTACTTCAAACATACTAGGATAAACACACTACACACCTTGTCATTGACACTTAGATTATCAAGACACTTCATCCACTCACCTAGATACCTCCATGACATCACTGAAAACTCTCTAACACCTTTTTACCTTAAAATATCAAGGAATTAAAAAATAATTTATATTAAACATTTATGGCAAGACAAACATCCCATCTTTAGTCTTATGTTTTACTTTTATGTAAGGTTTCACACACCTCTTCTATTGTAGGTGTCCTCAAATTCTATGTTTAGGCCCATGTGTATAATTTATAGGATTATTTAGTCTAGTTAGGTCAATAAAAATGTGATAATCTTATAAAATTTAAACCCTTAATGCATCTTACTCACTTCTCTTTCTTATGATGTTTCAAGGCTTCTAGACAATCCTAAGCATGTATGAGCCTCCAATTCTTACACACATGCCTCTTTAGGCCTATTTAATCCTAATAAGCCTATGTGGGCCATTATAATCCTTCCATATCAAGGTAACTCCTCATATTATTTATAAATACTAAGACCATTTTAGGAAACAAGTGAGAGGCCTTTTTTGTCTCTATACTTCACCTCTCTACAGGGTTCTCACTTAAACTCTCCTTTTGGCCTTAATTGTAGCTGGAAAAAGAGGCCTTTCTAAAATTGTTTTGAAAATAAAAAATACATTTTTAAATATGATAATAATGATGTGTAGGACCTTTTAATTTCATATAATTTTTTAATAACTCAACTAAACCATTATCTCTTTCACCTTTTTATTCATAGCCCTACCTTCTTATTTTGTCCTATAGGTGGTGATCCTAGGTATTTTGACTGTGTGTGACCACTTTGAGGGATGGAAATTGATTATATATTGTTTTCATGAGTTTAATAATCATGATAATGACCCACCTATTACATTTTATACCCTCAAAGGTTCCATTCTCAACCTTCTTCCCCACTTACAATCAAGACTGTAGGTAGTAATTATAGGCCTAGACTATGAGTACCTTATTTAAGAGGTGAGTTGATGTTTCATTAACATAATGATGTTGCTGAAATATTATTTTAATTTTTAACCTATGAATATTTTCAATCCTCAAAACCATCATCATCTCTCCAATCTTACCACTGTAACCCTATGTATGCACTTTGAGGTTTTGACTGAGCTTATCTTCTCTTGGAGTGAGTTTGGTGTGTGGTTTTGTCTACCATTGTTATATTCATTTACATACTTATTCATAAGTATTTATGACTCCACAATGTTATTTAATATCTTTCATACTCTTTAGGTTCCATTCCAATAGTCAATACTCCATTTGTTAGCTTGCCCAAATAATCATGTAGGTATTGTGAGGGCTTATCTCTTTAGGGCTCAGAGATGAGAATAGTCATGAGTTGAGGATAGTGATTAAGATTAAATGAGGTACATGAGTTATAAAAATGAACAAAACATAAGATTAATTTATATCTCTAAATAAATCTAATGACTTTCTATAGCTACCCTACCCTTCACTTCTGAAGGAGGTCATACAACACCGTGAAAGTCGCCATTGAAGACAAGGATACGAAGGGATTTTTAATATGATAACTCAGTTGATTTATTTGGAAAAATAAAGAGGATATATATTTTTTTTTAGTAACTTACCACCTAATTCAAAACCATGACACACTTCCATTTCATGCACTAAAAACTCTGAAAACTACTTGTAACATATAAAGGAAGGAGCCTTAGAGGTCTCCTTGCATTCTAGGCTCACTCTTGTGAACTATGAGTGGAGGATACAATGGAAGGACTCTAAGGACATATGGCACACATGTAAAAACAAAAATTTGTAAAACCATCTCAAGAGTGCACCAAAACTTATGCAACTTTGACATTTTCATAAATGAAGAAGGATTTTTAATTACCCAAATTTTGAACTATCATTAGTAAAGTATAGGCTATATATTTTAAATCTAATGAAAAGAATGGTAATTTTAATATACCCTATTCCTCTACCCAAGAGATTAACTCCTAATTTTTTCTCTCCTATATGGACTGTTGAAAAACCTAAGAGCTTGTCTAAGTCTGCCAAAGAGCTCAATGGAGAAGTGGATTAGTTTTGGGCCTATTTTACATATTTTGGTAAATAAAATCCTATAAGACATCTAAAATGATATCTAAATGAACTTTATAACCTCACTATATATGGACTTGACTGTACAGATCTATATAATTCTAAAACTCTAATTAAACTTGTAATTTTCCTTCATTTTCTCATGATTCAAACTTTAAAACACCATTAAAAGGTGGGAGGAGGGAAATTGAGGTAAAATAATATTTAAAAACCTATTTTATGGCTATGGGAGTTGAAGAGATACACCTTCCCATGTGTGGGACACATTTGGTGAGTGGGAAGTGAATTTGACCCCTAAAATGGACTTTTATGCATATGAAGGCACCTATAATGGCTTTATGATGAATTAGGGACTCTTTGGAGGCTATTATTAATACAAATGACATCTAAATACCCCTTTCAAAAAAATTTACAATGGAATATGACAAAATTAGGTGTTTAGGGACCATTTGATGCCTTTGAAGGGCTAGACAAGGCTTGAAACATGTTGAATAAGTATACCATGAATAATGATCTTGAACACATCATTTCACTTCATATCATGACTTGAAAAAGGTTTGAAATTTCCCATATCATTTTAAAAATGGTCCTATGGTAATAATTGGTTTAAAATAAACCTAAAACCATAAAAACTAGAAACCTTAACCTTGGCTTAAGATCCTTAATCTTATCAAATAGGTTTAATACTATTCTTTAGACTTCAAAAGACATTTTGACACACTTACTCACTAAATGACCACCATTACCGCTAGTGAATCACCCAAGTAACATTAAATATGTTACAATAAATAGATCTCCCAAGCATGTTAGAACACATATATGACACCCTTAACAAGGCTAAAAGACTTTCAAGAGGCATTTATAAGACCATGACAAGTTCTAGACACCATCAATAAGCTTAGGCAAGGTTATCATGAAATATTTTGATTGTAGGGGTTGACATTTATCTTGGGAAGCCAAATTGTCAACAATACTATAAGGAATGTGGAAACTAAAGTATATGTTTATCTTATACTAGGCTATGAGTATTGGGGAAATCCCCTCATGTTTTGATACTTTTAAACAATAGATTAAGACTATAAATAGAGTATTGTGTGGCCCTTTATGATAATAACAAAGTTGTATTAAAACTATCATCACATAGTTGTTATGACCAACATATCCCATTTTCAGAATTTAAAATGAGGACCCTATCTTGAGCTTGAAGTCCATGTTCAGATCTTGTTGTAAATTGAATCAGTCCATGGACTAAACTAGAAGCAATTATATTAAGGATGAATATAAATCAAGGTTATAATTGAATCATTTTCATAAGTCTATGACTTATAGATCTGAGTCTTTGAGATGAATCATGTCTTGATTTGATTACTAAAATAATCAAGTGGACTAAATTTTATTTTGTTTCCTAAGTTGCCTCATTGATTTAATTGTTGTATAAGTCTAAAA